>ML677341.1:29237928-29303101 GCA_007922305.1 Dermatemys mawii
CTGTTGATAAAAATTGACTTTTTAAATGAAGACCACTGTAATTATTACAGTGAAAAGCTAATATCTCTAAAAATATACAGATTAATTACAGATGAACAAGATATTCCTCGTCCCTTTTTCCACACCAATAATTTTGTAATGTTAACAATGCAATACCTTCTCTCTGGCCTACATCTTCTTTATTAACTTTTCCTTTAGACTTCTGTGTTTTTTTATCACAGGCATTGAGACTGATGACCCATTTGAGTATGCTACATGCTGCTGTATTCCTGAAGTCCTCTAAAACAAATAACATATTATTTGATATTCTGATCCACTAAACAAAATGACCACAAAGAGATAAACCTGTTAAAGGAATGTGGTTTCCATAAGAACTGTATGAAAAATATTACTAAGCATAAATACTATTTTCCACTCCGCACATCAGTCTTTTATAAAAAGAAGAAAACCTAGTACAGTAACTTCTCACTTAATGTTGCAGTTATGTTCCTGAAAAATGCTAATGTAAGCAAAATCATGTTAAGCAGATCCAATTAATGTAAATGGGGGAGCTAGATTCCGGGGGGAAAAAATTGCCAGACAAAAGACTATATTTTCTATATGCATATACACAGATATATATTTATATATATATATATATATATATATACACACACACACACATATATACAGTATAAGTTTTAAACAAACAATTTAATACTGTACACAGCAATAATGATTCTGAAGCTTGGTGAGGTGGTAAAGTCAGAGGGTAAAAGAGGGTGGGATATTTCCCAGGGAATGCCTTACTGCTAAATGATGAACTAGCACTCAGCTGAGCCCTCAATGATTAACATCTTGTTGTTCATGTAACCTCATACTCTACAAGACAGCACAAATGGAGGGAGGGGAGACAGCATGGCAGAGAGAGACAAAGATTCACACCATGTCTGAAAGAGAGAGAGAGACATACATTGTCCCTTTAAGGGGACCCTAATCTAAGTACGCTGCCTTTTTTAAATAGATCAGCAAGTTGAGACAGCAAGCTCCCTCCATACTGAGCCTGTTATGTCCTTCCCCTGCTCTGTGGAGATGGTAAAGGAGTGAGAGGCAGGAGCGGAGGGGAAGGGGACATCCTGACATTAGCACCCTTCTTTCCCCCCGCCCTGCACAGCAAGCAGGAGGCTCCACGAGCAGCTCCAAGGCAGAGGACAGGAGCAGCACATGGAAGTGGGGGGAGGAACAGCTGAACTGCCAGCAATTGATAGCCTGCTGGGTGGCTGCATTGTCTGCTGGGTGGCTGCTGCACAAGGAACTTAGGGGAGTGGGGAGCTGATATGGGGGCTGCCATTCCTCCCAGGTTCCAAGCCCCCACCAGCTAGCTCCAACAGCCTGCTCTTTCTGCAAGCGGTGGACAAAGCAGGTGTCTGCCAAACAAAGTTGTAAGGGAGCATTGTGCTGCTTTAAATGAGCATGTTCCCTAATTGATCAGCAACGTAAGAATGAAATAACATTAACCAGGATGACATTAAGTGAGGAGTTACTGTAATCACTTCAGAAAATCAATCTTTACCAGTTACAAAGTGATAATCCAGTGTTAGGTCCACTATAGAATGCCAATTTATAAAAAGTGAAAGAAGGACAACCTGGGGAATTACAGATCAATCTTTCTTTTATTTGCTAGATAATCTGCTTTGAGCTGTTTGCTAGCACTTATAATCACTTAAAATCTATATTTTTGTAGTTAATAAATTTATTTTATGTTTTAATCTAAACCAGTGAGCTTTGACTGGAGTGGTTGGGGAAAATCTCTGCTTGGTTACCATAAGTGGTCTTTGTTCTCTTCACATCAAGGGAGAGACTGACTGGGATTTCAACCCATATACTAGCCAGATTTGAACAGGGCAGGACAGTACTGCTCTGCAATCCTAGGCTGGGAAGCTGGGACCAAGCTTCTTTGTAACTGCAACTGTGTGAATACTGGTGAAAGTGCAGGCTAGAAGGCTTTGCAGTTGTCACAACAGTATAGTATGAGAGGGAACCGAGGAAGCTCAGTGGTATCCCAGTTCCAGGTGGCATCCTGGGGGGAATCCATCATAGCTGGATCCACAGTGTGCAATGTGCTATTGAGAAATCCTCATTCTGTCATTTAGTGGACTATAAAGTGTCCCCATCACACAGCACTGTAGAGTTGAAAGGGACAGCAGCATGTGACCAGCAAAACATTTCTGAGTCCTACTTAAGAAAAATAGGATGGGTTTTGTCAAGCTGCCAGCCCACAGAAGATTGTCAACAACAGGATTTGAGGGGTTGGCAGGCCACATGGTCAGCCTTCAAACAGAGGATCCAGCGGGACATCTGACCAACCATGATGATATCCCAGGGAACAACAAATAGCTGCATTGTCCCAGAATACCCCACAGGGGTGAAAGAACCAAGTCACGGTCCCTTCAAAGAGAAATAATGAGACTGGCTATTCCCCTTAATAAACCTGAAAGTAGTCTACTGTCTGTTTGCCATGTAAAGAGAAGACAGAGTAGAAGACTGTCAGACCTCTTCAACAAACACAACATATAACGAGGCAAAGGAAAGCCAGGACAGTGATGGGCAGTGGGCTGTGTGTGTACTGAAGAATGTCGTTTAGGTGGGCAGGCCTTGGAAAGTTCAAATAAACTTTCACTAACACCTAGATTTTGTGGCTTTATCTGAACTGAACCAAATCACACATGAAAATCTTATGAAGTTTTCCCAAGACAGTATCAACTACCATTTGTCCAACTGAAATAGCTCATTAAAAGATGGTAGAATATTATTTCAAAATGCATCTTGAAAGTCTGAAAACTCACTACTAGGTGTTCTTGATAATTTGTAGTTTTACACATTTCCATATACAAAATATATGCCCAAATACATACATTTACTGTTCTTTCTATGGTGTGTTGTATAATGTCACCTATTTTAAGAGGTGTGGCATTAAAAATTAACAAAGCAGGAAATTTGCCTTTAAAGGTAATAAATTCAATGAAATGACTCATTACTCCAGACCAAAATTATTTTCTGTAAAAAGAACAGGTCTTATGCACATCCTAACTCAGATTCTTCCATTCACTTTATACTGCACCATCAATGCGAAGCCAATTTCAATCTAAAATATCACCCCAGTATACAGAAATCCTCTGGTGGTACACAGCTGTGGTTGGGTATAAACAAGGATTTCATGAACACCAACTGTTTTACCATTCGCTTTGGGCAATTGGTAGCAAATGTAATAAAGCAACCTTCAGCCAGGCACTTGACTGGCAACACAAAGTGTGGAGAACAAGAACCACCTTTCACCTCCTCCCAGCTGCACTGTATATTCCATAGTCATAATCAAGTATTGAGATCCCTTTTAGATCACTCTGTAATATAATACGAGCTTAAATTTACTTCATAGCATTAAATGAAAATACAATTTTTGTTATACCCCTTATTTATGATGGTTGAAATATTTGGCTCTCAAGAGCAGTTTATAATGACTGCAGGGTATTTCTGCTGCCTTGAAATTTTGTAGACACTTTGTTTTCAATTTGTATTGTAGTCATGCAACATAAAATTTTCAGTGGAGTGAAGTAAGAGTGATGAACCTTCACAAAACAGTAGATATTTTCCTGTTTTCAAATTAACAGCTCATAAACTTGACCTGTCACTAACCTACACATCTCTAAAAGACTTTAAAAAAATTCTAGCAGTATTAGATTTAGGCAATAAATTAGTTTGAACTTCATTAACAGAAGCTCAATTTAAAAAACAACAAAGACGTGATTTCATTAATCCTCTTCTTTCATGCAGCAGGAAGGTTTAGAAATTGCTTTCGAGAAGAACTCCTCAGCTATGAAAATTATGCCTTAATCGCTAGAATCTGACCGAACAATGATTAATTGATCTACTTCAGGTTTCTGAAAGATTCAGGGAATAAATTATCTACCGTAGGGTAAACATCCTTGCATTCCTCCTATTATTGAATAATGCAGATATACTGCACTTACACCAGTGTAACTGGGAGCAGAGTAGTTTTAGTTCATACATATTTTCAAACTAAAGGGTTATCTACACTATGCTGTAAATTCTGCACTGTAAATTCTAGTTCACACTAGGTGCCATACACTAACTCGCGTGTGTGGACACTGCTGAAGTGCACTAAAAGTTCCCTCGTGTGGATTTACTGTAGTCCTTTCTCAATTAATATACACTAAGGAACGTGCCAGCAGGGTCCACATGGGCCAGTTAGTGCATGACACTAGCCCTTAATTTGAAAATATGTTATGAACTAACATTACTATGGAAAATATGTTATGAACTAACATTACTATGGAATGTTTTGCTCAGATAAGCTGTGAGGCTCTTTAGGACCTCAGTGGGAGTAATCTGGGGGCAGAATTTGGCTCTGTATGGACTCAGTCCTGCCAGGTACTGAATACTCTAACTCTGATCCAGCAAAACACAAGCACAAGTTTGAACTTGAAGACCCTTGCTTTCAAGATCAAGTTATCAGTGGAGAGAAATGCCTGAGATTGAACACGGAAGCTACTCAAATGACTTACCTATAAAATCATGTTTCTCATCATCCATGCAAATACCATAGCAGCGGGGGAAAAAGGTATTTGGATTTACTGGAACATACCATGGCAAATTTCTCAGATTCAAACAAAGTCCAATCTTAAAGAGAATAAGAAAGAGATCAGATGATGGTTTGGCATTTTCCCTGATACAGTGATAGAGAGGACAGATAGCACTGTCTTGACCTCAATTGAAAATTGTGTGTTTATTCCTTCTATTTCCAAAGGGATGTAATTCCATTAATAGGTGCACATCCTGCATTGCAATTAACATTTGCAACCACACATCATTCTTCAACATAACAAATAGGTTGCTCACACCATTACAGATACATAGCTATCCCTACCATGCCCTCCTGATCCTAACAATAAATATTCTTCTGTCTCAGATGAGCCCCTCCCTGAGACCCAGCAAACCATTCCTAACCAGGAAAGCACTTAAATGCTTGCTTAATCTTAAGCAAGCACTTATGTCCCATTGACTTTAATTTAAGCATCTGCTTAAAATTTAAGCACAGACTTAAGTGCTCTCCTTAATGGAGGTGGACTTAAGCATGTGTTTAAGTATCTTGCTGAACTGGAGCCTAAATGTCTGGAGCCTAAAGCTTTCCTGCCTGACAGGAAGGTCAACAGATCTGAGGTCTGACAGACTAAGGAGGCAAGTTCCAGAGCTGAGGGACCTTTATGGAGAACATCTGCCCTCCCACCTCCCTTACAGAAAAAGGGAGCTCATGCTCTATCACTTTGCTAGTTGTAAATGTAGCAGTATGGCCCAGAGTGGGAAGCTGTCTCTCAAGTAACCAAGTCCCAAGCCAGTTAGGACTTTAAAAATGATAGATAACCCCTGGAAATCTACTTTTCCTCCTCTTTCTTCCCTGCTATTGCCAAATGAACAGCTCTTTGCTGGGTAGTGCAACTGTGACCCATTCACCTGCAATACTGTGGTGATCATCCTTTGTCAGGGTGCAATACAAGTAATGGTAAATTTGACCTTGAATTCTGAAACCAATTCTAAATAAAGACCTTAGATCTTGTTGCATATATTCAGTTCCTTTGTTCTGGTAAGGGAAATTGGTGAGGGAAAAAATGGTTACTAAACTTCCATAACTTGCTCTTTGTGATGCGTTGCTCATGTCCATTCCATGTTACGTGTGTGCACAGCACATGCACAGTTGCTGCAGATTTTTCCCTCAGTGGTATGCCTAGGGCCTGCTTTAGCGCCCTCTGGAATTGTGCATATATGTGCTAGTATAAGGGCACTGCCAGCCCCGCGCCGTCTGAGTTCCTTCTTGCTGGTAACTCCAACAGAGAGGTAGGAGGGTGTGTCATGGAATGGACAAGAGCAACCCAACTCAAAGAACATCAGTCACAAAAGGTTAATGACCGTTTTTTCTTCTTTGAGTGCTTGCTCATCTCCATTCCATGCTAGGTGACTCACCAGCAGTACCTTCAGAGGTGGGCTCGGAGTTCATGGACGAGCTGACTGTAACACTGCTCTTCTGAAACCAACATCATCTCGAGCCTGTTGGATGATGGCATAGTGGGATGCGAAGGTATGCACTGATGACCAGGTTGCAGCCCCGCAGATGTCCTGGATCGATAATTGTGCAAGGAACAATGCTGATGAAACCTGGGCTCTTGTGGAATGAGTAGTCACAATGGCCACAGGCAGAGCCTTTGCTGCTCGTAGCAAGCTCAGATACAGGTGGTTACCCAGGATAAGAGTCTTTGGGATGATATCGGTAGCCCTTTCATCCTTCCGTTACTGCTACAAAGAGCTGCATGGTGTTGCGGAAGGGCTTAGTTCTCTCAATATAAAAGGTGAGGGTCCGCCTAACATTCAACATATGAAACCAACATTCCTCAGCAATTTTGTGAGGTTTCGGGAAGAAGATAGGTAGAAAAATATCCTGGTTGTTGTGGAATTGTGAACCACCTTTGGTAGGAAGGCCAGACGGGGTCACAGCTGGACCTTATCCTTGCAGAACGTTGTAAAAAAGGTTCCAACATCAGGGCTTTGATCTTAGAGACCCTTCTGGCCAAGATGATCAGCACAGGAAGGTGACCTTCCAAAAGAGAAGCAGTAAAGAACAAGATGCTAACTGCTCAAAGGGAGGCCAGATGAGCTTTGACAGGACCAGGTTTAAGCCCCATTGAGGGACTAGTTCACCAATCTTAGGGTAGAGTCTTTTGAGATCCTTGAGAAACCTGACCGTCATCTAATTGGAGAACATTGATCTGCCCTGTACTGGAGGGTGGAAGACTAAGATAGCTGCCAAATGAACCTTAGTAGATGCGAAAGCCAGACCCTGATGATTTAGGTGGAGCAAATAGTTCAAGACAGACTGTAGAGAAGATTGGAATGGAGGCAGATTCTGTTCTGAGGCCCAACATATGAAATGTTTCCACTTGTCCAGGTAGGTTGCCATGGTGGGAAGCTTTCTACTACCTAGCAAGACCTGTTGAACCTGACAGAGCAGGCTTGCTCTTCAGGATTCAGCCTCACAGCAACCATGCAGTCAGGTGCAGGGAGGTGAGGGTCAGGTGAAACAACTGGCTGTTGTCCTGTAAAATCAAGTCTGGGTGGACTGGGAACATGAGCGGAGCAGCTACTGAGAGGTACAGAACAATGGCAAACCAGTGCTGGCGTGGCCATGCTGGTGCTATCAGAAAAACCCTCACCTTGTCCTGTTCGATTTTTAGGAGGACCTTGTGAACCAAGAGAATTGGAGGGAAGGTGTATAGTAGGTGGTCTGTGCAGGAAGGCAATGGAGAGGGAGCCTGTGCTGTGCCCACACAGCAAGCAGACTTGATAGTATTTCCTGTTCTGTCTGGTGGTGAACAGGTCCCCCTGAGGAAGCCCCCACCTCTGGAAGATGACACTGATGACCTCCGGGTGAAGAGACCACTCACGGTGAGAGGAAAAGGATCTACTGAGGCAATCCGCCAGTGCGTTTCGGATTCCCGGGAGATGTGACACCTCAAGGTGAATGGCGTGTTTCATGTAGAATTCCCACAGCTGGAGAGCCTCCTGGCACATGGCTGAAGATCGAGCCCCTACCTGCTTGTTGATGTAAAACACTGATGCTGTGTTGTCCATGAGGACCTGCACCACTTTGTTTCAGATCTGAGGAAGGAACACCTGACAAGCCAAGTGTACTGCCCTGAGTTCCCTGACATTTATATGGAGAGAGAGTTCTTCCTGAGATTGCTGTGCTGGGCTTCCCACCCCAGATCTGATACATCCGAAACCAGGGTTATCGACGGTTGAGGGTCAGCAAAGGGTATCCCTTCAGTTACAGATCCTGGGTCTCTCCACCAGGTCAGCAAAGTGAGGACCAGAAGCAGAATCATGAGTATTGAGTACATGTGGTGTTTGCTCGCAGAGTAGACTGATGCCAGCCACATCTGGAGGGGTTTGAGGTTTAGCCTTGTGAACTGCACCATGTAGGTAAACACCACCATGGGTCACAATAGTTTGAGGGAGACCCAGGCAGTCATTACTCGGTGGATTGTGACCTTGGAAATCAGGTCCGACATAGCTTGGAATCGAGTTTCTGGTAGGGAGGCTTTAGCCTGGGTCAAGTCATGCACTGCCCCGATAAATTATATTCTCTGAACCAAAACAAGGGTTGACTTCTGCTTGTTTATCAACAGAACCAGCACCTGGAAGGTGGCCCAGACTATACTGATGATGTGCTGCATCTAAATCTGCAACTGACTTTTGATCAGCCAGTCGTCAATGTATAGGTAGACTTGTACACTTTGATGCCTGAGGAAGGCCGCTACCACTGTCATGCACTTTGTGAAGACTCGTGAGACTGCCAACAGGCCGAAGGGAAGAGCAGTGAATTGGTAGTAGTGCTGACCCACTACAAACCTGAGAAATCTTCTGTTCCCATGGAAGACAGAGATGGGAAATAAGCATTCTTTAAATCGAGGATGGCATAAATCCTGGATCCCAGGAATGATGGAGGCCAGGGAGGGCAGGTGGAACCTCAGTTTCTTGAAATATTTGTTGAGACAATGCAGGTCCAGGATGGGCTGTAGACTGCCCTTGGCCTTCAGGATTAAGAAATATTGTGAGTAAAACCCCTTCCCTCTCAAGTCTCGAGGAACTTCCTCTATGGCCCCACCTGTAGGAGGGCTTGCACCTCCTGGACAAGAAGCTGTTCGTGAGAAGGGTCTCTGAAGAGGGACTGGGGTGGAGAATTGGAGGGAAAGGTAGATGAAAATTGGAGAGTGTAAGCAATTGTTTCTATACCCAATGGTCCAATTTTATATATAACCACCCTGGGCTGAAGAGTGACAGGCGGTCCAAAAATAAACGGGGGGATGGATCTGGTGTCGAGATTGGTATATTACCCTTGGACATACCTTCCAAACCCTGCTCCTGGCCTTGCCATGATATCTGTGAGAGCCTGACTGGGAGGCTGAGGTAGAAGGGAAAGGTTAAGCTCCTCAACCTACAAGCACAAGTTCACAATTACCCTTTTCAGAAGCTCTTGGTGGGCAAGGAAGTCATCCTGACGGAGTAGGTTACTAGGGCCTGTGACCACCTTGTCTGGGGATGACAAGGAGGAGGCCTGACTCAGAGGTGGGGCTCCCTCCTCCTCCTCCTCTACTTCTACCAAGTCCTTTGGAACCATTTCCTGGCCATCGGCACTAGGGTCAATAGCAGAGTCAGGGTCCCGTGCTGGATGGGAAGAGATGGTAGCTCACTTTTCTGACACCACTGAGTATAAGCAATGGTAAGGGGGGGCCAGATGATAGGGGAAACCTCCAAGGACTCCAGTACTGTCACACCTCGACCAACGGCCTGGTGGTGACGCGCTGGCAGAAGGGCCGGTACAGTAGTCTGATGTGTAGGCTGGATATCAGTAGGTTTTGGGTGGAGCAAAGGATTCCCCTTCTGACTCCAAAGAGGATTCTTCCCCTAAAGACCATGACAGTGCAGTACCTGCTTTTGCATTACCAGTGAACTGGGGACCAGTGGCAGGCTGGGGACTGCTGCACTGGGACGATGGAGGGCTTGCCCCTGGATGGCACTGCAGTGGTTGGTGCTGTGGTGGAACTCACTGCACTTGCTCCCTTCTGTTCCCAGTTGTCTTGGCTGACGAGGGGACTTGAGGGATCGGTAGGAAAAACATGTTCTTTGCTGCCTGGAAAGCCTCCAGGGTTCAAAGGGGCCAGTAGACACCTGACCCCATGGCTGCTCCTGGATCCTGTATTGGACTCAGCTCTCTAGGCAAAGTCAGCGGCGCCATCAGAGGCTCAAGGAAGAATGAGTGGCCCAATATGGATTTCATTACACTAGACACTCCCTTCTTGTTCCTCTTCTGTACCGGAGAATGCCTTCTTGGCGCATTGTTTCTTATGCCTCTTCCTCAGCACCGAAAATGGAGAGTGGTGCTGGGAAGAACACGGTGCCAGTGGAACACTCTGCACAGATGTCAAGGTGCTTGGCACCGATTCAGAGTGGCTGAACTCCAAGGCTGGCCTCGGGGCCTCCTCCATTAGAACGGCTTTCAGCCGAATATCCCTATACTTTCTCGAGTGAGGTCTGAAGTTCCTGCAGATCTGGGACTTCTCTTTAATGTCAGACTTGCCCAGACAGCTTAGATAGCTAGAGTGCAGGTCTCTCACTGGCATCAGCTTGCCTCATAGGGCACACGGCTTGAAGCCCGGGAACTGGGGCACGCCAAGCCCCTGGGGCAAAAAGTCCCTCAACGACAGAGACAATTATTAAACACCATAGTAACTCTAACTAAGAACCATATATACTAAATACAATAACTATACAAAAGATGAACAGAGAAAGTCCAAACCACAGGGAAAGAAGCCTTGCTACAGCAAGAAGGATCTTTCCAGCAACTGTCACAGAAGGAACTGAGAGGGCACAGGGCCAGCGGCACCCCTTATGCCAATGCATATGAATGTAACACCAGAGGGCGCTAGAGTCGGCTCAATGGATACCTCCAAAGGGAAAATCTCCAGTAAACCACTGTGCATGTGGTGCGCGCACGCCTAGCATGGAATGGACATAAGGAAGCACTCAAAAAAGACAGCAAAGTCTTTTGGGGGCGTTTCATTCATTAATTTAAACAGATTTGAGAATTACAATAATTATAGCATAACAATCTATTTAGATGCTAAAAATATTAATGTAACAAAACAGTACCACACCTATCTTAAAAGCTTTGTCATAAGGTATCAAAGAGATCATAAGATATCAAAAACAAATAATAAATAGTAGCTAATAACTAGCTTTCCCTCAATTGTTTCCCACCACCACCTACAAAAATCAATCCGCAATCGAAACTCTCACATTCATACAATATACTTAGCAAGCACACAACCATACAGCTCACTCAGGCCCTGCAATAGGGTCCACACAGACAGAGTCTCGTATGCCACATAGAACACCAATAAAATCAACAGGGCTTCACATGAATGCAAAGGTCTGCACATATGGATCTGATTGCCGGACTGGAGCCTCACACATTTAGAGCTGAGAACGTGGAGATTGTTTCTTTAGAATTTCCAAAAGTCCATATGGTTACATATCAATAGAAACCTAAATTCATCCTCTTGAATAACAGGAGATGAAGTTGGTCCCATATATGTAAAGTCTTTAGCTTTGACTTCTTATATCAGTTACTGTTGGTCACATTTATATGGAAATAAAAAAAACTCACTAACACTCACTAACTCTTCACCTTGTATAATCTATTCAGGAAACCTAATACCAATAAAATTCCCCACGTGCACTGTTGGAATAGCACCAAAGACAAAGTGATTTTAACTATCGACTTACTTTAGTTGTAAAGGAGCCAGTTTTTGCATAATGATTCAGCATCTGATCACAATGTAGGTTATAGTAATTAATTGCATCCTTTTTTATAGTCCAATAAAAGGATGTCTCTTCATTTCTTACCAGCCTAGACTGGCACAAAAGAGAACCTGTATTATGATTCCACAGATTTAAGACCAAGGAAACTTTTATTAATATATCCAATATCAACTGCTCATTTTCTGCAGTATATCAAAGTTATACCCACGATTTCATTTTCTGGGCACAGGAAGCTGTGCACTGCCATAGCTGTGATAAGTTAGTTGGAAGAACATGTATAGTCACAGAGCCTTTTAATTCTATTTGTTCCTTTGAGCATTTCCAAAGTGAATTCCTCTGAATAACAAATAACGGCTTGTTGTCCTGCGTACGCATGTACGTTCTTCTGGCTGCAGGACAAGTGGAATGTTAAGGCTCCAGGACATATGTATATATTTTTGAGAAACTCCCAATTCCACAGGAAATAGTAAAAATGACAGTTGCTTTGGAGGCTCTTATGTCATCTGCTCAAGCCCCATTTTTTAATTGGGTGACTGACTGGCTCATGTGGTGATTTTTTTAGTCTGCTCATTTGTTCCTGGGGTAGCATCACTAATATCTTGAGCATCCATTCACACAGAGATATCTGTGAGCTGCCGTAGAGACAGTCAGCTTTGTCTTCCAGAACTATATGATCAGTGAAAGTGCAACATATCAGATAGCCAAAATAACTTGGTAAAGCTTTGGTATGAGTAGGTAGTAATAGCCACGTAACTCATCATATATGTGCGCTCTTCTGGACTAGGATAAACTTAATGAAATGTTGGTTGTACAGTTTCAGTGAGTGACGAGTGACTAAACCAGATGGCAAATAGGCAAATAATACCCTGACAAGTACAAGATTCTTTCATAAGCCCCATGGGACCATCTCCTACTTCAGTCAAAGGAACGACTGCCAGTGGCTTCACTCGGTATGCTCTAGGATTAAGCACATGCAATAAGTTATTGGTGTGTGTGGTGTGTAAATGCAAGTTAAATGATTAATTAATAAATCAGTTAAGCAACTTCCCTGAATGGCAAGAACACAGATTTGGTTATCAATTAATAGACTGGTCAGTGCATCATTAATTTGATGTACATTAAAATATAAATTACTTCAGTAGGGGCTGCATATACATTTGATGGGCACTGCATACCAATCTGCTGGACCACAAAATACATCCCATGATGTTACTAGGCCAAATTCTTCCTAATGTAAATGCACTTTAGCTGGCATTTCCTTCCACTATCGAGCAGGCAAATTTTTGCCTTGTGTAACTCCATTGAATCCAGGCAGAATTTGGCCCACTGTGGCTGGACAGTAAAAGGAAGTGAATTAAACTAGATAAAAAAAATCAAAACTTATCTTACACATATTTTTAAAAATATACTTCTAGAAAAACAGTAAGTACATATGTAATCCTACCATTATATCATGAATGTCATCTGAACTGTCAAGGCTAGAGACTTCTTCACACAAGACACTTCTTTTGCCTTTAAAAAAAATCATGTAACAACAATACAACATAGATAAATACTTTGTTTTAAAGCCCACAGAAGTTTTGAGCAATAGGGAGTCACCTCTGTAGAGGGCCAGAAGTAGGCGAGAGCCCTCAGTCCCACACAGATTTTGTGAGAGGAGCTATATGTCCTATTAAAGATGCTCTACATTTATTTTATCTCCCACAACCTGTAGGCTGAGAACATTAGCACCCATAAATTATTTTTTTCTTTAATAAATATATTACACACACAAAACCATGTAAAAAAACATTACATTTGCAAAATCAAACACTAAAACAGGGGTAGGCAACCTATGGCACACGTGCCGAAGGCAGCACGCGAGCTGATTTTCAGTGGCACTCACACTGGCCTGGTGCTGGCCACCAGTCTGAGGGGCTCTGCATTTTAATTCAATTTTAAATGATGCTTCCTAAACATTTTAAAGATCTTATTTACTTTACATACAATAATAATTTAGTTATATATTATAGACTTGTAGAAAGAGACCTTCTAAAAACGTTAACATGTATTACTGGCACGCATAACCTTAAATTAGAGTGACTAAATGAAGACTCGGCACCCCACATTTTAAAGGTGGCCGACCCCTGCACTAAAAAGTTAGGAAATGCCAGCATTAAGGCTGCCCATGCAACCCTAATTCTGCCTATTATGCATATGCATTATGATGCATTCTTTAATTATGTAACATACTATTTTTTCCAGAGGACCAGGATAGATGGTGCTCACCAACTGAGCAGCTACACAATATTTTGTTTTATCCTCATTGTTAAGTGACTCCATCCCTTCTGTACTGCATGCTACTCAAATCCCGCTCAGAAGACAGAATTATCAATTTCCTTGTGGGCTTTTCTACGGTGCTCATCGCTATAACATCTGACTGCATCTGTAGCATCTGACTGCTTCACAAACATTACTTTATTTTCACAATGCTCCTGTGAGATGAGGGGGTATTACTAGAGAATTGCACTTGCACACTTTGTAGCTTTTTGGGTGGAGTTTATGACATATGCTGGGGCTCTTGCATTCCTCTGTTCCACCCCACAAGCTCCCTGTGTGCCACCCTTCTATCTCCCTCTATGTCAGGGACTCCCTGCCTTTCCAGCAACCTCCTCCCTGAGTGTTCACCATTGCCCCCTCTGTAAGATACAGACTAGCATGGCTACCACTCTGAACTTATTATCAGGATAAAAGGCTCAATAGCTTTCATATGTGTTGCCTTCACTGAATCTTTGGACTCTCCGAGAGGGACAGAGTCACCAACATTGAGGTGCTCAAGCAGGCCAGCATACCCAGCATGCAAACACTCCTCAGAGACGCCACTGCTAGCTTGGGCATATGCGCTGAATGAATGACGGGCGCATCCCAAAGGAAATTCTCTACGGTGGATTGACATCTTGAAAACAACCCCAGGATGCCCAAAACTGTGTTTCAATGATGTGTGTAAGCGAGACCTCAAAGAAATGGACATGCATGTGGAGGTCACACTCAGGACCACAGCCTTTGGAAAGAAGAGCCCAATAAAGGTCTCCGGAGTTACAAGAGGAAGCAGTCAAGTTCAGCAGAGAAAAGAGTCTGCAGAAGGCAGAGCCCAAAGGGATGAAACATCACCTTTAAATGTGACAGATGCAGCAGAGATTGTCTCTCTCGAGTGGGTCTCTTCAGCAACAGCCATGACTACCATAAAACCAATTAAGTAAATATTTTACCTCTCAGGGGCGCATACCCATAGTCTCTTGAAACTGAAGGATGTCTGCTACTACTATATGAATGCTTTGTATTAAATTAATCCCTTACTTACCAGTTATTTAACTACATAGGTATCTTTAAGTGTTATTAGACACTCTTAACAACTAGGGATTGGGAATCAAAATGATACGAACACAGTTGTTTTAATTATCCCTATAATGGCTTCATTGAAACAAATGAGGAGAGCAGTTCATTGGTAATACAAATTGGACTGTGCAGGAAGGGATGCTGTTTACATTACAGCAAATGTTCCTGAAGCTGTAAGAATGTGACCCCTCATTTTCTTTGTGCTGGGATTAGAATCACTAGCAAGGAGGTAGCACTTCCTTCCCTTTAGGAAAGGGCTGGGCACACGTTTTGGCCTGAGGGCCACATCGGGGTTGCAAAACTGTATGGAGGGCTGGGTAGGGAAGGCTGTACCCTGACAAACAGCCTGGCCCCACCCCCTATCCAATCCCCTCCCACTTCCCGCTGCCTGACTGCCCCCCTCAGAATTCCTGACCCATCCAACCCTCCCTGGTCCCCAGACTGCCCACTCCAGAGACCTTTTGCCCCTAATCACCCACCCAGGACTCCACTCCTTACCCAACCCCGCCCGCTCCCTGTCCCAACTGCCCCGACCCCTAACCACACCCCCACCTCCTGACAGATCCCCGGAACACCCACGCCTATGCAACCCCCCAGTTTCCTGTCTCCTGGCAGCCACCCTGAACCTCTGCCCCATCCAACCGTCCTCTCCTCCCTGTCCCCTGACTGCCCCCTAGGACTCCCTTATCCTCTTATCCTCCCTTATCCTACGCCTCATATCCAGCCCCGCCGGCCCCAGCCCCCTTACCATGCCACTCAGAGTAATGTGTCTGGCAGCTGTGCAGCCCAGCCAGAGCTAGACATGCTATCGTGCTGCCTCACAGGAGTGCACGGCTCCGCCACCCAGAATGCTGACAGCGCAGCTGTTGTGGAGGGTGGACAGCTGGGGAAGGGCCAGAGCTAGCCTCCCCAGCTGGGAGCTCAGGGGCCGGGGAGGATGGTCTCACGAGCTGGATGTGACCCCCAGGCTTTTGTTTGCCCAACCCTGCTTTAGGACAAACACAGGTCCAGGTCATAGAGGAGTCCATTCTCAGCTTTTCTGCTTTACTCTCTGGATTTCCTTCTGTATGATCAAAAAATGGCATAATAGGTTTGCATGTTTATTGTCCTTCAGAGACTCTAGATGACATGTTCAGGTTACAGGAAAAAGAAGATTTATTTCCTAAGAGCCAGACCTACAAACGTAACCTACTAACCAGCAAGAGGCTCATCTGGCCTTCAGCACTGCAGCCCTTGTAAACCCCTTTTGTTCTTTTCTCAAAATCAGAGACTGAAAGTGAAAATCTGCATAACTAGTTCTGATCATTTTGGGTTGATTATTGTTATGAGAACTGCAAATATTAAAAACATGACAGGGCATTTTACATAAAATCAGAAAGCTATTTAGGTACTCTACCATTCTTCCCACCATCTTCACAGTCAGCATCACACTCGTCATCTTTGTTGTCCTGTAAGTCACTTCTTATGGAAAGCTTTCTCTCCACCCATCCTTTTTTCCTTAAACTTCTACGAATTACTGGATAGGGTCCACAGATGGTAAAAATGTTCTTTTCCTAAGATTTCAAGCAGATATTTTTAAATGAAAACATAGACACTGCAAAAATATTATGGTTTATCTTTTACAAGTAAGGTCTACAGCAACACTAGCGCAATGCCTTTGAAGTTGCAAGCAATGCATTTTGAAAACAAGAGGGGAAACACTGAAGATGTATTCACTGGATTTCAGTAGTGCCTACAACATCTTAGGAGCTGTCCACACATACAGGGACACAGTCTTTGTTCTGAAGGCAAGCCCGCTGATTATTCCACAATAGTATTCAGCAATTTCCCTCCAGTAACAAGTGGCTGGTTAGCACAGTGGGAACACATATCAACCGGTCACTTTGGGAGAGCCAAATTAATGAAGGGGAACTGCAATGTTACAAATGAAGTTTGGCTAAATAGATAGCAGGGCCAGCTCTACCTTTTTTGCTGCCCCAAGAGGCGAAGGAAAAGCTCTCATGGCGGCAGTCAGGCAGCTTCGGCGGCATGCCTGCGGCAGGTCCGCTGGTGCCGTGGAGTGCCGCCAAAGCTGTGGGTCTGGTGGACCTGCTTCAGGCGTGCGACCAAAGCCATGGGTCCGGAGGACCTGCCGCAGGCGTGCCACCAAAGCCATGGGTCTGGAGGACCTGCCGCAGGCATGCCGCCGAAGCCACCTGACTGCCACCCTGAGAGTACAAGGAATGCTGTCCCCTCCCGTTGGCCGCCCCAGGCACATGCTTGCCAGGCCGGTGCCTGGCGCCGGCCCTGATAGTTAGTTAGTTAGTTAGTTAGTTAGATATTTTATAGCATGCAATCACCATCTTATCTAGGTGTCAAATGGATTTATGTCTATAGCTATTCTCTGTCACGGGGTTTGCTCCCCTCAACCTGTAAATCCCCGCAGAATGCAGCAATAACAAATTCCGGTAAGGAAAGAGCAAATGTGAGAAGGATGTGTACTGACAAAGCTCTGACGGGGCGTGTGTGCAGTTTTTGTACAGGACTGTCTGTACTATAGTCCTGTCTAAACAAGGGAGGTGGCATTTTTTTTTTAAATACCAACATAATTTTAAAAACCATTTAATAGACAGGGTTTAACAACCTAAAAAACCTAGTAGCTCATTATGTTTAACTTGCAGCTGGCCCCCAGGGAAAATATCAGTGTCAGAAAACAGTATCAAACCGAAAAACAAACCACTAAGATCTATTGTCAACATACCCTGATTGCCTTGTCAGCTAAAAATCTTGCCAGCTTATATTTGTCCAGTTTGGCGGAGAGAGGCGACTCTTTTGCAATTCTCTGGTTTAGCTCTAAAAAAGAAAAGAAAGAAAAAAAGCTATCATGCAACAGGAACTGTAACCAAAGGAGCAATTAATACATAAAAATAGAGGACCATCTTTTGTAGTGCTCACTCATTTCTAGTAGTGCCCACAGTGTGCCTAGGCACTGTATAAACATATAAGTATATACCTAAAAATCTTACAAACTAAAACCCTTATCCTGCAAGTTGATCCATGTTGCCACCTGAAGTCAGTGAAACACCATATGCGCATAGCAACTTATCTAAGCTACTTCTCTGGTCCCCATCAGCAGAGCATTTTATATTTTTTAATATACTTACACTCAAAACACCCCTATGAGGTAGGCCAGCACTATTATTCCCATTTTACAGATGAGAACAGAAAGGCAAAGTGACTTGCCCAAGGTGTCATAGGAAGTCTGTGGTGGAACAGGGAACTGATCTGGATTTCTCAAATTATTAATTATCAATAATTAGCACCAATTATGGTACAAGCTTTCTAATGAAAATGAAATGAAGCTGATACTAGAAACCCTTGGTGGAATCAATTTCTTCTATGATTCCAATTACCCATCTCCATCAATGGAAGGAACTGGTCAATTAATACATGTGAGTTTATTTCATGGTGGGAAAAAAATAATTTTCTCTATAGATTAATAATTTATATACCTAAATTAAAAGAGTTTATCTCCATAAGACATCACTCGAAGAAGATATATTAAAGACAGTTAGTTCTCAAGAACCAGCTTCTGAAAAGTACTGGGCCAAATGCAGTTAAGGGTAGCTAATCCTTTATATTCTACAAGAAATGGGTGGAAAAGTATGTGAGTTAAGGAAGGAAGGAAAACTGGCTCACCAGCATGTTCCCTTTTCTCCTAACCTTGCAGCAGTCTCTCCCTTGGGAATCCACATTAGCAGAGAGGGTTGGATTGAAGGTAGACAAAGGATGGCTGGTGGCTCTCCACCAGATCACACAAAAATCCCACAGGCTAGACTTAGTAGATGATTCCTTTACACTATGGAATTCCTCACCCTGGTGGTATATTTCTGGACAGATATAGTTGGAGGAGACGGTAACAACAGAGCTCCTGCAGGAACCTAAATATGCTTTCCAGGGACTGCAACAAACCAGAAGTGCGAGGGGCAGTGCACAGCCAAGGTGTGGATGGCTCTTGTGACAAATGAATCTCTGAGCTCTGCATATGTCTTAGGTCTGAGAGTTTAAGGATGAAACCTCCAGTCTTTTCCACAAAGGGACAAACTGTGCCACATCTCCACTGCTTTAACACCTCCTCCTCCTCCGCAACCCCAAACTGGAAGAATTCCATGAACACTCCAACAGTTGAAGATTTCAGAGTTTCCACCTCCCTAGTCACGAATAAACAGTGCAGGGAAGAATGGGACCCTAAATGAATCACATGACTGAAATCTCACTCATGTCTGTTGCTCTGGGCTACTGCTGGTTTGAAATCTCTAGATAAAGATGTCTTTGCATCAGAAATAATGTCTTATATACAATTTTGTAGATTTTATTTTAAAAACTCAGTAGACTACTGAACATACAGCAATGATCCAGTGAAACAAATCTGTAGTTTTAATTAGGCATTGAAATTAAATCATTAACAATTCCAGCTATAGATTTTATCTCCTAAAAGGTATAGTATAGAAACATTACATCCTGATCATTAGAGACCACATAATCAAAACCTTCGACTTATCTTTTTTAAAGAACATAAGTTGTCCCATAAGTAGAAAGTCTGGATAGGAAATGGACATTGAAAAGACACTGTGTGGGGTAATTCATCTCTGAACAAGTGCCAATTACAGACATGTCGTATTCTCAGACTAAGGGATCTTTTGTTAGAAAGAGATTCTGAAAAAGATTAAGTACGTATTGATATTTTATAGCTCTTATGTGACATTAGCAAAAGTTTGATTAAAAAGTCATTTGAAAATACAAACTGTTTTCTTCTTCTTTTCTTTCTTCATCACTTAAACCCAATGGGAGCAGTCTTCTTTCTGCATGAATCTGATTCATCATAATATATTAAGCTGTGTCATCCTTACTTTGCTCTTTGGCTATTTGAACTGCAAACTTAGAGAGAGAAGATAATTCAATTTGTTGTCATATGCTTCCATGCTACATTTTCTCTCTCTCTCTTATTATTTTTTAATATTAAAGGGACAACACCAACTTAAAAGCACACAGTCTACTTTTTAAGGATGCTTTACCTACTATAGTATTGTTCACTGTATATAAGTGATGGGAAATAGCTATAGAAATTATGCCAAACCAAGCATATGCAATTGATATGCGGTCCTCCTAACTAGCCTGGACGAAAAATACTTTGAGTGTATAAAAAGGACCGAGTTTCTGTAACAAGGTAGGCAGTTTCAGCAATGGTCTCCCAAATACACCTGTGCCCATCCACCACTAGACCTAGACAGCCTGTGTCTGACCTGCACTGTCCGCAGGGGCTGACCAGCCTAGGGGCTGGGGCTTGACCTTTGGCTGGTCCTAAATGCGAAGAGTTGTAGAGCATCAGTGAGCGCAAGTCACCCTTGGGGAGGGGGCAGAGGGAGTTCCCAGGCCAGGCTGAGCACACTAGGTGGCCTGTTTAACCAGCCTTTGGGGTTGTCCCTGGCAGAGAGAGCGGGAGGACTCAGGGGTCTGTAGGGGCAACCCGGACACAGAGGTAACGTCCGTGGCCCCACGGAACCTCCCGAGCGGGGCTTGGCGAGCGCACCCACCTTACCCTCTGGGAGCAGCTTCTTCCCCCGGGGCCGCAGGCCCTTCCCCTCCCCCGCCTGCCAGCGCTGCACGCTCCGCGCGCGGCCATTGTGACCTTCGCAGGCAGCGCGGGCGCGCCGAGTCACTCGGGATCAGGGCGGCGGAGGGGCGCCGCGGCCCCAGCGCCCCGGAGCGGGGGGTCACAAAGGCTCGCTCCCCGGCTGGACCAGCGGCTTGGCTGTTACTGAGCATGCGTCAGCTACCGGGGCGTGCCCACAGGAGCCCGGGCTGAGGCGGGTGCGCTCAGGTCTCTCCGGTGGCTGCTGCTGCCGCTCTGACTTGCGGGTGCAGAGGGCGCCCTGCTGCGAACCGGGCTGCGCAGGGGAGGGCTGGGCCCAGTGTGTTGCAAACGGACGGCACGGAAGGACCACACACGTGGAAGGCGGCAGATCAGCAAAAACAGGAGTGATTCCCCCTCCCCCCCTCCAGCCCCTCACCCTTGGCGAGCGCCTCTGCCTTGGCTACCCCGAGCCAGTCACCAGCGGGGACGCCTGGCAAGGCAGCAAAAGAGAAGCAAAGCGGCAGCAAAGCGTGCAGGGGGCGGTTTGATGCACCCTGCTGCTCACGGTGCAACCAGCTCCTGCTCCCACTGGGTTGGAAACTCGCTCCGCACGCAGGGGGGTTGGACTCGCTGGCACCGGGGAGCAGCCGGAGGTGTTAGTGGGACGGGGACCGGGACTCCCGTCAGCCTGGCAAGGAGGATAAACCCTGACGTTGGGGATAGGAGAGGCATTTAGATCCACAGAAGCATAGTCCCACCAGAGCCGGGTTTGTTGTAAAGGCAATCTGGGTGAGGCTGAGCTGCCTGGCCATGATTTCCGTGTTAAAATAGCCTAAACCCCTTAGCTCGATATTCTGGACGTTGATGGAGTTGAACAAACTTCCAGAGCTGCAGCATCAATTGCCTCCGTGCTGCTGGATTTACCAGGCGTGTGGGGTAAATGCGGGCAAACTGCCCGGGCGCACCGTGGAAGTTGAATGGCAAATCAGTACATCAAAGGAACACTGCTGCCTTCTCCGACTCCACAGGGGATGAGAGGATGGCCGGCAGGAAAGGAGGTAAACACCCTGGCTGAGTGGAAGTGAGTCTTAAAGACTGGTACCTCCTTCCAGCTTTATTTTTAACTTGCTCCTATTCCTCCCATCAAAGCATCATCATCAATCTAAAGCAGTGGTTCTCAAACCCATTGCCCAGTCAGCACACAGCTGCAGCCCATGTGACATCAAGGGCCATACAGGCAGTATATATAGTGTATGGATTCAGCCCAATGCACTTCCCTGCAAGCCACAACATAAGCAGAGCCTCTGGCCACTGCAAGAGTTACGTGCAGCTGCTCAGAGAAGCAGCATGTCTGTGGCTCAGAACCAGAGCAACTGTTCACCTCCCTTGTCTTCTGGTACGCTTGGCGAAGCGCCTGTGTCCTGATGTAGCCCTTGTCCCCCATGCCCTGTGAGATTTTGGCATAGATGTCAGCATTACTTCTGCTGGTTCGGAGCTCTGCCTGCACAGACTCTTCTTCCCGCACAGCAATAAGATCCAGTGTCTCCAGTGTGGTCCATGATGGAGCGTGTTTGTAGCCCTGAGCATCCGTCGTCAGCCATGCTGGTGAGCTCGCCACGCTGCTCAAACAGGAACTGAAAATTCAGAAGATCCCAGGACATGAACATGGGAGTGACTGTTTTCTGTACCTGGCTGAAGTGCAGCCGCGGGCCTTGGGCTGTCCCCTTCCGCTGCCACCTGCCTCTCTACTGTGACCTCAGTGGGGGAACCTCACCGCTAGTGCAGGTGGAGCCACCTCTTCCGCGGAAATGCTGTCCCGCAACAATCAAAGCAGCCCTTAGATCTGACAGAGTCTGGATACCTCTGTCTCTCTCACCAGTGGGCTCTGGCATCCGAACCCTCTGCTTAGTGAGCTCAGATCAGCTGAGGGAGACCCCGTCATTCAGGGCCGGCTAAGCACAGTTCTACTGCCCGCCCCTCCCACATTTCAGACCCCTGCATTCTAAAGTGATTTGCAACCCAGCACCGGCGGGCAACGCGTCTGCTGATGACCAGACTGAGCAGGTGTATCTATGTAAAGACCATCTGCCCCTGAAGGTATTCCCCGCCCCACAGCTCATCATTAGCTCCTTCAGACCTTGCTGCCATAATTATTAACCAGTCTAAGTTATTAACCAACCAGGATGATTTTACCATGTAGTTAACCAATTGTAGTTGATAAAATAGTGATACTTGGTCAGTCATTGTGCTGCGAGAATACATAGATGTATAAAATGGATGTACTGTTTCAATATGATCATAGAGTCCGATAGTAAATAAAACCAGGAATTCACCCTACTGTGGCTCTCATGGGTAATGTTGAGCACTAATCTGGCTCCTGAACCCCTGAGGTCTGCGTATCGCTACTTCAGATCCAGAATTTGATGCCGACAACCTGCCCAGGTTATCTTACCTTTAAACCAGGCCTGGGGAGAACAGTCCTGTCCCTGGAAGATGGACCAGATGGGACCTAGCAGGGCTGTTCCCTCTTTGAAGCTGTGACTCACTCTGGGTTCTCACTGTGCGGCGCAAGAGGCCAGGTGATGGACGGTGCTCTGAAATTGTCTACACAGGCTGCACCATGGGAGTGGCTGAGTTATCACGTGTATAAGAAACCCAGTGGGAGCTAACAGCAGAGCACACGGGACGCCCACCCAACCTGCTACCCTTGGCCCCAGAGAGGAAGACGCCTGCACGACTGAGTGATCTGAGGGGACCCAGAGCAGATGCCCAACCCGGCTGGAGATCCTCAGGGGGATGAGGAGGACCCAGG
Organism: Dermatemys mawii; assembly: GCA_007922305.1. Lineage (NCBI taxonomy): Eukaryota > Metazoa > Chordata > Testudines > Dermatemydidae > Dermatemys > Dermatemys mawii. Next base: position 29,261,160 of record ML677341.1, read on the forward strand.
AACACGAGCTGGGGTCTGTCCCCTCTCCATGGTGAGATAAGCCAGCTTCATTGCTGGCTGATGAGGAACCTGCAGCTCTGTGTGTTGCTCGGTTCCTGTCTGTGGTAGTCAGGTTCCTTCCCTTTTTGCTCCTTGGTGGTGCTGGAAGAAAGCTCAAAAAGCAGTTTGGATTTTCCTCTTTTCAAGGACAGATCAGAAACGGGGGGTCCTACCTACCAAGCCATCCCTGGAAGCCCCAGGAGCGACTGGGGAGCTGGCAGGACTGGCAGGTTCACACCGTGTGCAGGGGAAACCTCACTGCCTGGCAGGCGACGTGATTATTTTCCTGCAAAGGTTTGGAAAGTATTTGACCTGACGTCTGCTCCCATTTATACCAGTGTAAGTCCTGAGTCATACTGTTGCCTTCAGGCTAGATTTACACTGGTGTAACTGGGAGCAGAGTTTGGCCCTTTGGCTTCATCTTTTTCATTTTTGCAGGTGCATATTTAACTCAAATTCCTGAGATGCAGCGGGGAGAAAAGCTCTTTTAGCTAAAGATGCTACACATAGATCCCTGCCCCTTTAATTATTGTCAAGCTTGATCCAAAGCGCGTCCCGCTCAGTGCTTGTGGTGGTGGGAGAATAAGAGCCAATGTGTGGTCAGGACAGGGTTATCAGAGCCATTTCCTCCCTTTCCAGATTCGTCCTCTCACGATCCGGCAGCTGGTGATCACCACCCTGATCATCGTGGCCATCAAACTGCTCCTGATGAAACTGATCCTCCTCTACCTTCTCTACTGTGAGTATTCACGATGACCTGGGTCCCCTATCCCCACCAGAGCTGGTCTGGTGAAGGCTGGGCATCTTCTGAGACAGCATGGACGAGTAGAGGAAAGTATGGGACTAATCCTTAGAGACCAGGGTTCTATTCCAGCTGAGTGACCTTGGGTAAGTCACTTCAATGCCCTGTGCCTCAGATTCCCCATCTGTAAAATGGGGCTCATGAGCCTCACCCCCTTCACAAAGTGCTTTGTGTGCTCTATGGATGCGAAGGAGGAGGCATTATTATTAAGGTTTGAGATTCCCCCCTTCCCAAGTCCTGCTCATCCCTGTCCGGAGGAGGTGAGAGCCCCAATGGGCCAGAGGGGGCCCCTCGCTGGGATTCCTGGCCCACCCCACTCACCTGGTAAGATCAGGGCTGCGGGGGAAGGGTAAATGGGAGGTGCTCTCTGGGCTCCTGTTGAATGTTCCTAGTCTTCCTTTCCTTAATGGCCCACCTGTGCACTGAGAACAGAGACAGCACCCACATGAGGCGTAGGGAGGGGGATGAGCACCCAGTGGGGTTGGGGGGTAGGTGTGCTGCAGTGTCTCCTTTCAATTTAGGGGTGTAGGGATCAGGGGTAGATTAGCCTGCCGATGAGTTCGGGGAGAAAGATGTTGGAAAGTCTTGCTTTGGTTTAGGGATGCAGGGAGGTGGGGATCAGGCATTAGCAGGGTTGGGGTGCTGCAGTATCACCCTCTGATTCTGGGGGTGCAGGGAGGTGGGGTGATTAGCACCCTGCGGGGGTGTATCCTATTAATGGCCCTGAGACACAGGCCAGCCATTCTCCTATCAAGCAAGGGGGCCACAGCCCCACAACCAAAGGGAGCACAGTGCAGAAGAAATCGGTGCGGGGAGGTTCACTATAAAATTCTAACTGGGGGTGCTGTTGTTAGGGGAATCAGCCACTCATCAGTTGCGGGGGGATCGGCCCCTCGGTGGCATGTGTGTGTGTGGAGGAATCGGCCCCTCAACAGCGTGGGGAGTCAGGGAGGGATCTGTGATCACAGAGACCCCCCTTTGGACTGCCACCTCATGTGCTGAGACTACCTCTGAGCCCGTTTTCCTTGGCAGCTTGGGACTTCAGTACCTCATCTTATTGAGCCAGATCTGCTAGCCTGCTGCAAACACAGAGCCAGGTCTGAACCACGTCCCCCACAAGCTGCAGGCTTAACTGAAAACAGCGTGAGAAGTTCTCCTGTCTCCAGCACCCAGATACCCAGCTCCCAATGGGATCCAAACCCCAAATAAATCCATTTTACTCTGTATAAAGCTTGTACAGGGTAAACTCATAGATTGTCCACCCTCTATAACACTGATAGACATTCACAGCAGTTTGTTCCCACAGGAATTAACTACTTGCTTTGGCTTAATTAATAAACAAAAAGTGATTTTATTAAATATAAAAAGTAGGATTTAAGTGGTTCCACGTAATAACAGACAGAACAAAGTATATTACCAAGCAAAATAAAACGAAACCACGCAAATCTAAGCCTAATACAGTAAGAAACTGACTACAGATGAAATCTCACCCTCAGAGATGTTCCAATAACCTTCTTTCACAGACTAGACTCCTTTCTGGTCTGGACCCAATCCTTTCCCCCGGTACAGCCCTTGTTGCAGCTCAGGTGTTACCTAGGGGATTTCTCATGACTGCAGACCCCTTTGTTCTGTTCCACACCCTTATATATCTTTTGCACAGGGCGGGAATCCTTTGTCCCTCTCTGGGTTCCCACCTCTCCTTCTAAATGGAAAAGAACCAGGTTAAAGATGGATTCCAGGTCAGGTGACATGATCACATGGCACTGTGAGACTTCAAGTAAACAGAGCTATTTACAGCCAATTGTCCTGGTTAATGGGAGCCATCAAGCTTCCAAGCCATCATTAATGGCCCCACACTCTTCATAATTACAATAGTCACTCAGAGTTATATTTTATATTTCTAGTTTCAGAGACAAGAATGATACATTCATACAAATAGGATGATCACACTCAGTAGATTGTAAGCTTTGTAATGATACCTTACAAGAGTCCTTTTGCATGAAGCATATTCCAGTTACATTATATTCACACTCATTAGCATATTTTCATAAAACCATATGGAGTGCAACGTCACAGAATTGGCCCCTTTGGCATGTGGGGGAAGGGATCGGCCCCTTGTCGGCGTGTGGGAGAGAGGATCAGCTCCTCCTTGGCACATGCAGGGAGGGGCTCACAGCTGTGTTGTCTCTGGCAGGTGCTCCCCAGTGCCAGTCGGGCTGGGACCAGGATGAAGGGAGGTGCTACCTTTTCTCCCCAACTAACCAGTCCTGGGAGGCAGCGAGAAACTCCTGCTTCACCCAGAATGCTGATCTGGTGGTGATCAACGATGCAAGGGAGCAGGTATGAACCCTCGGTCCCACCTGGGGTGTAATGACCCCTGGGCAGAGGGCCGGCATGAGTCTTCGGCACTGTTTGGGCCTGATGGGAAGAAAAAAAAGGAGGGAGTCCCCGGTGCAGGGTTGGAGCAGGACTCTAGCAGTGGCAAGTGCTTGTCCTGGCCCTCCCTACACCCCCCCGCACAAGGGTGAATTTTGCCCAGCTGGGACAGGAGGGGTTTGGGGCAGCATCACAGAGAAGGGATGACATGGAGCAAATGATGGGGAGGTTTGAGGAAGGCTCGGAAAGCAGAGCTGCTCGGCTGGTGGTTACCCGGCAGGGTTGTCAGACTGCCTGGGGGGCTAGGAATACGAAACTGTCTTGCCCGAGGTGGATTCCCACCAGACCACAGAGCCCAGGGGTGTCCGCTGGGAGAGAAGAGCCAGGACTCAACTGTAGTGCACAGGCGCTGGCTTTAACTTTTATGCTCCACCCGCCGTTGGCCCTGCCCCGACTCTACCCCTTTCCCCAAGGCCCTGCCCTTGCCCCACCTTGTCCCAGCCCTGCTCCGCCCCCTCCCCCAAGCACCTCCCGCCGGCTGTCGAACAGCTGATCGGTGGCGGGGAGGCCAAACAACTGATGAGCGGGTGGCTGGTGGGTGTTTAGAGCCCCAGAGCACCCCCAGAGTCGGCGCCTATGGTAGTGAATGTATTTCCTTTGGTCAGGGCTTTCCAGAGCCAGGACTGGGCCAGTACCCTGGCTGGTTCACAGCAGCCGTCCTCAGCGCAATCCTGATTGACATCAGCTGGGGAACTGGCCCAAAGATCCTGCAACAGGAACTTGGGTGACAATTCTGATGAGGCCTGATGCCCTGGCCGGCTCTGCTGGGCGTATGGGAGGGAAAAGCAGGAACGGCTTAGGTTAGTGCCAGCAACCAGCCGCTCTGGCTCTGAAACCCAGAAGGAGCTTGTCTGGGGGCAGATTTTTTACGGTCACTTTCAAACAGCCCTTTGGAAAGAGGAACTCGGATGGTGCATTCATGACACTCACTCTTATCTCTCCTGTCGTAATAACCAGCCTGACAAATTTCCCCTCGCTGTGAACGCAGCTGTGAAAGTTTGTGAGCATTTCTGAGATGGCCCAATGACTGAGAGTAACCAGGGTTGATGGGAAAAGGTCCCAAACAGGAGACAGAGAGATGGAGTTAATCCAAATGAAAGAGCCTCCTGCTGTAACTCAAGGATTGGGTTCAGATCACGCCTGGCAAACAAGAATCGTGTGGAACCAGAAAAGAATGAATCCAGCCTTGGAGATCAAACTTACATGGTGGCCAAAGGAAGGAGAGGATAGGCTTTTCCACCCATCGCTTCCATTTGGAGCCCTGAAAGAGACTTTGGGGAGAAAAATAGGCTATGGGAACGAGCTTCACCATCATGGCTCTCCCATCCTTCGCATCTTCTGGGACCCCAGACCTTTGTCATCCTGAGCCTGAGACGTCCTGACCAGACGAGGCCAGAGAGAGGGACCCAGATGACGTTGCCTCTAATCCCAACCTCCACCTGGGATGAAACGGGTCGGACTGTAACAACTACTGCCGCTCCAGCCCATCTCAGCAGCAGGATGGTTGGTATCGGCTCTGATACCTTCTAAGAGACAGTGCTGGATTTACCATGGTGCCAGTAGTGCCAGGCCCACACTGAGAAGAGGCCCCGGCACCTGGACTGTGGCCCTGCTCCCTGCATTCCACCCACGCTTTGCACCAATGCTCCACCCCCACCCAGCCTCTCCCCACTGAGGTCCCCACCTGCTGCTCACTCCTCTCTGCCCCCTCCCAACCGTGCCAGCAGTGGGCAGGTCCTTGGAGGGGAAGAGTCTGAACAAGGGCGGGGCCTTGCAGCAAAGCATGGGTAGAGCAGAAGGCAGAGTCACAGTCCGGGTGCCAGGGCCCACAAAAGATTAGTCCGGCCCTGCTAAGAGCCTGTCACACAAAGGGGGAAGGGCGGGTTCCTTCTAAAAACTCTGCAGCTCAAGGGGACGGGGCCAAGGGAGGCTGGCGCAAGGGAAGCCCAGCTTAGCGCTTTACAGTTCAAAGACTTTCCCTCGTTTTTCCTTCTTCGCTTTGTCTTTGATCGAAGGTTAAAGGGGTTTTAAGGGAACTCAGCAGTCTGGGATAGCGCTGTTTAATGTCACCCAACAGCTGGGTTCTGATAACACCACGGGCCCGTATATTATTACAGCTAAATTAATACACCAGGCCCTCCTGGACTCCCTGTGCATTACCCTCCCCTGCTGGGATGTGCCCAAGTTTGACGGCAGGGTTGGGATCTGTTTGGCGTGTTGTGTGGGTGGTCTGTGCCCCCGCCCCCAATGCAGGACACAATACCCTCCCCCACCCTTCCAACACTATCCATCCCTCAGGCTCGGTGCTTCCTCTCGCCACCCTGGGCCAAGACCATCGCAAACACCTGGTCCTCCACTGATGTCAATCCACCCTCCCCCCCGGCCTCCACTGGAGGGAGAGGAGAATCGAGCTCCTTGCCTCCTCCTCGGCGTATGCAGCACCAAGCGCACTCGCTGATGGGCCGAGTGCCCTGGCCATCCCTGTGGGTTAGTTCTGGCCACAGGAAGCGCCTCAGGATCTGACTCCAGTTCTAACCCCCCAATTCTCTGTGTCATCCTCTCTGGAGTTACTTGGCCAATAAAACTGGTTCCGTTCGTCACTGGATCGGCTTCACCGACCAAGAGACTGAAGGCGTCTGGCGCTGGGTGGACAACACTCCTGTGGCATTTGTGTAAGCGTCCTCTGCTCTCCCCTTCCTGCCCCCGGCCTTCCCCAGTTGCCCCTGCTCCTGGGATGGAGTCACTCGGGTTTGATTTCATGCCCTGAGGACTGACCGACTCGAAGCTTTATCGGTCCCCCACAGGTCACTGGTTCGAATATTGCCCACATCTGTAGCGACCAAATGGCTCTGCTGCTGGGTGCCCTTGGTATGAAACGAGCTTGCTGGGTCTCAGCCCAGTTCCCAGTGGGAAAAGCATCCACAGATTGCACTGGGGCTTGTCGGCCATCAGAGCCGAGGGACCAAGGATGGAATGGGTCACGGGGACGAAGCGCCCCTCTCAGCCTATAGAGGGGTCTCTTCAAGGCTGGTCTGGTCTGAGACACCATGTTGAGGGGAAGCTTGTGCTGCCATGGTGTGTGTGGGGAAGCTTGTGCTGCCATGGTGTACCTCTACCCCTGCACCAGGGCCTTCAACAGCACAGCCCTCCACCACTTACACTTTTAACTAGTAGTAGGCTGTTATCCTCAAATCGCCCCTGTCGCTGGCCAAAGTCAATGGAATGGGCCCAATACTCTGTTACTCAAGGGCTCTGTATACTGCTCTGGCAGCATCAAGGGATTTCGAAGGAGCCTTAATTGCCACCTCGACCCTCGTCCAGGAAATAACCAGCATAAAGAGGCTAGAGGAGAGCTGGCACAACAGTCCCTGGCGCAGGGACGGGGCTAGAGCCCTCCTGGGCTCTGGCTGATCTAAGCTTTCCAGAAGCCCACCAGGGCCTGAGCATAAGTTAAATAATCCTGAGGCTGCTCTAAGTTACGTTGGCGGTGGGGCCCAGCTTACTGGGGGTGTATCTCCTCTGGGACAGGGAGTCGGCGGGTGAAGGGCTCTGAGGGCTCGTCTCTCTCTTCTTGTTCAGGTACTGGAACAAAGGGGAGCCCAATAACCAGCTCATGGCCGGAAACATCTTCGAGAACTGCGCCCACCTGCTGGAGACCGGGCGGTGGAACGACGAACCCTGTAGTTTCTCTTACAAGTGGATCTGTGAAAGGGCCACCACTGTGTAAACAGCCCCTCTCTCCCCGGCTCTGAACACATGCTGAAATTCATCCCCTTGCTGCGAGGCCTGGGCACCTGTCAGGCTTGTGACATTGCCCTCCATATGCTTTATAAAAATGTTTATAAGTGTGAATGATGTAACTGGAATACACTTTATACAGAAGATCTCTTGTAAGGTATTATTACAAAGCTTACAGTCTACTGAGTGTGGTCATTCTGTTTGTATGAATATATCATTCCTGTATCTGAAACTAGGAATGTGAAGTGTAATTCTCAGGTCCTATTGTAATTATGCGAAGTATCGGTAGTCTCTCCATCACATCGTGAATCCTAGCTCCTAGCAAGCAGCACACTTCTCAGCTTTCCCGGTTGAGATGGCAGATAGATGGCTCAGTCCCCCTTGCATAGATTTTTAGATGCACAATCTGAGTATTCATCTTTAGCCTGAAATACTTGGATCTTCAGACGTAGTTTTTTAAATAAATCCTTCAAAGGACCACCCTTATCTAAAATACACATTTTAATTTTAATGACTATAGTACAAAAACTTGCTTCCAAAGTTCTCGGTTCAGGCTTGTAGCGGTGACAGAAAGAATAAACTGCAGGTTCAAATCAAGTTTCTGGAGTACGTCAACAGCTGGGATGGGTCATTCAGTCCTTTGTTCAGAGCTTCAGTTTGTAGCACTGCTCCTCCAGAAGCAAGAAGCAAGATAGAAGACAAGATGGAGGAGCTGCGGCCAAGCGTGGCACGTCCCCTGCCCCCTATCTGATCCCCATTGCTTCTCGCCCCCTGACAGCCCCCCAGGACTTCTCCCCCATCCAACTTCTCCTGTTCCCAGAGTGCCCCCCACCTGGGACCCCTGTGCCATCCACCCCTCCCTGTTCCCTGACCACCTCTGGATCCCCTGCCCCTGACTGCCCCCCGCCTCCCTATCCAACCTCCCCTCTCCTTCCTGATTTTCTCCCCAGGATCCCTGCCCCCATTCAATCCCCTTGTTCCCCGCCCTCTGACTGCCCTGACCCCTATCCACATCCTCACCACCTGACCAACCCAACCTCTCCTGCTCTCTATCCAACGCCCCCAGCCCCCGCTCCTTTACTGCGCTGCCTGGAGCACTGGTGGCTGACAGTGCTACAGCCATGCTGCCCAGAGCACCAGGACAGGCAGCCACACCCCTGGCTGGAGCCAGCCACAGCACCTTGCAGCACAGAGCACCGGGTCAAGCCGCAGCTCTGCAAGACCCCTGCTGCCCAGAGCATTGCATTGGGGGCGCAGTGAGCTGAGGCTGCAGGAGAGGAGAAACCGTAGGCGAGGGGCCGGGGGCTAGCCTCCTGCGCCAAGAGCTCAGGGTTCGGGTAGGAAGGTCCCATGGGCCGGATATGGCCACTGTTCTCTCTAAGCTGTGTGCGTGTGCTCACGCACACAGATCCTAAACCCTGTGCACACGGCAAAGCACTGCACGCACAAAAATTTGCACAGACAAAATTTTTTGCGCACACAGCCTGTCAAAAATTAGAGGGAACATTGGACGTGGCCCGTGGGCTGTAGTTTGCCCACCTCTGTTTTATAGTCTCTTGTCATGTGCCCTTGGAAAGACAAGCATTCCAGCACATGACATGAAAAAACCTCAGAGTTCTGTCCATAGGCATGTCCCTGCATGCCTTGCTGAGTCACAAGGTGTATCTGCCTTCTCTCTATGGGTCAGTTGGATAGCTGATGGTCTTTAATGGGCCATTAAGGAGGCTAGGGAGTACTGATGCCAAACTGTCTGGGCTGTCAACCGGAAATTGAAAGTTTGAAATACAGACAGTACAGAGCCAATACTTATAACTTTAAATACAAAAATGATGCACACATACAATTAGCATAATCATAATCGACAAATCACAACCTTTTCATAGACACTTTACATGACAAACTTTGTACAATATTTGCTACAAATACATAACAGTGATTGCAGCAATGATCTGTACTGTTACAGGTTATGTCAGTAACATTACATGGGGTCTGGCTGTGATCCAAGTTGCCAGGGCAATCAATCGACTTCTGCTAAGAAGGGTAGTGACTCTGTGAAACGTGCAGGATATAGCGGATGGTTCTGCTGAGATGGGGGTCTCTAACGGCGGTGGGACGACAGATGGACCGCAGAGCCCTATCTTGGCACCAGAGCACCTTGCCAAATAGGACATAAACTGAAAAACATACTTGTCAATGGTGTTGCAAGGGCTGGTTGATCACGAGGGCCATTTCACCTTTATCAGTTTGGGTAGTGTTACCATCTGTCTGTATCTCCCCAGACATGTCCAGCTTTTTCATTTTTAAATGGCTGTCTGGGAGGAATTTGTAATAAGGTAGAAAGATCTGGGATTTCCCCCCCCCCCCATCTCTTCTCTTCCCATCCCTTCATGCAGACTTTGGCATGGCTGATCGGGTGGCTGGGCCTGATGGAGCCGCTCACATTGCGCCTCCAGCAGCCAGTTCCACTCCCCCACTCCTCATCCTCCTCCGGAGCCTCCCACCATAACACATGGAGAGCTGCTGCTGCATATGCGGTCCACAATGGTAAATCGGTTGCCAACCAACCACTGATCTAAAGTTGATGGAGAAATTTTAAACTGGATTTGTTGACATTTGTAAGTATCTCCCACTGTTACCTGCGTGTCTTAATCCAAATTCTAATTCAGATCATTTTATTTGTTTTACCTAAATTCTCCCTGCCCTTTCAGATGAATGCAGTATTTTTTCACTTCTTGTTGAAACTTTTCTTTAAGTTTGTAGTATGCTGTTAACCAGCTGACAATTCTTCCTCTAAAGCAGCTAAACTTTAGTGATGGGTGAAGTGACCAGTGTTTTAATTCCTTGAGGCCCCCTAGTGAAAGGTCCACTGGTGAAACCCATGACATTATGCCATTTGTCATATCATTGGCTTGTTCTCTACCATTCCTGAAATTCAAAAGTTAACATGCCTGCTGCAAAGTAAAGGACTAACTCAACAGATTCTCTACAGGGCTATTACTGTTTGGTGCAGAATACCTGAATTTTTCAAATTAATGCTGATGTCAATGGAAGCTGAGGGCTCTCAGCATCTTATTGGTTTGAGCTATATAAGAGAATTAAGCCCTCAAGGGGACTTGATGGTCCCATTTTTATTTGTTTTCCCTTCAAGCCCAGTGATAAAATAATAGTCTGTGTCTTCACATCTGATGTGTTGAAAGGCCTTGTTCTATCATAAATTTGAGGAGAAGGGAACTTCCTGGAGACGAGAATTTAGTTTTACAACTGGCAAGTATGTTACCATATAACATAAATAGAAAACAATCTGTTAAAATACACTCAAAATACTGTACACACAACCCACATCTGACCCTATTCACACAATAACCACACAAACCAGTTAAACAAAATACCTAAACCCTGATAGAATGATGTTTTCAACCTATAAGTTCTCATTCCATCCATGATGTTTAAAAGTGTTCCAGCGGTTTTTCTTTATTTTTGTAAAAACAACATTCCTGTCTGCCCCAATGAACCCAAACAAGCCATTCTTGTTTCTACTTGGACATCAGTTGGGAGTGAACTTTTTCAAAATATAAAAGATACAATGTAGGAGAGACCAGGGTTTTCTGCTGCCTTTCTTGAAAAAGTTAGCACGCAAGAATACCTCCCGAGACATTGGAAGCTTTTAGTGAAGGATGGGTGTGTCAGACTTTGAATGGTAACATCTAAGACAGAAAGCATCAGCTTTTAATATGGGTCCAAATGTCTCTGGCAAGCTCCAGTGAAGAGTAGATTAGCTGGCCATAAGCTGCTTCACCAAATACATCCAAAATCTTAGGTGGATGGAGAGGGTATTTTCCCTTTTTTAACAGTTGTATAAATGTTTTTAAAGTGGTACTCAAAAACTGTAAGAGCCTTTGCCATATATTAAAAATACAAAAATAAATGAAGCTCCCCAAAAGCAGAAAAGAAAAAGTCCCAATGTAGCTGCAGATCTCCACCCTCGTTATATGTATCCCGACCCTTAGCTTATTTCTTTCTCTTCAAAAGTCTGGGAAAAGAGAGAGAGCTTGCAGTGTGCCCTTAACATCAACTGATTTGTTTTATTTTGGACTAAAGGAGGGAATGAATTCCAAAGTCTAGGGCCTGTCATGGAAATGCCCTGCCAGCATGGAAATGCTATGCTGTCACAAATCCATCTAACTTTGAGAACGATATATGATAAAGTAGGAGGAATAGATGGGGCTTTGAGGGGGAAACACTTCATTTAAATATGATTTATTTTATCATTATCAAAGGTTGTTAGCAAAATAAAAATATGAAAAGGGAAAATAATCACTTTTAGGATGGATACATTTTCATACATGAAAGAGCAAACAGATTCCAGTGAAATAAGGCACTCAGCCTACATAATAATAATATTTGTTTTGCTTTTTTCATTCTGAGTCAGTAGATTTGTGCCAAGCACTTAGAGTTTCATGACTTTTCAAGGCTGATATAAAGTAAGGGCTGTTACTCCTTTTTCACTGTCCATAAATTTATTACGGAAAAATATTTTGAAGAAGTTCACGTTTTCATTTATGCAAACTGATTTCAATCCACATCTAGACTCCTTATGATAAAGAGCTTTATTTTATACAAAAGTAATGAGATGCAAAACACCTTAACAACTCCTACAAAAGTGAAGTATAAGCAAAAATATCATTTATGACCTGTACTCATAACTTTACAAAAGAATTTATCAGTTATATTGACTGCAAAATTGCAATTATATTAGTCTCTTGCAAACAAATGGGAGCTACTGTGTACTGCCATATTTATTTAATAAATCATATCTCCATAACCCTTAAGTAATTTATTACCTTGTTTCCAAAGGGATGCTTTAAAGCAACAGAACACTAAACATTTAGATACTATCAGCAACCTAACATCAAATAATATCCTTACACAAAAGATAAAGTTGCATTAAGAAATTTCACCTATATATTTCAAATTTATTAGAAAGATACAGTATTTAGCTTAAAAATAAATTTTGTTATTCCTTGGTCCCTACAGCTGGAGCTATAGCACTGCCTACAAACTGCTATAGTTAAGAAGCTTTAAATCTAACAGTTGATTTATTGTATTATATTCTACTTGCTGAATCCATCTTACTGAGCCATCTGTACCACAACAGCTTTCCAGGCTTTGTCTTTGTCAAAATCCTTTATGGTATTATTGGACACCTAGAAGCAAACAGGTTTCAAACAGTGTTTTAGTTCATGATTAAAGCAAGTAAATATGCAGGAAAACACAGAAATAAGAATGTGGGCTGATTTATTAAAACATATCATAAACATGTTTTCTATTTTGCATTTAATTAGTGGCTTTTACCCTAAAGAATTCTAAAACACTTCAGAAGTTATAACCCTACAGCATCACTGAAGTGAAGCCACCCTAGGGTCAAGGGCATCAACTCGCTGATGCACAACACATTTCCAAGAGTGGCCAAGATGGAAATTCTGGCTAAGGACACTGGGACAAATCACTATTTTTACTGATGTGCCATAGGATCTTTAATATCCGTGCACACAGATTTATGGATTCCAAAGCCAGAAGGATCCATTGTGATATCCAATCTGACCTCTCATATAACATAAGCTGTAGAACAGGGATGGGCAAACTATGGCCCACGGGCCAGATCCAGCCCATCAGAGCTTTGGATCTGGCCTGTGGATTTGCCATCCTGTGGTGCAGTGGACCCCGCTCCGCTCCGGGAAGCGGCTGGCACCATGTCCCTGCCACCCCTAGGGGAGGGGGAGCAGAGGGCTCTGTGCGCTGTTCTTGCCTGTGGATACCTCCCCCGAAGCTCCCATTGGCCGGGAACAGGGAACCACTGCCAACAGGAGTTTCGGGGGAGGTATCACAGGCACACGGAGCCATCTGCTCTCCCTCCCCCAGGGCCATCAGGGTGCCGGCCGCTTACCAGAACGGAGTTGCATGGGGCCGGGGCCGGGGCTGGGGCCAGGGCAGGCAGATAGGGAGCCTGCCCTCGCCCCGCTGCCACCCCAGAGCCATTTCAGGTAAGCGGTGCTGGGTCAGAGCCCACACAGCTTCTGCACCCTGCATCCCTGCCCTGAGCCCCCTGCTGCACCCTGTGCCCCTCCTACACCCCAACCCCCTGCCCTGAGTCCCCTGCTGTACCCTGTACCCCTCCTGTACCCCAATTCCCTGCCCTGAGCCTCCTGCCACACCCTGTGCTCCTCCTGCACCAACCCCTGCCCTGAGCCCCCTGCCGTACCCTATGCCCCTCCTGCACCCCAACCCCTTGCCCTAAGCCCCTTCCTGCACTCTGCACCCCCTCCCACAGTCATGGCCCTGCAAGCAATTTCCCCATCCTGATATGGCCCTCAGGCCAAAAAGTTTGCCCACTCCTGCTATAGAACTTTCCCAAAATAATTTATTTTGAATGTGAGTATATATATCTTTAAAAATCCAATCTTGATTTAAAAATTGCCAATGATGGAACTCCACTATGACCCTTAGTAAATTGTTCCAATGGCTAATTACCCTCACTGTCAAACATTTACATCTTATTTCCAGTCTGAATTTGTCTACCTTCAATTTTCAGCCATTGGATCCTGTTATACCTTTGTCTTCTAGACTGAAGAGCCCCTATCAAATATCAAATATTTCTCCCCATGTAGGTACTTACAGACTGTAGTCTAGTCACCACTTAAAATGAAGTTAAACTTTATTTTTTTGTTAAACTAAATAGATTGAGCTATTTTAGTGTATCACTATAAGGCATGTTTTCTAACCCTTTAATCATTCTCATGGCTCTTCTTTGAACCCTCTTCAATTTATCAACATCCTTCCTGAATTTTGGACACCAGAACTGGACACAGTATTCCAGCAGTGGTCACACCAGTGCTAAAAACAGAGGTTAAATAACCTCTCTACCTTTATTCAAGACTTCTTTGTTTATGATCGTATTAGTCCTGTTGATCATATTAGCCCCATCTTGTAAGGTCTACGTTCTTTGTTCCCAGATGTATACATTTGCATTTAGCCATATTAAAATACACACTGGTTTTATGTGCCCAGTTTACCAAGCGATTCTGATTGCTCTGTGTCGGTGACCTGACCTATTCATTATTTACTGCTTACCCCAATTTTTGAGTTATCTGCAAACTTTATCAGTGATGATTTTATGTTTTCTTCCAGGTCATTGATAAAAATGTTAAATAAAGTAGGGCCTGAAGTCAATCCCTGCAGGAACCCACTAGAAACACCAGATCAGTGCTTATTCCCTGTTTACAATTACATTGAGATATTTGTTAACCAGTTTTCAATCCATTTAATATGTGCCATAGTAATTTTTTGTTATTTTAGTTTTTTAATCAAAACGTAAAGTGGGTACCAAGTCAAATCTTTACAGAAGTCTAAGTATATTACATCAGCACTATTACCTTTATTACCCACACTTGTTATCTCATAAAAAAACACATCAATAGATCAAAGGATCTATTTGCCATAAACCTATGTTGATTAGCTTTAATTACCCTTCTTGAATACATAAAGAAGGACTTTGGTTTTTAAGATTTCAGCTGAAAAGCCTACATAAAGATGTAACCACTTTGAAGCAGGGCTTGCTCTGTGTTTGTACAGTACCTAGCACATTGGGGCCCTCAGCCACGACTGGGAATCTTAGGTGCTATTGCAAAACAAATAATAATAACTACAAAAGATGACTCAGTTTACCTAATTTGAAAAGATGATGAAGCTTACTCAGCCTGGTTGGGATTCAAATGTATTGTTCCAGGGAATTTAGGTATATTAATGCATATACATAATATGATTATATGTTGTGTTTTAAAAGTTTTGCAATATATAGATATAGATATACATATTTTTGTAATATATCTACATATAGATATAGTTACAACATTTTCAAAATAAAATCATTGAATAATCTGACATTTTAAAAATAATAATCAAAACACGTTATAGGTATTATGAAAAGCTCTAATCATCTTTAATATAGTTTTACTTCTGTCCTTAACATTTTTCTTTTAAAAATAGTTTTTATAAAGAAGTATCAATAAGTACTTCAGTGCTGCCTCTTGTAGTTAGCATGGGAAACAAGTCACACCTTCAAAGCTGCCACATGCACTAGGTAGTTAGACTGCGAAGTGGCAGTGTTCCACTGGAGAAGAAGTGGGTACTGCTGAGTGAAGCATTAACAGCTATAGGAAAAAGAGTACAGTCTTTAGTGTTTGAAAGACCTGAACGGAGATTGGACTTGGACAGAGACATTTTTAATTCCAATGGCTGTGCTTGTGTTTGTATCCAGGGAGGCTCCTTTGCAAGAGACTAAGCAGCAGTAACTTTAAATCAGTTCAACCACGGTGAAACCTCTGTGTCGTTGACCACCTCAGAAGTTTCTTGGAAACTAGACATTCAGAGTACTGCATGTGCTGAACACATGCTCCAAAATATGGAGTAAGATATCCACTGTGTTAATTACTTAAAACACAATGGAGCCCAAGTCCTGGTCACGTCATACTGAGGAGGACAAGAACATTGTCAAGAATTTAGTAGACTTGCTGGCTGCAGCTGAATAGGACATGCTCCCCGGCTTCAGGACATGACCAGCTATTAGTCATTGTCGAGCCTATCTTTGAGTGAAGGTCAGCTCTGGCAGGGGAAGGTGTGTCACAAGGATGGCCCTTTAAGGGGAGTTAGATGCCCAACCAACCTCAGCTGCAGTGCCCCTTGTACACTATCCTTCAGAGAATGCCACATTAAAAGCTTCAGTGGGAACGTCCAGCATGTGATTAATAATAAAACATCTTTATTAATGAAATAGCAATTACCTGTTTTATGCATAAGGGGTCACATTCCATTTATTCAGGAAAATATACCTCACTGAGCCAACAAAGTTATCAGGCGAGGAGTTCAGTAGACCTTAGGACAAACTTCAGAGGTTGCAGAATCCAATGGGACCCATCACATTACACTCACCATACACATTTATTTGATCTCCAGAAAGACTTGTATGTATATTGTCCTTCTACACTAATTTTGTATTAGCACAAAATTCTCAAAAATATATTGGCTCATTCTTAATTCTACTAAGTCCCAATATATTTCCATAATATTTTTTCTTAATAGAAACAGCCAGCAAAAGAGGACACTTGTCTTTTTCTTTTAAATTAGTTTAATGAATTTGCTTGTGAAAGGTGCCAAACGGACAGAATTGAAGATTACTGTTCATTTCCACAGACACAGGACTGATACAAGACTAGCAAATGCAGTTCAAGATTCCTCACACTGTTTAATATCCTCAGTCCTAACCCAGAGTGACTAGGGCATAGATTTAGTCACAAACTGATTTGATACTTGGCTTCTTTGCTGATACTTCTAACAAGGGTGCCAGTAGATGGGCAGGGGAGGTTGGTTTGGGGTTCTTTTGACTGGCACACTTGTCTGCCAAGAACCTACCGAGGATAGCAGTGGATTTGCCATCACTGGCAATTTTTAAATCAAGGTTGGATGTTTTTTCTAAAAGATATTCTCTGGTTCAACCACAGCTATCAGACTTGAAGAATGAATTAACTCAGGGAAGTCCTATGGGCTGTGTTATGCTAGGGTGTCCAAATGTCCCAATGTTATAGGGACAGTCCCGATTTTTGGGTCTTTTTCTTACATAGGCTCCTATTACCCTCTACCCCCATTCCGATTTTTCACATTTGCTATCTGGTCACCCTAGTGTTATGCAGATCAGACTAGATAATCACAAAGGTTTTTTCTGGTCTTAAAATCTATGAAGGTCACACAAAAAATGTATGACCTAGGCAGGAATAGATCCCAGATCTTGATCTTAGTAAGGGGCTTCAATCTCAAGATCTTTTTTCCTCTCAAGCAAACAGCTGGTCTTACTCACAGAAGAAATGTGCAGGACTGGTGGCTAGAAATAACAAGCATTTTACTTACAAACTGAACAGTTCATTCTGGAAGTAATTGAGAAACAATAAACCCGGAACTTAACAAATAATTTTTACCGTCACTCTTCATAAGTGTTCCCACTCTTTAAGGGTTCCATGTTACCAGTCCGTTATACCACAAAATATCTCAAGTCAACTAAGAAAACTATTATTGTATTGAGTATCCTACTTTAACCAGGAGAATAAGTCATTCAGAGTGAAATTCAGCTTTAGCATGAATAAATACATCTCTTACATTTTGAAAGGACAATTTTAGGTGATAATTGGGAATAAATTCCTCAAATATTACAGAAAATCATTCACAAACTAAAGATATTATAAAATTATAATCAGATATTAGATGCTTACCTCCATTGTTCTGTATTCCTGTTTATTAATCTGTGGCATAGCCCACGATGAATCATGCATCTTCATTTTTGTCTTGTAACTTACACACTGGATGACAGTGCCAATGGTAAGCATTGCCTGAATTAACAGCATCAGCATCAGAAGTAACAGAAGTATATCATAAGATTGCTAAAAATAAAAATGTATATGTTGTTAGGTGTTTGACTATCATACCCATCTTCTCTCACTTCATATTTTATGGAATTTTCCCACAGTTTACATGTTTCAGTATGGCACCTAATTTTTTTAAACTGCATAGAAAAGCCTTGGACAAAGTTGCATGAAATTTGTTACTTTTGGTTTGGTTTTGGGTTGGTGTCAATCATTAGCTTTTGTGGCAAATTGCTGTCACTATTATGCTGGGTCCCGTGCTTTCTCTTCTTGTAAAGGGTTCAGGGAGCCATTTCTTGCCCCTGAACAGGGTATTAACTGCCCCACTTGTATCCTAGAGGAGGGGGAGTGGAGAGGGAGGGACCCGGGCCCACCCCCTACTCCGGGTCCCAGCCTAGGGACCCTGAGAATAGCAGTAAACCACTTGAACTAGCTATTCCTTCCCATGAGCTACTTCCCTCTCCTACCCTTCAGCTCGTGGGGCTTCCTGCCCTCTCTTTGCACAACCCAGGTGTCCCTTTACCTAGGGTCTTGGTCTTCTTAGCTCACCACAGCACTTCTCCAAAGTCTCCTCTGCTTTCCTCCAAACTGCTCTCTGCTGCAACACCAATCCACTCTGTTTCAACTCCTTCCAACTGTTCTCCACTCCAACACTAATCCGCCCTTCTCCAACTCCTTCAAACTGCTCTCTGCTCCAACACTAATCCGTTCTGCTTCAACTCCTTCAAACTGCTATCTGCTCCAACTCCTTCCCCTGTCTGATTGAAGCAGGGGGGTTTTATCATGTGACTGGCTTCAGGTGCTCTAATTGGCTTCAGGTGCCTTAACTGGCTCCAGATGCTCCAACCAAATTCTAGCAAACTTGCTTCCCTCTAACACTCTCCTGCTGCCCTCTGGCCATGCTGTATCACATTTTCTATTCATATATCTTTGACTACCTGGGCACGAAGCCATCAGAAAACTTGAGCTAGTGCAGAATTCCTCAGCAACACAGACTACTGGGATCTACAAACTCTATTAGCAGTCTTTTCCCCAAACCAAGCTTTGAATGAATCCAAGTGTTTACAGGTGAACATTTATCCAACTATGCCACTTACTAATAGGCATCTTAAGAAACAATTTGAAATAAATTATTCTTCATGTAAGATTTAGAACTTTGAAGTTTGTTTGCCACAATTTTATGAACACTTGTTGAGCTGTTATGGAAAAGTTGTATGGAATTTAAATAAATTTAAATTAAAAATAATTACCTTATAGGTTATTTTAACCATTCTACAAAATTTGATGGAGAACTATAAACCTGTTATAGTCTTCTATAGGATGATTCAAAATAGCTATAGAAAGGATAGTTTTAGGATGTTATATAGGTTTTTAGAGTAATTTCCAAAACATTTTAGTCATTCTCCATAATACAACTCTCTATATTCTTATGATACACCACTCTTTATTTACTCTCTCTGAATTGCTAATTAGTGGATGCTAATTTTTCAAAAGAGTAAAATACGTACTTTAACTGCTGGTGGATAATTTTTAAAGATGTCAATAACTCGCATGATACTGAAGGATAAGTATCCAGAAGCAGTGAACAACAATGGAGAAGTGACACTGCTTATGGCAATCAGGACCTCAACCTAGTTAAAACAAGATATTAAACTTTAAATTAAGACGTTAAACGTGTGTTAAATAAATAAAAATAAGAGCAAATAACATTGGTTCTTGATTCCACTTCTACCTGTAGCAAGTGTAATGGGAGTGTATGATAAAAATATATAGAAAGGGCTCAATCTGCAAGCCACAAATACTTAGATCTCTCCTCTAAGTATGTACAGAAGCAGGAATTCAAATAAATGAATATTCACTATGGAGGCTAAATGCTACAAGCTAAGAACTCTATTGCTTTGTAGTACATTTAAACTAATTTACATTCAAAGTTCAAGAGGGTTAGTTGTATTGTTTTGTTTTGAATATGTCTTTCAAGTACAGGCAGAGGAAGCAAAAATGGATTAAGAGGGCTAGCACGTAAGGGACACTATTAATTTATTTTTATTTACATGAAACAGTGAGAATTACAGCCAAACATTAGGTGATCTATACATGCTAAATAACTAAACCAACAGATTCTGGTGATTTCAGGTAAGTTTCCCGATGACAATAACAGGCTGGTTTTCATTCAGAGATAATTCTATAGGATCAAATTCTGTTTCAATTACCGCCATAGATCACTACTGTCTTAAGTGTGGCTGCATTGGTCTAACTGAGAACAGAATTTGGACCACTAGCTGTTTGGTGAGACAATCCCATTTTGTGCTCCTGCTGACTCTCCTTAGCATCTCTGTAATAATGTCCACAACTTCCCCTGAAATATCCAGTACAAATCAATCTTTTGTACATTTTAGTCAATTAAAAATCTATTTTGGTTAATGCACTAATGGTAGGAGAAAAGCCGACTGAACTTTGTTTTAGTATAATGAACTTTATAAGTACAAAGCCAAGCACTCCATTGGCCTCCTTTCTAATAGGATTAATTGAGTATTCCAAGGACCCCTGACATCGATTTTGTTATATTTAGTATATAACTTTTTATGGTCACTTTACAGTGAAGATATATTAGTTGTATGGATTATCACCAAAGGACTGTATTCATAATATTCCATGATAATACAATATCTGAACATTACACATATACTTACCAAACATTTACTTGGATATTCAGCAGCTACATGACTTGCAATGGCACTTGGAAAGCACTGAAAAGAACACCAAGACATTAGAAAACATTAAGAACTAGCTCCTCAGCCGGTGTAAATTGACATAGCTTCATTGATTGCAGTGGAGCTACACTGATTTACACTAGCTGAGAATCACATCCTCAATTTGCTCCAAATAATATGAACATTTGTTATAAAGTTATAATTTTGTATAACACTGTATAGGCAATATTTATGGTACTGATTTAACGGGAAGAAAATTTACCTCAAAAACTGTATTGCCATTAATGGAGTATTCTGTACTATTAAATCTATATATATCAAGATGAGATTATTACCTATGTAGCCTAAGTCAATACGTCTTCCATGTGCTAACATCCTACTGAACTTGAATTTAGGACACTAAGGGATTCTGGATGAATTCACCCAGGGGCTGGTGTTCCTCTCCATTTTGTGCTGAGGAGATTGCCAACCACCAGATCCATGTAAGCATGGACCCAGTGGCTTCTCCACTACCTGTCCCCTAAGTGGTATGAAGGCATGCACAGACACCCCTTTATGAATCTTCTTCTCCTATCTGCAGCTCTCATTAGGTTGTTATCATCATGAAGGGTTTTACACTGCGGTGCATGTCCACCACCAATCACTGGCAGACTCAAGTATGTAACTGCGACAGCCCCTTAATCAAGATGATAGGCTGACAATGGCATCCTAACGATTTCACTGTAGTGAAAGTCAACCGAGATCTTAATTTTGCAGACTGAAAGATGGTATTTTAAAAACATGGACCTGTTTAGTTAAGAATAACCCATTTTATTTTATTACTGATTTCAATAGGAATTTTACCTAAGTAAGGCACTTACATCCTGATACAGTGTTGTAAATCAAAAAGCATATTAGATAATCTAGCACTACCATTAAGAAGCATTAATTTTTTGTAAGGCAGTGATTGAAAATTAATTTGAGAGCCAAATAAACATCGGCATTAGAGAGACAGTGTGTAAAAAGCTACATTTAATAGTGTAGTACTTACAGCCACTAAGATCCAAAAGAATGTTACTGAAAGGTATGGACCTGAGACTAACACATCCATATTCAGAGCAATTATTCCACCAAATACTGCAGAAATTCCAATAATCACTTCAATTACCTGAAGAAAATTAGAGCACCAAAATAATTAGCAATGAATTGACTAAGTTTTTACAATCATTTCAGTTGTGTAGGTAGAATGACTTGTAAACGTTAATGGATGCATTTATAACATGAGAAATGTTTGAGACCAATCCTACACTCATGAAAGACTGTGGCAAAGCTTCCATTAGTTAAAATGGGAGTAAGATGGGCCCCATTCTACATGTTTACAATTTTATTCAGTGTTTCTAATACAAAATAAATGGTCATGTCTGTAATTATTTCTTATTTAGTCATCAAGTAGACTTTTCTTTCCTGTTAGGACAGTTGGAATTTATCTTGCGACATCAACGCATAACTCATGTTTATGTTGACACATTATAACAAGCCTGTTCATGAAGCTATCACGCACAGAACTCTCACAAGCTTTAAAGGAGTTCAGTATGTGAAAAGATGAGAAAATAAATTAATATATCTCAAGAAAACAAAGCTTTTCTTACTGAATAGGATTTCAGAATTCGAGTAGGAAAGCTGACATCATTCAAAACGCTGGTACTGTCAAATACGGTACTCTAAAGGTAAAAAAGAAACATGATCTGAAAAAAATATGCAGTTTAATAAGGGCTAGGTTATGGCTTGACTCTACACAGTATAAGGGGGAGTCAGATGTATCCCACAATCACTTGTAAAGTCTGTCTGCAACTTGACTACAAGGTTGTGGGGAAGGGCAGGTGTTGCATGAGTAGAGCATTGGTTCCACCTCCTAACACAATGGCCACAGCAGATGATCAAAAGGGAAGTAAGGGTCAGCAGCAAATTTCCTCCCCCTGGGAGCAAGTGGGGAGCAGGGAAGGAATCTTAGCTCTCTGAATCACCATTTTTTTCTACACCATCTCAGGACACCCAAAAAGCACAAACTAGTCCAATGTAAGCATTGTCCATACAGCATATTAAGTTTTATATGTGGACATAAAGCATTTTTTTCTCAGAGGGAGAAATTTTCTATATCCTTCACTGAACCATAAATATTTCATATTTTCCCCTACTTTGTATTCTCACCTTTGAGGCTATATATTCTATCATTACCAATATAGGCACTAAATTGTAATGGAATCCACTCAGAAAACATAAGCCCCACTCCTTATCAGCTTAGGACCTGAGTAAGCCACTCTTTCTCATGTAGTGCAGAACCTTCCTACACAAAGTAGTCCCAAAAGGTGGAAGAATCCAGCCCTTATACAGTTTCTGTTAAGTAATGGAAGACATTCCCACTCATCCCATTTTCCCTCTGGGGCTGAGTATGCTGTCCTCACAGCAGTTTCAGCCTTTACTGGCCTGGTTAGAGTGGAAATCAAGTCACAGTTTGCTATATAGCTTTGCACAGCAAACAACATTGCCACTGGATTACAAATGGCATAGATACAAGGCCAATTTCCCACAGTGCAGCCCATTTGCTCTATCGATGTGTTTACAGGGGCTATAAACTTGTCAGATCTCCCCAGATGCGGATTCTACTCAGTGTGAGATTGCTATCTCTTATGCCAGCACATCACCCCCACCACCATCATCATCCCGCAATTCATGGTATAGGAAGCATATGTGGGTATTTGCTTCATTCTGGGAAGAAGCGTGTGCTGTTGCAGAAATCTTATAAGGAGAGATATTGAAAAGAGCCTATGTGACTTACGAGTACAAGTGTCATTAACTCTGTCACTTAAGTGGTTTTGAAAATCCCACCCACAGCCCCAAATCCTGCACCCAGCACTCTGCCCATGCTACCCATTTTAATATGGGGGAACTCTGCATAGGCAATGTGGGAAGAATCTATCCTCTTCCTCAAGCCTCGGAACAGCAATAAAGCTTTTCACATATGCATGCCAGGGAATGTCTCAGAGTATCCGCACAATTATGGTGTCCTTCAGCCACCCTATCTGTCTACTGTCAAAGTGTCCCAGTGGAGTTATGCTCCACAAAAAGCAAGGAATATGGATGCCCTGCATGAGCTCATGGTATCCTGACCATGGCGCACAGTACAGTTACAGCAGGCACACTTTGCACAGGGCCCTCTGCACTTTGGAGTGGGGATAAAATTTGGGCCTCATATTACTGTAGATGCTCATTAGTAGCAACATATTGGTGCACTTTTACCGTTGCTCCTAAGCAGCTGTTGCTGTTATGAGGAGTGTCATCTGACCAAAAGTGTATGAAGAGTTTAGAGTTTTTCAGAAGGGGTGCGGCAGCCATGTTGTCGGGGGAGGGCAGGGATGCAGACCCCAAGTTCTGGGGGAATGGGCAGGGGCAGCCTGTGTTTGGCATAGGAGCCCCCAGTTTGTAAAATGGCTGAGTGAGCACAGCTGCCGGGGAAAGGCTGAGGATGCTTCTGCTGGCAGCTTCATGCTCCACTAGGCTGAGGGATGGCTGGCTGAGAGGGCACCAGGCACAGCCTGCAATGGAGTGTGGAGGTAGCTCCTAGCACAGACAGTGGAGACAGGGAAGGGGAAGGGGACAGGTCAGTGCCCTGGGGAGGGAGGTCCCTGGAGCCCTCACTGCAAAACAGCACGGCCACCCCCCACCGCTGGCAACTGAGATGGAGGGGACAGCTCAGTGTGTGCGGGGTGTCCTCCAAATGCCCCACTGCAAAATAGCAAACCCCTCCCCGGCCTGTAAGCCAGATGCTGAGGATCAGGGAGGAAACCTTTCAGCTGTGCCTCTGCTGCTCTTCTGACTCCAGCTTTCCCCCCTGAAAAATCCTTCTCTTCCAGACTCTCTTCCCAGCCTCCCCCTACACATGCTCTCCATGCAGGCTCTGTCAGGCAGGGCAAGTAGACAAGACTCTGTGCCCTGGAGCTGCACTGAAAGGTCAGAAGGGGAGTGTAATGATGCAGTTTGGGATGGAGGGAGCTACACCCTATATGCCCCCCATCTCCACCGCTGAATCTAACATCACAACATCACAAATGTTGCTCTTATGTGGTGGGTACGTTACTATTACTGAGTAGACAATTCACAATAGGGAAAGAGTTCCCAGGGGAAATACTGCTTTTAAGCGGTGATTGTTCTTACAAGGTGTTGCTGCAAACAAGTGTCTCCTGTACCTCGATTTCTCTTATTTATTGTTCTGAATAAATTTCACAATGAAATATAAAATTGTTATATAAAAATGAAATCACTATTACTTAGGCAACATAAAAAAAAGAAGGGGAAAAGTGACCTGTTTAAACAGACATGCTTAAGAAAACAAACAAAAACAAAATTAACAAATTGTAGCTCTTAAGGGAAAACTTACTTTCTTCCTCCTACAGCAGTCTTCATTAGACCTAGCTGAAATGATCACAGTAGTTGCCATGAAGATTTCCAGCAGAATTAGCAGAATCAAGTTGAAATTTATCTGTCAACAGAATTCCATATCAAATTGCATTAAATAAATAATATTAAAATCATAACGGTGTCTATAAAATTTTAGCAAAGAGTTGACTCATGATTAATAAACTCCTATTGCTCTTTCATGTCATTCCTGCTTTCTAAATGATTAAAGTTGCACCTTATCTCTGACATATATCTTGCATACCATGCCTCTTGAAGAAAATCAGAATAGGAAGATTTCAGAGGCTTTCTTTTGGGCACTGAAATTGATCTTCCTCACTGTGTCATGTTTAGATCTAGGCATATGCGATCCTTGACACATTAGCTTCTAGGAAAAGTGGCAGCACAAAGAACAACAAAATAATAAAGATACTATTTGGCTAAAGTATCAACTTCATACTTTTAAAATCAGAAGCAAACACCTTTTTACCTATGCACATTAAAAGATACTGAAAAATAGAAATTAAAGAGATATTTCTAAACATTAGACCAAATCCTCACCGAAACTACCTGCCTTTGTAAATGCTACATCTGGCTAGGGAGGGTTTCAAATCTTTTAATATTTTAGGAAAGGATTTTGGAACCACATGAATGCACTGCTCATGATCCTCCTCTGTGACTGTCACTTGGAGAAAGGGGGTAGGTCACAAAGGTGACAAAACCATCTTTGCACTTGACTGATCTCGGGCCAGTTATCCACAAGGCTTGTGTCCCAGCATACAATAGAGCTGCCTGAAGGTGTCTCTAACTTGTGTCGCCTGCCAACAATCCCAAAGGACTGACAAAACAGCAAGAGAGTGCCAGGATGCAGGGAGATCCCTGTCACATACTGCTAACAGCTGATGAAGAATGTGGTGGTGGAGGCAGACTCTTTGGATATGTTTACACAGCAAAAACAAACCAGTGGCTGGCCTGTGCCAGCTACATTGGGCTCATGGAGTTGGGGCTGTGGGGCTATTTCATTGCTATGAAGACTTCCAGGAGCAGGCTGGAACCTGAGCTCTGGGATACTCCAATCCTACAGAGTGCTAGACTCCAGGCTCCATCCCAAGCCTAGAAGTCTACACAGCAATGAAACACTGAAAAGCCCAAGTCAGCCCAGAGCCCATGGCCGTCTAGTTGCTGTGTAGACATACCCTTCACCACCAGAAGGTTCCCCTTTGCCAGGATGATCCACAAATGGCTGGCTACACTGACTCCAGGGCTATTTTGCACTGGGAAAGCACTACAAAGCAGCCACGGCACAGTCTGGGATCTGGGCCACATATTTATTTTAACATTTACAACATTTTTTAAAAGTTATCCGTGAAGATGAGTAACATTGCTGAAGAATAACGAAGGCCCTCCACAGATGTTGTTGCTTTAGGACTTAAGGTGCTTTGAATTAAACAGAGATTTAATATTTTCTGGGTCCAATATCCTCCAAATTATTAGCAATGAGCCCAAGTCAGACCTAATGACTAATAGTTCCCTATGCAGTTCCCATGAACCATATAATGAATCATCAGAGAGATATTATTATGGTTATGAAATGGGCAAGTAGGGAGGCTACAATAAACTATTTGTCTCACGTACTGAAGTGCATAACCAGTGCAAAGCAGCTGTAAAGGTGGCAGAGCTGGCCTTGAGAGGATCACTCCAGTGTAAGGGGATCCTCTAGTAGTATAGAACCATCGTAGCACCATGGATCAGCCTGGTGCACAGCCAGTCCAGGATCAAAGCAGCACAAAAATCCACACCTGGAGCTGAGGATCTGGGCCACGGAATCAATATGCAATGTATCTGTTTTCAGATGTCTTAGAAAAGTATGAAGAATCAGCCAAAGATATCTTGTGATTGTCATACTATAGAATTTGGCAAATAGGAAATTATGTTTGTTTGGCTTATAAATTTACCTCTCTCTAACTTTGATATGTTTCTAAATTTCTAACCCTATACCCAAATTTCCTCCACCCATCACACACACACACACATACATACACACACACACACACACACACACACACACACTGTGTTTTAATCTATTCTGAAGACACACACACACACACACACACACACTGTGTTTTAATCTATACTGAAGACACAAACACACACACACTGTTTTAATCTATACTGAAGACTCTGAGGTGGCAGTTTGGTTGAGTGGATAGAGCACTAGCCTAAGACATGTGGGTTCAATTCCGAGCTCTACCACTGGCCTGTTGGTTGACCTTGGATAATTCACTTACCCTTTCTGTGCCTCAGTTTTCCCTTCTGTAAAATGGCAATATGATACCTCCTCTGTAAAGTGCTTTGAAATATACTGATGAAAAGCACTATATAAGAGCTGAGTATTATTACTATGATCAAAATACTTTATTCTCACTATAGTTGGCAGTACACAATAGTTTGGTAATCCAGATTACCATACAACTGGAAAAAATGGTTACTTATTTGTACAGAAACTTTTGTTCTTCTAAATGTTTTGTGCACGTATAAATTCTAGTGCAGGTATATGTGCACTCAACACACTGAAGTTAGAGACTTGCCAGCAGTACAACTAACTTGTGCATGTGCTTTTGTCCTCCTTGTGCACCGAGTCTTCGTGAGGAACCTGGTAATGTCTATCCACCCACTTTAAGTGTTGGTAGGATGGAAACTGGAATCTGTCAAAGGTTTTGGCTGGTTCCACCAAGGCTTCATTAATAGGAAGGACAATTCTTCCTAGGACAGGTGATTGTAATCTGTCCAAAAGCTTACAGGAGTTGCCTTGCACAACCTTTGATTGTACCTCCAGGGATGTGGCCATCCACCTCATAAAGTCCTGGAAGACCTTGAAATTCTCCAGAAGAGGGAATGTTGATTCTGGGATGGCAGCCTCAGCCAGAGAAGAGGATATGTAACACATCTGGGAGTTCCTCCATTAGCTCTCCTTCCTCTCCAGGCACTAGAGAAGACTCTGGTATTGTAAAAGAGGCTTCTCTGGAGAACTCCTGTAAAGAAGAAGGGGACCTCCTCCCGGACCACAGTTCCAAGAGAGGTCCATATGCTCTAGAACATCCCAGGACCAGTAAGGTCATGGAGAGTAATACATCCTTTTCCAGTCCTAATGTCGGGTCCTAATGTCTCTAAAACAAGTTATATAGGGTGACTGAAACCTCAGTAGGGATACCAGCCTTTCATGGGGCAAATCAGAGGAAGAGATGTAACTCTTCTCAGTAAATGGAGGACTAGTCCCTCTCAGTATATGCCGGGATCTGGGTTATGGGCACCCCTACTGCTGACCCTATGACTTCGAGAAAGAAAAGGTCTCTGAGGGAGCAAGTGGACAAAGCAGGCTAGAACACTGATGATGGAATCAGAACTGGAAGTGCCAATAGTGTTGGCAAAGCCAGTGGTGCCAACATGGAAGGGTGAGGAGATAAAGACATCAATGCTGCCATGGATTATGCTGACAATGGCAGTGCTGAGTGTTGCACCAGTAGAATGCACTGCAGGTCCTCCGCCGCTAGAAAGGCCTACGTAGTCAAAGGTAAATGCTCAGTGACAGTACCATCAGTGCCTCGTTTGTTGGATGTGGAAAAGATAGACATGGTAAAGATGAATACACCATGCTTGATGGCTCTGCGGAAGCCAGAGTCAATACTGCTGCATCACACAGTGCTGGGGAGGGCCTATGCTTGTATTTAAGCTCTGACTCCACACAAGAGGACTTACTTGAGGACCTCTTGTGAGGCAAGGACTGGAACTTTGAGTCAGAATGCCTGGAGTACTTAGTGAGGCTGGCATGGAGGACAAGGAATGGTGTTATCCCTCAGTTTATGACTTGGAGCTGGATGGGCAATCCTTGTCAATGCAGAATCTGATCTCTAGTAGTCAAGGTCTGTTTCTGACACAGGAAGTACAGAATCCTTCATCAGATGCACTTTGAGGTGAAAATCTCTCTGTTTTTTTCTTTCTGGTGGGAAACAAGGTACCTATAGGGTATATGTCCCTCAAAGGCACCTCACCACGGCAGATCAAGCAGCTTTTACTGTCCATCCTAGCAGGATGGCCCTGCACATGGCACACTGCTTGAAGCCTGGAGATTCCTTCATAATAAATCCACCAGGTCCCCAGTCTATATAACTACACTAACTACACTATAAACTACTAATAAATTAACTGTATACATTATAAAGGAGTAACCTCAAAAGCTGACAGACCTAAGCAAAACCACAGGGAGCTAGCTGCAACTCTTGTCATGCGGGGTGAGAAGGGACTGAGAGGCAGTTTGTGGACATTCCCCTTTTACATTCTAGGCTTAATGAACAAGGGTGCATATACCACCTTGTTGTACTGCTGTCAACAGTCTCCAATTAGAGTGCTCTGGGCATACATACACCTGCAGTGAAATATATAGGTACATAATCACTCTAAGGGAACTAGGGCTAAAGGTCAAAATTTTAAAATGTAGATGTCTAAATTTAGGTACATATATTAAAGTGATCTGATTTTCAAAAGTTCTAAAGTAAATATTCAGAGCTATTATTAACTTGAAAGCTCTGTACCTCTGAAAATTAGACCAGTTATTTAGGTGCCTCAGTATGGATTTTAGCCACCACCTACTGGTGCAGATGACGGAATAGTTAAAGCACTGCCACTATTTTTTCTACATTAGTGTTTCTGCTCTTGCTATTCTGATGTAACTGCACTGGGGCTAGCAACAGTCAGAATGTTTTTTGGGAGAAAGCCTTATATAATACTAACAACAACTAACTTTTATACAGTGTTCTTTGTGTACAGATCTCAAAGCAACTTACAGTACTATGTTAAACACATTCAGAGATACACTCTCTGGGTGCTAACTGGCAAGCACAGAACATCCATTTGCAATTTATTTATTTACATATTGATGGCTTTCTGTTATACTTTTAAAATGGCAGATGGCCACCGAGGTAAGATACAGTGGTCACCATTAAAAAGGAATATATACAAATTTAGCAACATTAACTCATATTGGTATCTGAGGTGCCATATGTATTTTCTTTTCTAGGTATAGGGAATATTGTGTGAACTCGATACCACTATGTGTTAGCTGTTTTGTATGTTGACTTTTTCATGGTGATTGCTGAATGTAAGAACAATTCTAATGTGGATGAATTCTTCTTTGGTTGACTGTTGTCAACTTCATTGACTGAATATCAGTTAACCAATGAAGAACTCCAAAAGAAATGTTAGTCATAAAAAGCTTTTTGTAGGTGACCTGAGGAATAAACTTATCAATCAAAGAAGAACAAGAAAAAGATTAGACTTAGCCCGATGAGTAATCCACTAAACTACCAAGGTTTGGGACCTCTCCTCACTTCTTATATTCCAGCATCATTAACAACTGGCTAATCTAAAGATGTACACCAAGTCAGCTTTTCCTTTCTCATCTGATCTTACTCTCTCCAGTGGCTCTTTCTGAGCATTATTCCAGGCAAGAGCTAGAGAAACTTCCATTTAATCAATTTGAAGGCAGGTGAGAGGGTCTAATTCAAGATTCTGGGTGTATAGATTAATATAGGAAGACAGTTGGGAAAATGATTTGCATATGTCTTTTTTCTTCTAAGTTAGTTGTACAGCTTTCACCCATTTAATTTTTATAACCTACCACAACAAATCAGCCTTTCCTCTGAATAGGAAAGCCTTCTATGGAAACAAAAGCCATAATCCAAAGAGATCCTACACATGGGTGGCGTGTAATGGAGGCTGGGGAAGCTAAGCCTTCCCAAACCCCACATGGCTGGGGAGACAGTGGCAGATTACCACATGGCCAATGGAGCCCTGGCCAATTTGAGCTCCTGGAAAAATCCAGTGGCGCTGCTTCCCGCAGCTCCCATTGGCCAGAACGCAAACCATGGCCACTGGGAGCTGCCGACGGCCACGCCTGTGGAGGCTCAGTTAAACAAAGCGTTTTGCGGCCCATCAGGGGCTTACCCTGAACAAGCCGCGAACCAAAGTTTGAGAACCACTGGACTAGATGATCATGATGATCCATTCTGGCTTTGAAGACTCTAAGTCTATGAGAAAGACAAATACCGATTTGTCTGGTAATTTTTTCATAACTCACATTTATTGCTGATGGATTAAGGACAAGTTTGCATCCAAACCAAATTAAACACGTTGTTGTTACAGCAAATGTAGAAACAAACAGAATCTGGAAATTGGGTATCTGTAAAACAATTGCAAAAATTTGGTTTTTTCAGATAACCAAAGAATAAAATATTATTAATCAATTAAACTCCAAGCACTTACCACATTAACTTTGTTTCTTGCTATAGCAAAACTCACAACTGCTGAAGGAATACACTAGAAAAAATAAATGAAGCAAAAGATTAATAGATTTGCTTACAAAACAAAGCATAAATTTATGTTAATAAGAATAGTATGCATGTTTCTTAGAGAGTCTGGTACATACAGTAATAGTTTTTCTTTATCCATTTTGCATTAGAAAGTGAATGAATAATATGAGGAAAAAAGGAGAAATAAATAAAACATAAACATATATTAAAACAAAAGCTTGGAGATTCAGAACAAGGGCTGCCACACTTGTCTCACACTCAACAAGCATGGGTTGTAAGTTAATATTCCAGGGGATTCAGAGCAGTAATGAACTACAGTCTCTCTCACTGTTAAGTGTATGCTCCAATAGCTAGGCTTTCAATGAAAGAATAACAATCTTTCTGGAGAAATGTCATGCCTTTGTTAGTTTAAATTAATTCCAGCGGGCCTAAAGTTCTAAAGCAGACAAAAGAAACCCTGGACCCTTAGCGTTATTTTAACGAGACAAAGCCAAAGTTGTTAGACCTAAAAATTGACCAGCTTTGACGATAGTTCAATTTTGAAGGTCTCTGTAAAACTAATTTGTGAAGTCATATTATGTCTTCAGAACTGTACTTGTGACCCCCATTACTTCACTGGGAGATATGTATATGTGAGGGCAGAATGTGGTCTATTGCCAGTTGTACTGGGAAAAAATAGTCTACAGACCATAAAAGGAAAACATTCTTAAAGGGACCTTATCTCCCAAGTGTTCACCTTTATGAGGTATGTATCTCATTGCAGGCTCCATTCCATTCCACACATTTAGGCTGTTACAGCAGTGTTACAAGATATTTATAAGTGAAAGAGAAAACTATGAAAATAAAGTTACAGAAAATGTTTTTAGCAAAAAAAATTAAATTCCACATGATCTGTACTTCCTTCACTAACCATTAGAGCTAGGCAATTCTTTTTAGTAAATAGAAAATTTGCTGAAAAATGCATTGTGGGGGACACAGAACTTATTTGCGTATTCAAGTCAAAAATAAGCCTGGGGAAAAATATTTTAGAAATGTCAAAATGTTTTATTTCAACATTTGCAAAACAACCCATTTCTACAGTTTGTTTTGAAAACATCCATTTTAATCTACATTCCATTTAGAAAATGTCATTTCAAATTAACAATTCATTTCATAATGTCCTTTTGAATCACCATCTGAAACACTGTGGTCAATGTGAATGACTTTTTTTGTTTTTCTTGTTTTCAGTGAGACAAAAATATTCAATTTTGGTAAAAACTAGAATTTTTTTTCCAGCTTTAATAGCTCAGCCACTGAACCAAAAAACAGTTATTTTTTTAGCTCTGTTAATCATCTTCTGTGTCCAAGGGATATTTTGGGTGAAATCCCAGCCCCATTGAAGGGAGTTTTATCACTGACTTCACTGGGGTCAGAGTTCACCCTTTGAGTTTCACATTTGTACAGTGTCAATTTGCCAGTGAGAACTAGTATAACAGCAGGTTAGCATTTAGCTAACATGCTCCAGAGTGTCTCTCCAGCACTTAATTTACAATTTTTAACATTAGCAAAAAAGACGGGAACATTTTTAAAGGAAGAAAAATGATTAAATGAGTGAAAACAACAATCTCTTCCCCTCCCCCATGTTAACATTAATGTAGGGCCTAATACTGCTCCCACTGAAATTAATGGGAGTTTCACCATTGATTTCAGTGAAAACAGGATCATTCCTAAGTTGTAACATGTTGGTAAAGATTTTATACTCTTTTTTTGACCCATGAGTCTGGCCAAGTTACACTTGAGGCAAGACGCAAATAGAAGAGGCAAAGTGAATCTTAGAATATTTTTGCTTTTCTCCTCTTGCACTCTGAATCACAATCTCTTCCCTGAGCTGTTTCTGTGGTCATACAGCTACACTGCCCCTTACTCAAAATAAAGTAACAGTCTTGCCCTGAATTAGAAAAAAGATTGATATATATACCATCAAAATAATGATGAGACAGTATTTTCAATGTACAAAAGAATCAGAGCTAACTTCATCACACTCATGGAGATCTAAAACGGAGATGATGAATGTCAGAGGAAAAATTGACCATGGTTGTGTATAGCTTAAAGTGGTCTGTTCTGCCAACCTTATTCTTTAACTCTCAAACTTGTGTCTGTTGCAAAATTTTGATAGATAAAAAAGTTACCATAGCAGTGGAACAATATCATAAAATTCTATCTTTGTTGTTCAACTGTAAAGAGTGTCAAATTATTACAGATTTTCTAATAAAGTAATAAAATAGTATTTATAGAACACCTTTCATTCTGTTAACATTTAGATACCTTGGTAACATGCACCTTATAAAACAGAGAGAGAGAGAGAGAGAGAGAGAGAGAAATATAGGGTGAGGGATCGCATGGGAATCTTAACTGACATTTCCTCCCAAGAGGTTTCTCTACTGTGAGAGACCATTTATAATATAAAAAATATACCTGGGCATCACTGAATCCCATACTGAAAAACAACCACTTTTGGTGAGAAACAAGGCAGCTGTTTAACAAGCACAATATTACTAACAATTCTTTGTGAAAACCCTTAAGCTTTAATGGACAGCCAAAACCTACATAAGGAACATTTATTGTGTGGATTGGAGAGGAGGTATAATGTTGGACAAAATGATGACATGGGTGGAGAAAGTTTGAGCTTGAAGAAGAGAGACAGATGAAAAGGAAATTAAATTCATAAAATTATTTATTATAGTTGCATTCTCAGACAGCCACAGCTATTAATTAAGAATGCTTACTGAACCTGCTGCACAACGTAAATAATCCATTTCAGATGGAAAAACATTTCCCAGATAAAGTGAAAATCCAGAAGTAACAAGAAGGCAAGTCTGCAAAGCAACAATATGGTATAAATTAATGTCATGTATAAGAATGTATAAGAAGAGCAAATGGATAGATGAAAACCAGTAGTCGTTTCAAAATAAAGTACTTTTGAACTTTTAATAACACAGTCTTTGTACAATTGATAAGGAAGCAAAACATCAAAAGAGGTACAGGTCAAATGAACATGTTTTGTGGGCTTTTAAGTCAATATTGGATTGTACAAGCACATCTGAGCTAAGTATTGTGTAGTGACTTGGCAAATATATAAAGAAATGCTTAGAACAGTGGTTCTCAACTCTGGTCCACCACTTGTTCAAGGAAAGCCCCTGGCGCGCCGGGCCGGTTTGTTTACCTGCTGCCTCTGCAGGTTTGGCCGATCGCGCCTCCCACTGGTCGCGGTTCGCCACTCCAGGCCAATGGGGGCTGTGGGAAGCGGTGCGGGCTGAGAGATGTGCTGTCCGCTGCTTCCCACAGCCCCCATAGGCCTGGAGCGGCAAACCGCGGCCAATGGGAGCCGTGATTGGCCAAACCTGAGGAGGCAGCATGTAAACAAACTGGCCCGGTGCATCAGGGGTTTTCCCTGAACAAGTGGTGGACCAGAGCTGAGAACTACTGGCTTAGAAGGTAGTCACATCATAACTGAATTTTGGGTTGAAATAGCTTGATGATAAAAATGAACCTTTTAGGACCAAAATATCAAAGGGCTCTCAACTAAACCTCTACATTTATGCTCACAAAATTGTACATGAATGCTTTTTGGCACACTGTTTTGAACAACCAGATTTTTACATTGTTCCAAACCTTGTATGTGCAATTCAAGAATTTCGTGTGCTGATTATGAAAAAACCTTACCCGTACAAAGCTGACCAATGATAAATGTAGAGTCTGATTTTCAATTTTGGCTTTTCCTGTTATATTTATACTAACGCCCTCACAAATACATAATTGATTTAAAAATATGTGCATTATTATAACCACTTTTGGAGAATTACATTCTCACCATTTACTCAATTTTACAGAATACTATTTATATGCACATGTGCAAGTATTAATTGTTATACTCAATCTGGCCCTTGCTCTACATGCAGAATTAAAATCAGTATGAGTTTTTGTATACACTGATGAAAGGCCTGGTTTCTCACCTTTCACCACCTGTTTTTATTTTTTTTCTGTGTTTTTCTTGTTTGCAGTTTGTCCTGTGAGTCTGATGTATCTCAGTGATCCTCTCCTAAATACCCTTTTAAATCATCTGAGGATGTGTGTTTTGTTTTTAAGAAATAGATATCTCCAGTATCTCCAGAAATAGATATAACTCCAGTTAAAGTAACATACTCTTGAATACTGTCTCCTTACAGGAGCAACAAACTAACGTCTGAACTGTCCAGGATAGGGCTGGCAGTGCAGAACACACAGTTTGGGAAAAATCCAGGACTGGCAGTGTGTTGGGGTCACCTTTCAAGTAGTAACTAAGATTGATGGAAGCCAGAGTGGGGCTGTACATGGGATGTTGGGTTCAGAGCACTGAACCAGGACTGTCTAGCACACAGAAACTCAGGGCGTGACCTGTATGCTGGCAAGCTGGTTGTAAGTGGCCCAATTTGGGACCACCAACAACAAAGCATTGTGAAGCACCCAAGATTACAGGGCAGACAGTAACACAACCCCTCAGTGGTCTGAACTGTACCCCAGAAGAAGACAGCAAATTCTTCTCCTTCTGGAAATGCTTGAAAGCACACTGACAAAATCCAAATAAAAAAAACAGCTCTTCTTTTGCCTTTTCTGGTTATGTCCTAAAATGAAAATAATCACCTTTTCAGTCATTGCAAAGTGATTCCACAAAACACAGAGGCCACCAGCAAGAAAAAACACCAGGAATATAGATTCTAATAGTTATCATATCTGTTTTTTAGTCATTACTGGTCAGAATGTCAAGGATCCATATAATTCTACTTCAAGATCATATCCTTCATGGTTCTATCCATGAAAGTTCAATTTAAGTTGACATGAGGTTTGCATAAACCACACACAAGGCAAGACATGGCTCTCATTACTGAAAGTTTTCAGGAAAGGATCTTTCCATTCTCTAATACAAAGAGAAAGTGACAATTCAGTGTTGCATACATATTTTAAAAACAAAAAATATTGTTACAGCAAGCAAAGTACTAACATAATAATTAGAAATATATTGAAAGTTTGAAACATTTGATCTGCCTGGGTAGTATTAAAATATGTTTAATTTCTTTTACAGTTAATATGTCCTGATATTTGTCACTAGCAGATTTATTTTCTCAGATTATGATGTTTGGACACTACAGGTCAAATGCAGCTTTGGTATAAAACCGCTGCCTTGAACAGATTTACAGAAGTGATGTATTTAGCTAGAAAATGTATTTCTGTTTGAACATCAAATTTTAATATTTATACATTTTCATCTCCTAAACACCATCAGTGAAGAGATTAATTTCATTAACTTTCCCAAAAGGATAAACTTCACAGTTATCAAGACTTTCCTTGCAGGATGAAATGCAATAGTATGTTTAAAATACTTACCCCCATCAACAAAGAGAAGATCCATGTTCTATAACTAAAACAAGGATGAAACCTCTTTGATATCTGAAGGTCACTAGATTTGATATCTGGCACATAATTTCCATTCTCTTGCTTTCCACGCTCCAAAGTTGGCATCCTGTCATAATTAAATTCTTCTCTGTAACCTTCTTCCCGGATCATAACACTTTATAGAGGTAAATTTTTAAAAAACCATGAAAATGCAAACTAAAAGCAGATACCAAA
Source organism: Dermatemys mawii (assembly GCA_007922305.1). Lineage (NCBI taxonomy): Eukaryota > Metazoa > Chordata > Testudines > Dermatemydidae > Dermatemys > Dermatemys mawii. The sequence goes on from ML677341.1 coordinate 29,297,791, forward strand.
AAGTATGGTCTTGTTTTTCTACATCCTTAGGCACATGAGCACTAAAACTGCTCTTCATCTATTTAGAATTTAATAAATAAAATAGTAAATTAATAATAACAATAATTAATGCTTAGCAGTTTACATCGTCAAAGTACTATACAAACATTAACTAATTAAGCTCTATACAAGAAGAGAATTTCCCATATCCATAATCAAGTATATACACTACTATACTGTAGTGGAAATTAAAGTGTGTACATCTAAAACACTTTTTGTTTACACTGTAGTTAATTTCATAAAATCGGATTTAAGAAACATCTTTAAAAGAAGATTTAGAGTAAAAGAAAATTAGTATTTAATGATTTAAGTGTAAATGTAGATATATCTAAAACTAAAGTGTTTTTTTCTTTTAAACATTACTAAGAGACTGAAGATTTTCTAAACATGTTTATTTCCTAGTTTTCATTTGGCTTTAGCTGTCACCCTCAGAGATCTAAAAATTATATTTAGACTTTAAAATGATTGATTCAGAATTCTTCAGTTATAATGTATTTTAATGCTTTTTAAAAATGGTATCTAGTAACAAACATTAGGTTTGTAAATTTAGCTCATTTTTTTGTTCACTTCTCTCTTTTCCAATCCATTCTGATGCCTTCAGTAATAGATAATTATAATGTATTGTACAGTTTTCAACAGTTAAAAACCTGCGTGCTTACCTTAAATTGAAAAGTTAGTTGTCAATTTAAAATAGTTTTGTGAGTAGAATTGTCTGTACACTTTGTGATATTCTCACCGCTTAGTGATTCATTCTGCCGTTGAAAAGTTTGCTCTTCCACTTTGGTTTTCAACAACATCTATTCATGCGGAACAAAAGCACAGCAAAAACTGCAGTTAAGCCAGGGAACAGGGTAATGCCTCCTGAATTTTAATGAAGAGAATACACTGGAAAATGACTGTACTATATTCTCATAAGCCTGATTCCAAATCAACCCCATAGGTATGCAAACATTTAAACTTTATGTTTTTCTAAATGAGCGTGCTATATTATAAAAGACACTTAAATGAAATGTATATAATAAATTTAGCGAAGTTATATATGTTACCATATCCAATAATAATGTTTTGTACAGAATTAATTCCAAATAATTTAGTTTCACAGGAAAAAGAACACTTCAAAGTATAGTGTTTTCTTAAAAAAAAGTTTATAAAAGAAAAAGTTTCTGCACTTCAGGGAGTTTAACAAATATATCTTATGTCAGAAACTCTGTGTCTACCAAGAAGAATGCTTTGTGTCTTTCCAATGAAACTTTTGTGAATATGTTTTGATGACTAAATCCTCATTTTCTCAGAATGTTCAGATAAACTTTGCACATTTAACTCATCTTGGCACTGAGACTTACAGAACACAGTTCTGGTCAAACAATACAATTAAAATTCAAGTAGGCAAGAGTAAGATGAAGTAGTCATGGTCCAGCTGAATCCCTTCTTTCTGCTTATTATGAAATGAAAAAATACAGGAATGCACCTACCCTGAAGATATTGGCATCATGACAACTACAGCAATTACTGGGTCTTTTGTATACACTGAAAACTCCACTATAACCAATAAACAATTCAAACTGCAGTATATTGAGAAAACAGCACCTCTGAGAGTATGCTTCAAAAACTTCAGAAAATCCACCACTTTTCAGTATGTATTAATATTAAACGTTAAATTCTTCAACAAAAAGGTGACTATCAGCCACTATTACAAAAAAAATCAAATTATTAAAATTTGACAATTGATTTGAACAGACTAAAGACTCAGCAATTCATCATGTATCATAAATGACTGTAGTTTATGCTGAAGACACACTATGTAGCTTAGCACAAATTGGCCATAAATAATTAATCCTGTGTTCCTTTTTGTTCATGGAAAAACACAATGCAAATATTTCTACCAGCTGTGTCCTTCTCCAATGATTAAATAGATAATAGTTACACAGTGTGATCCTCAATAAAATATTATGGGACTGACAGATTGATTCTGTTAGTAAGGAAACTCATAATAAGTCAGGTATTTCTTTGATGTAATCCTGCTTATTTATAAAGACTGTACAAAGTCCTCTTTCCCTGAACAAATTAGAAATCAAACAACAATAGACTGGTTTTATTCCTCACAATTCCAAGCTTATTTCAGTCAGCACTTTACCCAAAAGTTCTCTCTTAGTTTTTAATCAAAGGGTTATGTAACCAGGGTTTCTCTGGCTCTCCGTGAGGCTGCTTTTCTCAATATCTGTGTCCTTCTGAGTGTTTTTACGTCATCTCTCTCTCACACAGATTCAAGCTACTCCTCCAAACCAATGCCCTAGCTCCTGTGTTTGCTCTGTCAGTCTCCAGGGAAGCCCCTGAGGCCACAAGGTTCAGCTTCTACTCAGGCCCTGCTTGTGTTTTGGGTGGTGGCTTCTATTGTTTCAGAACAAGTCTACACTACCCGCTGGATCGGCGGGTAGTGATTGATCTATCGGGGATCTATTTATTGCATCGGCTTCAGAACTCCACTGCCACAAGAAGCAGAAGTGGAGTCGACGGAGGAGCAGCAGCGGTTGACTCGCCACTGTGAGGATGCCCAGGTAAGTCGACCTATGCGTAGCTGAAGATACGTATCTTAGGTCAATATCCTCCTCATCCCCCAGTGTAGACCTGGCCTCAGCTACCTAGTTCCATAAAGGTGCCTGATTGTTTCTTGCATTTATCCTGAATGAAGAGAGGCTTAAATGAGGTTTTGCTTTATCCCTTACCATAACAATAGTAATCATATTCCAAGATCTTTTTTGCACCTGTTAGTCTCCATATTATTTATAGTCTGATGAGGCTAAAATAGGACATGCATCATTCTCTCTTTTTTTGTGTGTATAAGTCATACAAGCGTTTGGTCTATATAACGTATGTATTGCACATTTTGTGCTGTCAAAAACACAAATTAGTTCTTATTTTATGGCTCCAACAAATATATTTCTAATGCTAATAATTATCAAAGGCATTTAGATGAAATTCTGATCTTTTTTACAACCAAAAGATCTTGCAATATAACTCTGAGGATAAAAGGCCTGAAAAATTCCATTAAATTCTCTACATCAGGAGAAAAGATCTTAGGGCTCCAGAAGAAGTACGGATCCATGGAGAAAGTAAGCTGAAATCTTATGAAGCATCTGCCTCTTTGGACTTCTTATCTCTGTGTGCAGGTTCTTGACATTCCTGCTCCCTGCTGGAGGAACTGAGACAGAATGCAATGGGGGTTAATTCTATTTCTAATAAGCTTTCCCCAACTGTAATCTCTTAACCAAACACACAGTTCAGATCTCCAGACTTTTTGTTGTGCCTCCAATATAAGCTTTTCTGAATGAATATTTCTTGATATTCAAAACTATCTAAAGTCCAATATCAATTTTAACTAATTTAAAGTCTGAGATTAATTAGATGTTTAAGATTATCTAAATTAAGGTTACTGAAAAATGCATTTTAAAAAAACCTACATAAATCTCTTGGGATCCAGAGAAGATGTGAATCAATGCCCTCCCTCCCCCACCACCACTCAATACCTGCTTTTTCTTTGCAAGACAGTATTTAGCCTAGAAAAAAATCCATAAGGGCACCCATATAGTTTTTCTCCTTCACTGTGCCAGTCATGTTTCTCTCTATGATAAGCAATCTAGGATCCTCTATTTACTTAATATTTGTATATTTGCAAAAGTGTATTAATTTCCATTTTGATATGCATTCACGCTAGCCAGATGATCATTTATACTAATATTTTTCTTTAATGTATATAGATATTGGCCTTTTTTACTACACATAAATAATGAGAATAAATATATTTTGTTTACTTTCTTAATATGTGATAATATTGTATATGGTTTAAGCATATCAAGTGATCTGAATCTAATTTCTATTCTTTCTCTCTTTCTGTGAATAAAGTGGAACTGTTCTAATGTTATGAAACACTTAATAAAAGAATCAGAGGGGTAGCCGTGTTAGTCTGGAATTGCAGAAGTAACAAAGAGTCCTGTGGCACCTTAAAGACTAACTAAAGTATTAGAGCATAAGCTTTCGTGGATTAGTACCCACTTCGTCAGATGCATGCAGTGGAAGTATCCAGGAGCAGGTATAAATAGGTAGGCAAGAACCAGGTTGGAGATAACACGGTTAGTCCAGTGAGGCTGAACCAGCTTGTTATCTCTAATCAGGGAGGGTGAGGTATTCCTCTAGCAGCTGAACTGGAGGTGTGAACAGCAAGAGAAGAGAAACTGTTCTTGTAGTTAGCTAGCCATTCATAATCCCTATTCAGTCCTGAGTTGATTGTATCAAATTTGCAAATGAATTGCAGCTCTGCAATTTCTCTTTGCAGTCTGGTCTTAAAAGTTTTTTTGCTGCAATACAGTGACTTTTACATCTGTAATTGTGTGTGCAGGGGGATTGAAGTGTTCTCCTACAGGTTTTTGTATATTGCCATTCCTGATGTCTGATTTGTGTCCATTTATCCTTTTTCGTAGGGACTGTCCAGTTTGGCCGATGTACATAGCAGAGGGACATTGCTGGCACATAATGGTGTATATTACATTGGTAGATGTGCAGGTGAATGAACCAGTGATGGTGTGGCTGATCTGGTTAGGTCCTGTGATGGTGTTGCTGGTGCAGATATGTGGGCAGAGTTGGCATCGAGGTTTGTTGCATGGATTGGTTCCTGAGTTAGAGTTATTATGGCGCGGTGTGCTGTTGCTGGTGAGAATATGCTTGAGGTTGGCGAGTTGTCCGTGGGCCAGGACTGGTCTGCCTCCCAAGGCCTGTAAGAGTGAGGGATTGTTGTCCAGGATGGGTTGTAGATCACTGATGATGCGTTGGAGAGGCTTTAACTGAGGACTGTAGGTGATGGCCAGTGGTGTTCTATTGTTTTCTTTCTTGGGCTTGTCTTGCAGCAGCAGGCTTCTGGGTACATGTCTGGCTCTGTTGATCTGTGTCCTTATTTCCTTGTGCGGGTATTGTAGTTTTGAGAAAGCTTGGCGAAGATCTTGTAGGTATTGGTCTCTGTCTGAGGGGTTAGAGCAAATACGATTGTACCTCAGTGCTTGGCTGTAGACAATGGATCGTGTGGTGTGTCCGGGATGGAAGCTGGTGGCATGAAGGTAGGCGTAGCTGTCGGTAGGTTTTCGGTATAGGGTGGTGTTGATGTGGCCATCATTAATTTGCACCGTGGTGTCTAGGAAGTGGACCTCCCATGTCGACTGGTCCAGGCTGAGGTGGATGGTGGGGTGGAAGCTGTTGAAATCATGATGGAATTCTTCCAGAGTTT
>ML677341.1:29313114-29337856 GCA_007922305.1 Dermatemys mawii
GTTAGTATATAAACTCAGCATGTTTCTTTGCTTGGTTTAAAAATCTATTAAAATCAACTTAAGTTAAATTTCACCATCTGACTGTAGTAATTACTTTTTGGGGAAACCTTGTATCTGTTCAGTACAAAGATTAGAAGGAAGACTTCTGATAAACAAGCCATTAGAGGCTTTGTAACCTATGAATAATGGTTAATAACCTTCAGGCATAAACTGCATATAATACCTGTCTCACTGTAAGTGTAGTAATGTCCAAAATGACAGCAAGACTTTCTGGCTCAGGCAGTGATCAGCAGATGCTAGTTCCCTTCTCATAAAGGCTTGACTGAATCTTGAAATAAATTGGAAGAAACAAGACATCTTGGAATCCTCCAAGAGCAGAATGGGACAGAGTTGTGTTGTTGGAGCAAAGTGAAATTGATGAGAACTGATACCTCTGAAATTACAGTAGACAGTACTCAGGCCAGAGCAATAGAAACTGTAGCATGGGTTCTCAAACTAGGGGTCGCAACCCCTCTGGAGGTCGAGAGGTCCTGGTGCTGCTTTAAAGCCGCCGAATGCGTTACTTCCATATTCGGTGGACATACTGAGCGGTTCCGAAAATAGCGGTCAGCATGTCTGCCGCAGCACAGGAGCCACGTAAAAAGGCTTCTCAAAAAGTTTGAGAACCGCTGAACTGTAGCATAGTAATGGGGTAAATCTTCCAATGTACACCCATACCTCTGATAGAAATTATGGAAATTTGCTTTGAAGAAGCATAATGAAGAAGTCACTTTTACATCCTTAATTCAAGTTCATATAACAATCTTGGGATTAAAGTCCCATAACTAATGATTAATCGAACCCACTTTTGAAACTTTTTGGCAGCTGTAGCTATCAGTCTTTGTTTTTTAAATTCAGAACTGCCATTTGTTGGACATCTGCTGTAGGTATTGAATCAGAGTTTAAGTATTGCTTGCTTCTGTTCCTGTCTGTGTGTTGTCTTCTCACCGCCAGTCCCCCATTAATAAATATAAAAAGAGCATTCTCTAAAGAAAATAAGCTTTTTCAAATCAAGAATTAAACTATAAGAAGGCAAGGCTCTCTGTGTGTGAATAAGTTACATACTCTAGCTACGTGCAAAGCTTTGGTAGTTAAATTCAGCAAATAAAAGTCATTTAAAGTCAGAGTGACTATTCTGTTTAAATGAAATAAGACTAGGAAAACCGTTCAGGGCAGTGGTGGTAGAGTGCAGGGGATAGGGAAAATCCCTGGATGCATGCTTCAATCTGTGAAATAATCATTCTCAAAAATGTAAGAGGGGAGAAAGAAGGAACAGTAGGGGGAGAGATGCCGTTTTCAAAAACAGCCTTGGCATTATCTTTAATAGAGGAAACCTATGATTCAGTCCTTTAAACAAATATACACCCTGACATTTATATCTTCTTAAAAATATTAGTTTGACTAAATGGATTTCTCTATCTGAAAACTAAAGGAAAGTCCTGCAAATGTTCATCCAATGAAATAATGCAGCTGACTAAGGACGTCTCTGATATGTATTGGCATATGTACGTCCAAAAAGTGGAATAAGTAAAGATTTGAGGTCTGTCCATCTCTTAACTCCATTTTGCACCAGGCTGACAGCTCTAAATGTTTGCTGGGATACTGCAGTTGATACTGGAGCTGTAAAAGCCCTGCAACCAATCAGAGAAGAATTTCCTTGGCACAGACATGGCATAGGGCTACCATAAACAGGCTTGTATTGGATGCATCACAAGCCTAGTGCAGGCTGCTTCCCAGAGGCGGTGTGGAGATTAAAGTAGCTCCCCGGAATGACTAAATTATTCAGGGGCCATGAAGCAACTTAGAACCAAAAAAATGGTTTAAACACCTTTGCCTTTTCTTCCCCAGGTCTACAGGTTCTGTGCTTTGTTTCTTGAAGGTGCAGCACAGAATCTCCCACTCAGAGTTTAACCCATATAAAACTAATATTCGTCAGAAATGTGGATATGGAAACATAGATTAAAGCCATATCTTCACACAAATAGTGATGTGGTAAAAGTTCTGCTGTTGTACTGCATGGTAGTACCCCTTATTTTTTTTTTTTTCAAGGTATACACTTTTCTCTTTCCCTTTCTCTTCAAAAACACTTATTATCCTAACATGGAACTAACTGTGGAAACACTACCAAAATCAAATTTCTTCTTGTCTTATACTTTTATTTTGATTGTTTTGTTTCCACAACAGTCTAGATTATTCCTTTTCTACTTCTCATAGTTGTGGTTTTGATTATGGAGAGAGAAATTCGTTTTAGTGAGTTTATGAGCTTAAATTTTTGATGATCTAGTGAATGCGATGCTTTTGAAAGATGTTGGTTTAACTAAGATGAAATCCTCTGCCTTACCACTGAACAAATACCACCACTGACTGCGATGGAAGCAAGGGTCTATTTCTCCTCTCATTTATACTGCTTGTTTGCAGTTTGAGAAGAGGTTGGCCTTAAAGATTTCCTTCAATATTTTATTTCCTTTTTAAATCCTTTTGGACAGATTTTGGATTGCAGCACAGTCATCTTTTCTTCTCTGTGAGAGGATTCAAGAGGCTCCTACACCTTGTCAAAGCCTGTCCTTTGAATAATTTCTGTAGTGCACTTAACTCTTCTGCTGAGTCTTTGAGTTTGTTGTCTATGTATACTACTTCTCCTGGGATATGCAGTTGCTGAAAAATTAAGGCCTCTTTGGTGCTATAACTAAGCCACGATCAGCCTATAAGGGGACACTGTCAAGTCAAATAATGTTTATGTAAGTAGCTTTTTAGATGATTATGATCCTATAACCCTTCAGAAAATGAAAACTGATTTTTTGTCTTCAAACCTGCGTGCTTTCTCCAGTGTTACGACCCTCCTTCACATGCTTATTTCTAAGTAAAACAATAAAGTTTGTTTACAGATCCTGTTAGTTCCTGTGCACCAGATTGGTGATAACACAGCAGTGCCTGAAAATGATGAAAGTCTGCCTGCATTCCCTTTTATTAGTTTTACAGGAAAACTATATGATGGGATATTTATTACATATGTGAGTTTTTATTATATCACTGTTTAATAACACATATTTCACTTTGCTTTCCTTACAGTAATCCCATATCTCTTTACTTCCACAATACCTCCTTGAGTATTCTTTCCCTATCTAGTCCTTTTGCATGTCCTGACCAATTTCTCCTACACTGTGTAGTTTCCTTGTATATCCCCAGACATGGTTTATTGTGAGAGTCTAGAACCAACTGCTGCTTGGAGGTATAAGTGGCTTTTGGCCAGTGACATCAGTAACTATTACTCTCGAGGTGGGAAGGGGTTTATGAGTGCTGGAGGCCTCCTTGAGGAGAGGGCAAAATTCTTGTTGGATGAAGGAACTCTCCTGATATATCAGTGACTTGTATGGTGGGGACTTTGGTCTAATGATAACAGGGACTCTTTGGAAGCAAGGGCATGGTTCTTAAAGCTGCTGCTGCTTAGATCTTGTAGAGAGAGTTTCTCTTAGGTCAGCAATTAATAGACTTTAATGTCAGAAGGGACCATTATAATCCTCTAATCTGACCACCTGCACAATGCAGGCCACAGAATCTCAGCCACCCACTCCTGTAATAAACCCCTAACTTTTATGTCTGAGCTATTGAATTCCTCAAATCATGGTTTAAAGACTTCAAGGTGCAGAGAATCCTCCAGCAAGTGACCCATGCCCCACATTGCAGAGGAAGGCGAAAAACCCCCAGGGCCTCTGCCAATCTGCTCTGGAGGAAAATTCCTTCCCAACTCCAGATATGGCGATCAGCTAAACCCTGAGCATGTGGGCAAGACTCACCAGTCAGATACCCAGGAAAGAATTCTACATGGTAACTCAAATCCCACCCCATCTAACATCCCATTGGGCATATTTACCGCTAATAGTCAAAGATCAATTAATTGCTAAAATTAGGCTATCGCATCATACCATCTCTTCCCTAAACTCATCAAGCTTAGTCTTGAAGCCAGATAGGTCTTTTGCCCTGACTGCTCCTCTTGGAAGCCTGTTCCAGAACTTCACTCCTCTGATGGTTAGAAACCTTTGTCTAATTTCAAGTTTAAACTTCCTGATGGCCAGTTTATATCCATTTGTTCTCGTGTCCACAGTGATATTGAGCTTAAATAATTCTTCTCCCTCCCTGGTATTTATCCCTTTGATAGATTTATAGAGAGCAATCATCTCTTCTCAGCCTTCTTTTGTTTAGGCTAAATAAGCCAAGCCCTTTAAGTCTCCTTTCATAAGACACGTCTTCCATTCTTCAGATCATCCTAGTAGCCCTTCTGTCTACCTGTTCCAGTTTGAATTCTCCCTTAAACATGGGAGACCAGAACTACATACAGTATTCCAGATGAGGTCTCATCAGTGCCTTGTATAAGGGTACTAACACTTATTTATCTTTACTGAAAACACCTTGCCTGATACATCCCAAGATCACATTCGCTTTTTTCACGGCCTAATCTCTCTACCCTTAATTACTTCCCAAGTAATTAAGGAATCATTACTGCTTCCATGGGTCAGGCAACTAGGAGGCCCACGGTATCTGCTCCTTTCTTCCTGCATAGCAAAAGACTAGTTGTGTTTACAAGACCCTTCTCAGGCTGACATTTTGCAAACACCAGCCTGGAGCTGTTCAATGAAATGAAAAAGAAAATTTAAAAGCATGGAGATAAAAACCCTCATGAATTTAAAATTACCAGTTGTAACTTGAATGTCCCTTTTTTTAAAAAAAAAATTATAGTGTACAAACTGGTGGCAAATGGTAAGAATTCTTGTATTTGCTGATTCACAGACTGGGAAATGCTCTAGCTTCAGTCATATTTTTTTGCACAGAATTAGTAAAAGTGTTTTGAAAACAAATTCTCTCCCAACCTGCCAGGAGACCTTGTAAGATATTGCCTTGATCTTACAGTGAGATGGGCAAGGCAGATTGTTCATTAATCTATCAGTTCTTCAATAATAATAAATATCAACACCGTGCAACTAATTGAAACAAAAGTTTGTGACAGTGAAGTTCCTTATCACCTTTATATCATTGTTACTGCTGTTGATTCCTTTATTTTTATAATAATTTAATCTTTTGTGGTGGGGGGCAGCAGGAGTTTTTGACAACAAAAATAGGTATATAATCCTGTAAATAGTGGTTTTGGTTGGCTATAAAATGTAGTTTAAAATACTTGAAATCTGGTACATCCCATGGGACATCTTGAGTGTATTTTTAACTTTGCTAACCTAATAATTTGTGAAGTAGAAATATCAGCTATGGAAATATTGTATTTTTGCACTGTTTAGGTAGAAGCTGTCTCGGACAAATGGGAAAACTATAGCAGTCCTACTTACGACTCTTCTGAATTAAACACTAAAATGTTAATTGGCAATATCACATCTCTTACTGAAGATGGTGGCTATATTAATAAGACAACTTCTTTCTCCATGGACCGAGTTTGTGAAGGTATGACTTGGAAAAAAAAACCTTGATCATGTTCATAACCATTTAAATTGTTTCAAAAGTCTTGTGTGTTAAGTGTCTAGTGCACATTACAAGAATTTATATTTCAAATAGATAATCCCTATTAGCTGTCTTCATCCCAGTTATTACTTTTTACTCTATTCTTTTCATATTTGAGAGGGTTGTAAACTGAGCTCTAAGTCACTTTCATTGACAGTAGGCTTTCTTTGTTTGTGAGGTAATTTCTTCTCGCAATTCGTATAACCTACACTTACTCATTTTAAATATAGAGAAATTAGTGAAATTTAATAAGTCATTGAAAATAAACATATTGGTATATAAAAACGATTGACTCCTAACTCTGGTCCAGGGTGTCCCACGCATTTCATTTCAAAACTCTATTTTCAGGCAGGGTTTTACACTTATCTAAAAAAAAAAAAAAAAGTTGCTACAGGCTGCAACTTGCTGTAAAAGGCCCCTTCCTGAGGGAATGCAACTGTGAGACTTCATAATTTATTGTATTAAACATAGAATCTATCTGTTTCAGGTGCTGTTTTGAACTCCTGTAACTTAAACTTTTAAAATAATATGTATCTAAAAATTAGGATCATTTTATTTTTTTTAATTAAGATTTTGTCAAATTTACAATACATAAGTTGTAGTCCAATGTCTGGTCATCTTTGTTTTATGACTGTGACTCATGAAGTTTACTGTTGCGTGGGAGTAAAGCTGTAACACAAGTAAAAGTATTAAGTATGTGAAGCTATGGCTATATGACAGTTTACATTGACATAATTTGTGTCACTTAGGGATGTGAAATAGACACTCCCCTGAAGGACATAATTTATGTCGACTTAACATTGTCCACACTGATGCTTATGTCAGTGGGAGAGCTTCTCTTGCCAGCATTACCTACCACTGCTCAGATAGGGGGCGGGGCTGGATTAGTTAATCTGACAGAAGAGCACTCTTCTGTTTTAGAGCACCTAGACTAGAGAGTTTACATTGGTACAGCTGCAGGCTCTCTAGTGTAGCCATAGCCTGAGTTTGATGATGCTTTGGCCTTTAAACAACTCCTCTATCAGTGATTAGCAAATATTGTAACTTACTTTGAATCACAGTTTGATCACAGATCTTTTCATTGTTGCTAGCCATCTGAAAGCTTTTAAATTGTAAAATTAAGTTACATTTTAATTAATCTTCATTGTTTACTGTTAAACAATTAAATTAAAATTTAATTAAAATTTCAGTTAGTCTTTAAGGTGCCATAGGACTCTTTGTCACTTCTGCAATTCCAGACTAACACGGCTACCCCTCTGATTCTTTACTGCAATGAACTTCTTAAAAATCCTCTTTCAGACCCTTAGTGAAATTCAGTAGCTATTTTTTTAAAAACAAGCTTTAAAATCCTATATGTGGCCAGCTCTGCATAGGCTTCATGCTGCTGGCTGACATGACAGTTGGAACAGTGAATGTTTCTCCACAAAGTAGGGTGGGATATCCAAAGCCACCTGTGTAGACACTTGGCACCTCCATGTAGCTGTACTTACTTCAGTGGAGTTCTGCACATATGTAGGGGGCTTCCTGTGCAGAACTTATTGCCAGATTAGGGCCAACACTTCTGTGTCTTCAGAATGGTACTTCTTAAACTGTCTTAAGTATTAAAGACACAGGTTTATCCCTAGCAAGTGTAGTTTATTAATTAAATTCCCTCTTCCCCTGTCAAAAAGTTGGTGCACTCCCAATGAAGTCTCAGCCTGTTGCAACAGTCCATCAGGCAACAGGGTGGGGGCTCATGCTTTTTGGTGGACACAAAAAATAAAACAAAGTTAAAGTTAAGAGCTGTATTTCCTTTTACGTGTAGCGCTCAATATACAGTGCTGTAATAAGTATACTTTTAACACATTTTAGCAGGTAACTTTAAAGTTCCTTAAATTGTGTCAAATCAAAATGCCCACTTATAACAAAAACACTACATGCTACCACAAAGTTACACAAGTGTCTTTTTATGACAACTGAACTTGCAAAAATGTCACTTTTTTTTTTTTTGTAGGCTTCGAACCTTGTAAAGGTGACTGGGTGCAAGCTGAATATTTTATTAACCCGACAACATGGAGCAGTGAAGCACTTTCTGTAAAGCCACTGAGATATAAGCGAGTGGACAAGGTATATATTATGCAAATTTCTCTTGGCATTTGTCAGAGGAATATTCATGCTGAACAGTGGGAGGGAAAAATGTCTGCTTATCTTAGTAGGTATACTGTAGTATTGGTAGTATCCTTTGTTTTCGGTTTTTATTTTATTTAATTTTTCCTGGGAATTTCTCAATGTTTATTACTACAAAAAAAACCACTGAAAATCAGTGCAAAAACCTATCAATAATTTTTCGAGGTAAATATCAGGGTTTGTTTTGGTGGACGTAAAGACAGGGCAAAGTATTCAATAGATTATTACTTTGATGAATGGAATTCAGTGTGGTTTGCTGCAGAACTAAAACAGAACTCAAAAACACAATGCCACCTCTGAGTTTAAGAAAACAATATATCTATAATCCCTAAATCATAATGTTGAAACCATTGTCTGCTAACAGCTTGAAATGTGTACATGGTAGATGTAAGATTTATTGATATGTTCAGATGTGCTTGCGTGGGTGCCTGTTTATTTATTGTGTGTACTTTCCAGACTAATACATAGCCTTATTTCAGAAGGCAGCTTTGCATATACACACAGACTAATGTATTATAATAATACATATATCTCATGCAATGTATTGTATTTTTTCTAATAAAACAAGTTATTTTTATATATTTGAATGATACAATAAGTAGGATGAAAATCAGGGGAAGAAAACAACTAATACTTTTTGTAAAACCCAGGATTTTTTTTGGTATAAATTGAAAATGAAGGGTCTTAAGTATTGGACAAGTTTTCATCTGAAAGATAAAACAAAATGAAGTTCATTCTAATACTCATGAGTTGATATGGGATTATTTCTAAAACAAAGTTTGTGGGGGAGGGGGTTTAAATGTGTCATATGGGAAATTTAGTTATTTTTATTGGTTGGCTTTTGTGGTTTTAGCTACCAACCACTTGTTGAGAAGGTAACAGATACCCAAATCATACTGTCTGTATACAGACCTGCTCATAATTCAGACATCTATACTTGCATACACTTAATCCAAAACTAATGAATATCATTATTCAGTGGATGTGCTTATTATTATGTTTGCTTTAAAAAATCTTCCAAGCGCTCTTCGTAATAAAAGGACGTTTGTCTTTTCTGGTGAGTGAAAATGTTACTATTCCTCCTTGAGTCACCGTATATCCACAAATAGGTCTTTACCGGTGTTAAGTCAGTTGAGTGTCCAATTAAAAGATAAAACTTTCAGCTTACAAACTGGTGAAAAGCTTTAGGTTTTACTGTTCTTTCATTTCCATTACTTCCATGGAAGGGTGAGGAAACTCTTTGATGGCTATGGTATTTTGAAGCTCAATAACCAGCCATAAATACTCTAGCATACAGTTAAAGCATGATTTTTTACCCTCACATGTAATTGCTTGTGTTTGGGTACTTTTTAAATTTAAGGAAACACTATGGTGATTACTACCTTATCCTCTTTCATAGAAATATTGCATACTAAATCTATAGACCTGTGAAAAGCCTGGGATTCAGTTTTCTTCAGTTATAAACATATTTGGTACATGTACTATTCTTCGATTTAAAGTTACTGCCTAAGCAAATTTAAGCACATGACATGCAATAAGACTAATTGTGTGTATGTTACAGGTTCGTATTTCCAGTGTTTGTGGAAGAATTGGAGTAGTGGATGACAGTATATTTTTCATCCTGGATTCTCTCAGACTTCCTGATGGTTATTCACCTCGTAGGCATGACCTGGTCAATGTGGTGGTTGTGGAGAGTAACCAGTCATGTTACATTTGGAGAGCACTCTGCATGGCTCCCTCAGACAAGAATGGGTAACAGGAAACTTCTCATGTTTGAAGTTAACTCTTTTTTGAGAAGGGAGAGGCAATAACTTGATTTATGCTCCCACAACTTCTTAAACCAGTTTTTAAATACCCTCATTGAGCCCTAGTAGGAGGTTCATTCTGACCATGGTTCACTTTAAATTGGTTTAAAGGGACATGCTGCAGAACTGTGTCCATCACCTTGAAATGCTTCCTGTAGCACTATGTGCTATTAATGGTCACTTGTAACAGCAACATAATACAGCTGTTTTGGTGTCCCTAAAGGTCCTGTTTATATTCTTCATACTCTGTACTATCATTCATTTGTATTCTTCCTAATTTTTGTTTTCTAAATTTGTCATATTTTTATTTCTGGATGAAGTCTATATATTAAACTAGTGTTTTAATTATCTGTTTTTAAAAATAGAGCTCATGGGTTGTGTTCTACTTGACAATTTTAGCATCTTCCCCAGTATCAGAAAGGGAAGGGATGAATATCTGTCCACTATCGCAACTGTGGGAGACATCTAGTGGAGGTTGGGTGTGATTTAAAAAACAAACACAAACTTTCTTATTAAAGAAAAGCTGCACTGTTTTTTTTCCCCTCTTCTGTTGCCTTAGATACCTACAGAAAATTAATTTCAATCAGAATATGTAATTTTAGGTATTTTTCATTACTGCTTTGAAATTTCCCTCAATATGAGTTGAACGTTTTTGTAATACTGAAAGTGGAAACTGTAATTTTTACTGATAATTTAGACATAGCCAGAAAGATCAGAGTTGCAGTCACTGACACTGATGGGAAACTGCAGATAGAAGGCGAGGGTATTTTTTAATTTTAATGTGAGTTGCGGGTTGCCTTTTTTAAAAAAAAAAAAAAAAAAAAAAAAAAAAAGTAGGCTGACATCCACAGTCACCTTAAAAATGTTATAGATCAGAGATCGGCAGCCTTGCCACGCGGGACTGCAGGGTAAGCACCCTTAGTTGGCCCTGCCAGTTTGTTTAGTTGCTGGTTCACCATCCCGGTTCAATGGGGGCAGGAAGTGGCGAACCGCGGCCAGTGGGAGCTGCGGTCGGCGAACCAGCAAGTAAACAAACTGGTGAGGCCCGCTAACAGGGCTTAGCCTGCGGTCCCATGTGTCAAAGTTGCCAGTCCCTGTTTTAGATATACATAAAGGAACTCCCATGAAGCCAGCAGCAGAAGGAAACTTATGAGAATTGCACCAACCCAGTCATTACACTCTGTACCTGATTCTAAAGCTGCTCCTGTCATTGGGCCATAAGAAGTTGCTTATGGAAAAACTGCTCTTTGCTGATTTGGGGCCTGGTTTTACTCCCAGTGAAGTCGTCAGAAGTCATCCCATATACGTTAGCGAGAGTTGAACTAGGCCTTTACGAATGGGCAGGTTGGTTCCAAGCCATTACAGGCTACATCTAAGATTTGATCTATCTAAAGAGAGGCTGTGTGTGTAATATATATATATATATAAAATAAAAAATACATCATTTCTTCCCCTAGTAAATGCAACTTGATAGATGGCTGAGAGAGCATTTTGGGACTTCTATACTCAAACAGTGAGGAAAATACTTAAGTGTCTTGGATCTTTAAATGTAATATTTATTTTTATATTTTCCTCAGTCTACCCATGTAACTTTGATTCAATACAGCATCACTATGATTTTTTACAGACTATCTGCTGCTAGTGAAATGAACTTGGATGAGTCATATGAAAATTTAATGAGAGACAAAGGAGGACTAGAGGTGTCAAGAATGACCAACTTTGGAACACTTAAGCTAGGGGAGAGTAAAAGCATGGTCATTTGTATAGAGTAAGCTCTCTAAATTATTCTCTTGTAACTCTTTCTCTTTTGACTGTGCTATTTCTTCTTCTTCTACCATTCCTGACACTCTAAATTTCTGACGTCTCCTTTTTTAAAGAGGGAGAGACAGGATCAAAATTTAATCTCATCCATGATGGTCACCATTAAATAGTCAACCTTTACCAATAGCTGGCACATCATGGACTGTTTCCACAGTTATTTCCTAGTCTAAATACAGAGGAATATTATATAACCTCTATCAATCTGTTATGCTGTACTAGAACCTCATCCATTGATCCTACTTATATTAGCTTATATTAAAACTTCAGAGATAACTTAATCCTCTGGTTTATCCTTTTTTTATTTTTTTATGTATTTATTTATATTTATCTTATTTTAGTTATCCTGAAAATTCTTCTCAATGGAGTTGATATGCATGCCACACTTCAGTGACAGTGGATGTGTTGGAGTGTAACTGAATTTGACCCTGTCTTGATTTGTGTGTTCTGTGTTGCAAGGAACCTCTTTTTCTCAGAAATATTATTTACAAACAACGTTTAATTACTTCTAGGAATAAGGGAACTGTACCACATTCCTTAATCAGCTGCAGACTAGCTGGTTGGGAAAAAGAGAAGCAGTTTAGCTTTCAGTTGCCTGAAAAATGCCTGAAGACTCCAACAGCATTTTTGTCATCATCTGTTCCTGTGAAACAAGATCATTCATCAAAAGGGAGCATCAATTCACTCAGTGACAGTAGAGAACCTGTGTGCCATCCACTGAGTAACTCATTTGTTACGAATAATGGATCCTCACCAGGTATGTGAGAGAGAATCACGTACACGTATGTAACGTCTAACTCTTTAAAGGCCTGTATGTTCCTTCAGTAGGACCGTGCATTTACTTGTCAGTAAATAAGAACGGCCATACTGGATCAGACGAATGGTCCATCTAGCCCAGTATCCTGTCCTGCCAGATGCTTCAAAGTGAATGAATAGAACAGTGCAGTCATCAAGGATCCCTCGCCTCTTGTCCAGTTCCAGCATCTGGCAGTCAAAGGCTTAGGGACACCCAACGCAGGGGTTGCATCCCTTAGCATCTGGGCTAATAGCCATTGATAGACCTATCCTCCATAAATATATCTGGTTCTCTTTTGAATCCACTTAGCTTTCACTTCAGCAACTTCTCCTGGCAACATTTTCAATGGATTAACTGTGCATTGTGTGAAAAAGTACTTCCTTTTGTTTGTTTTAAACTTACTACCTATTCTTTCATTGGGTGGCTCCTGGTTCTTGTGTTTATGTGAAGCGGTAAATAACGCTTTCACTTTCTCCCCACCATTCATGATGTTATAAACCTCTATCATATAGTAGTCAAAGCTTACTGTGATCCATCTATTTACTACAGAAGGAATTAATCCTAAGGATCCAAATTTAGCAACAGAGAATGAAGATCTTGACAGCAGAAAAGATGAAAATCTGTGCAGTGGAGAAAATGGACAAAGTGTGAAAGAACAGCCAATAGTTGAGGCGAAAGCTAATGGGGAAATCTTCATATCGCCTGAGGGAAAGACTTCCATTGTGATCATATGCACTGCAGTGTATGTGTGTTTTTTGTTCTTTTTCAGCTGATATGATGAAGGAAGCTTAAGGATGAGATATTACCCTCAGATTTGCAGGCACAGCTCCAGTTGTCTGCAATGGGAAGTACATGTGTATTTGTGAAGGCAGAATTGGTCCAATTCTTTTTGAACTTACAAGGCAGCAACATGATACTTTAACTTTTAGGTCTGCCTTTTAAACATCAAGTTCTTCTTCGAGTGCTTGCTCATGTCCATTCCCGTGTAGGTATGTGGACACTGCATGCACAGTCACAGAAGATTTTTCCCTAAGTGGTATCTGTCGGGTTGGCTCAAGCACTCCTTGGAGTCACATCCTCATGATGCTGTATATAGGGACCTGCCGACCCGTTGCCTCCTCTGTTCCTTCTTTCTGCCTGTAATGGTTTTTGGAACTGCTCGTTCTTGCTTTGCAAGTACTCCCCAGTGGACGTTTCTTGTGCTTCTCGTACTTTTTCCTGTAAATAGTTATAGAAAAGTTGAGTAGTTAGTGTTCCTGTTAGTATAGTGAAGGACCCCACTTAACAAGGTTCTTTCCCACCCAGCCACTGGAGCATGCCTTGGTTTCCATGTGAGATTGCCATAAACATATGCCTGTCAGTGATCCCCACTCTAGTTATCTCAGTTTTTTGGGTGAATCTCACCCGCATGATCAGTGCGGGATCTGTAGAGCCTCGGACTCAAGGAAAGGGAGCAGAGGCTAAAATTCTTCTTAATGGAGGTGGCTCTTCATCTTTCTTGGAGCCAGGTCACCCCAACTCGGCACCGAGCACCTCTGCCTCCACAAGGTTTATTCCGTCTTCCACGGGGGACAGGCACTGCAGGCCGGCCTCTCCGGCACCGAGGCGAGATTCCTCACTGGTATGGTACGACTCCAGGCATCACCACAGTTCACCAGTATATAGAGGTCAGCACAGAAGAGTGCACAGGCACCACTCCCATTCTCTGGCCATGTGCATGAAGCAGCAGAAAACTGATAGGGTCACTTCCATATCCTAAAGGCCACTGGCTGTAAAAACTCCGGCAGAGTGAGACCCATGCAGAGTCACTTGAGCTCAACAACCACTGCAGTGGCACCATTGACTCCTGCTCCAGAAAGGGAACCATCAAGTCTGGTGCTATTGGACCCCACCCACACTCCCGGGAGAGCCATAGGAATACGGAAATGGCCCTTATTGGCTTGTGGACTGTTCTGTGCTAACCCCAGAGGCTTTTGTTTGCTTGTAACCTTTAAGCTGAACCCCCAAGAAAGTTATTTGGGGTGCTATATTTTTGGAATTGCTCTTTTTAAAATCTAGCAAAAGCCTGAGTTCCAGATATATTTTCTTTTTCTTGTTTTTAATAAAATGTACCTTATTTAAGAATGGGATTGGATTTTTAGTGTCCTAAGAGGTTTGTGCATGGGCTGTTTGATTAGCTGGTGACAACAGCTAATTTTCCTTCGTTTTCTTTCTCAGCTCTTCCTGGAGGGTGAGGGGGAGTGAAAGGGCTTGAGGGTATGCCACAGGGAGGAATTCCCAAGTACTCCTTCCTGGGTCCAAGGTTGTGGGGGTTTTTCCATTTGAGTGGTGGCAGCGTTTACCAAGCCAAGGTAAACTGTAGCTTTGGGAGTTTTAATACAAGTCTGGAGTGGCAAGTATTAATTTGTAGAATCTTTGTGGGCCCCCACTTTCTGCACTCGGAGTGATGGAGTGGGGATTCAGTCATGACAGAAGGTATTGCAGTTCCACAATAACCAGGATGTTTTCCTTTCCTCCCTCTGTTCTTCCTGAAGCCACCTGCCAATAGCCAGGAGCAGAGGCGACACTCACTAGACATCAGATGGGCACTGGCTTTTTACCTAGATAGACTACTCAGCTCTCTGTAGCAGTGGCAGTGTTATAAGTGTGAAGTAGCCTAATGGCAGCCTAAAGAATTTCTTCACGGATTATCTCGTATATTTGTATGTGCTATGACTTTGCAAAGTTCCCTTCTCTGGCACGCTCCACAAGGGTGCAAGTATCTTCACTGGCATTTGTGGCACAGGTTCTCATCCAGGATATCTGTAAAGAAGCCATGTGGTCTTCGGACCACACCTTTGCAATCCATTATGCTATCATGCAGCAGGCCAGAGAAGATGCTGGATTTGGCAAAGCAGTGCTACAGTCTGCTTGTTGTTGAACTCTGAACCCACTTCCTCTATCTGCTTGGGAATCACCTACATGGGAATGGACATGAGCAAGCCCACAAAGAAGGAAAAACTATTACTAACCTTCCCGTAAGGTGTTCTTCAAGGTGTTGCTCATGTCATTCCCAAGCCCATCCTTCTACCCCTCTGTCAGAGTTGCTGGCAAGAAGGAACTTGAAGGGGTGGTAGGGTGGCAGGCCCCTATATAGCGCTATGAGGGTGCGACTCCAAGGAGTGCTCGGACTGACCCGACAGATGCTATTGAGGGAAAAATCTTCCTGTGACTGTGCATGCGGGCGCTCACACCTACATGGGAATGGACATGAGCAACTCATCTCCAAGAACAACAGTTACGGAAAGTTTAGTAACCGTTTCTTCTGATTTTTTTTTTTTGAGAGTAAAGAAGTAAATGGACAAACAAAGCAGAATTAGTGAGTACCTGTTTTAATAACATTATTAAGACATGGTCGGTCTTTGAGCAAAAAATACCCAGAGTGCATCTATTTATGGGATAATCTTGTTTAAGTTCTCGAGCTTTATAAATGCTCTGTCCTGGGATACTCAAAATTCAGCTGTTTTGGAAACTTTTTTTTTTTTTTTTTTTTTGGCCTACATATTGGGTTTGTGTAATTTAACTGCATAGAGCACACAGGTTCTGCTTCCCAGGAAGAATGACATTAGCTGATTAAAGAAAACTGTAGTTTAATAACAGAGGCACAAGCCACGCAAAATATTTTGTTTTTTGTGAAACCATGTTATAAATAAAATGAGGAATACTTGTGGCACCTTGGAGACTTATCAATTTATTTCAGCATAAGCTTTCGTGAGCTATAGCCCACTTCATCGGATGCATAGAATGGAACACACAGAAGTAAGATGCATTTATATACACAGAAAGTATAAAAAGTTGGAGATTACCATACCAATTCTAAGAGGCTGTTTAATTTGTATGAGCCATTATCATGTTCTAAATGTGCATCACACTTGTGTGATTCTAATTTAAAACATGGAAAAACAGGATAGAATTGTGCTATCTCCATTGCTGCACTGTCACTAAAACAATGGTTCAGCAACTTAATTTCCAATTTTTATGAGAGCTGTTTTAGATAGAGTAGCCCTAATAGAAATTGGAGAAAACCTTCTTTTAGGGTAGGATCTGTTTCTGAAGGAGAAAAAATGCAGATTGTTTTCTGTGTGCTCCCCTTCCACTGCTGAACAGTCATGGAAAATGTGACCAGAACCTGGGATTCTACCATATGCGAATTGGATAACTCTGTACATATCTTCTTGAGAAAGAACAGTAAGAAGATGCTAACTCTTTAGGAAGGCAATAGTGTGGGATAAGTGGAGGGCTTGGAGATCACTCGGTGGTGGTTTTGTATAAGGCTAAGTGCCTTTATAGGCACATAACTCCAGATCTTCAAAGATATTTAGGCTCTTAATTTCAGTGGAAATAAGGAGCCTACACACCGTTCTTGATCTGAGATTTAATGTTTGTTGTAAGTTTCAATGGGAGAACTAGTTAACCTCCCTCAGCTGTCTGACTCTTTTGGGTGGGGGTGGGTAGGGGATCAGAACTAAGTTGTATGTGTTGGAGAGGTGAGGAGAAAATTTGGTACTGGGCCCAGTGTTGGGACAGAAACTGGAAAGAGATTAAAGGAATGGGTTGTGTAGGATAAGAGCTCTGATAGTCTCTAACATAAGCTCCTCAAACTCTCCTTTGCAGGAATTTGCAGTCCCCTTGTTGCCACTTCCTCTGCCGACTGACAGGAAATGCATGTCTTTGAGGGGTGCAACCTCCCTCTTCCTCACTAGCTCTGTCATCTGCTGGAGGTCTGTGCAGAGGAGCACAGACCTCCAGTAGAGCAGAGTTTTTGCTGCTATGTAATGAGACGCATCCTGAATGAGGGCCTTTCAGCAATGGAGTGACTGTACACAAGAAATACTTTTGGCTAGCTCCATTCAGTTTTAGTAATCACAGGTGTGATACTTGTGATTATAGTAGGTACAAAATTTTCAGACTGATACTTCACTTCTAAAGTACAGTTGCCCAGTAAAAAAAATTTCAAATTCAGGCTTGTTAATAATTGGATCTTTTTTTTTTTTTTTTAGTTCTTAATTTTTTTTAAACTTTACTTTTAGGGAATGTTAGCTGGACTCAACTAAAACTCTTTCAAACTTTGTGAATGTGAAGAATTCTTCTAAATCAGCCATTATTTGATTTTTCAGGGAGGTCCTCAAAACCAAATCAGTCTCTTTCAACAATATTGTGATTGCTGAACTGATAAGTAAAATCTGTGGTTTTGAAGAACCTAACTTTTTTTTGCTTGTTTACTTAAAGAAACCCTGGCCGCTGCAAAGAACTTCTATTGCTTTGTTTTTCTGATTTTATTATTGGACGCTATATTGAAGTAACTGTAGTAAACGAAGAGGAGTCTCTAATAGCAGCCGCTGAACCATTCTCACTAAGAAAGCATAAAGTTATTCCAGAGTTACAGCACATGAAGACTACAGTGGCTGTAACAGAACCCAAAAGGTACTATCAAATAGTCCACATTCAGCTGTGTCTATTATGAAGGATATGGAAAGCCATACCTTTATATAATGCTGATTGAAGTAAATGTGTAACTTTAGTTCCAGGGCAGTTTTACTGAACTAGCTTATCTTCTGTCATAACTACTATTCATTCAGTAAACTGGAAAAAGAGAAATAAAAACTGGCGTCTTTCTTCAAAGTTCCATTGGCCGAAATAGGTTTTCTCTGTTTAGCAAGCTATTTTAACTTTCTTTTATAGATATTTTTCTTATGATTCACAAATTGTCCTGCTGCTGCATGTTATACACTTATGAATGAGCTAGGCTAATTAGAATTAAAGGTGTTGCCAGAGTGCATCCACTAGTATGAATGGTGCAGTGTAAAGGTGTTTTAGACAGCAAAACAGAAACCCAGGAAGTCCAATGACCTGAATTACTGATATGTGAGACATTGGTCAAGTCATTTGATGTAACTGGGTCTTGGCAATACAAACTAGAAAAATCTTGAATGAAAAACAGGAAGCGGTCTTGGATAAGTAAATGTTCATAACAGACAAAATACGCTTAACAGATACTCTAAAACTGTAACTAACATTAAATTGTTCACCAGGACACTTTCCTTAGGGAGAAAAAAGATGGGGTCATAACATGTGAAAGTAAAACGTGCTTCTATAACATTCTCTTCCCTATGCCCCACTGCATTGTAGCAAACTTTTGTTCCTTGTTTTTGTTTAAACATAAGCTGGCAAAACTTTCATTCACTGTACTTGTGCTTTGTTATTGCTGTCTTTGTAGCCTTGAGGATGTTGTTTGCTAACTTGTGGTCCTTCATGTAAAGCTTTTTTTTCTTTTTATAAACTTCTACTTACTTTAGTAACTACAGAGTCTTGAGTTTTGTTACTTTTTAGTAAAGAAATTCAGTTTGTAAGAACTACGTTGTGGAGCCTAAAAATACTGACTTGAAGTAACTTTTAATTTTTATTTTAGAAGTTATAGAAGACATCTTCCAAGTTTCCTACCACACTATCCTATACCAGATAGATTAAGAAAATGTGTGGAGCAGAAACTGGACATACTAACTTTTCAGCCTCTCCTTGCAGAGGTAAGTGTACATGTATATATGCAAGTGTAAAATATCTCTTTGCATCTTTATGAATGCCAACCTGAACACATACAAAAATACTCCTGTGTAGGTGCTGTGTTTTATATATAATGGTTAAGGCTGCATGTCTGTCATGGATTCCATGACTTTCCATGACCGCTGTAACTTCTGCAGCAGCCAGTGCTGGCTCAGGGGCTGCCCACAGCAACAGTTTGGGTGTGTGGGACAGGGCTCAGGGCTATGGGCAGGTGATTGGGGCGTGGGGCGGTACTTACCTAAGGGTGGGGGCTCACCAGCTCCCATTGGCATGTCCCTGCAGCTCCTAGCCAGAAGGGTCGGGGGCTTCACAGTTCCTGCCCCTCAGCTCCCATTGGCTGCTGTTCCCAGTCAATGGGAGCTTTGGAGCCAGCATTTTTGGTGGGAGCAGCATGTGGAGAGCCCCTCATCGTTCCTCCCTCTAGGAGCTGCAGGGAGACATGGAGCCGGCAGGGAACCTGCCAGCCCTGCTAACCCTCCCCCTACAGTATCAGCAGAAGTCCCAGGCCCCACTGTCTGCCCCTGCTCCCAGCACCAGTGGGTGTCCCAGGCCACACGCCCCTGCTTGCCAATCTTGCCCCCGCAAACATCTTTGGGGTCTTGGGCCACCAGCACCTGCGGTGCCCCTGCACTGCCTCCCCAGAGCACCTGTGGCCCCCCATCCAAGTTTTAGTTAGGGATCTATAGTAAAAGTCATGGACAAGTCACAGGCTGTGAATTTTTGTTTACTACCTGTGACCTGTCCATGACTTTTATTGAAAAAACCTAAAATGTCTCTAACTAAACTAACTAACTCTACCTAAAATGTCTCTGACTGAAAAAACCTAAAATGTAGCCTCAATAATGGTGATTATGTAGGTCTACAAAATCTAGTTACAGTATAAGAGTCTGATCCTGGTAAATGCTCTCTTGACTTTAGTGGGAGTCAGCATATTGCAGGCCCTGAACTAGAGAAGAAATTAGCAGGCCTAGGCAAGTGAGAGTTTGAAAATGGATGGGGAGTATATTAGAGTGCTATATGGAAAAGGCCATCTCAGATGCTAGAGCTGCAAAAGATGTTTCTTGACTTACAGTGTATGATTGTCGGGAGGAGCAGAGAGGAAGTAGGCACAGGATTAACAGGAATAGGTAGGAGGACAGGGTTTGTGAAGTAGGCTGGAGCAACTCTAGAGAGTATATTGCTTTCTGGATAATGTAGTGTTTCACAACTCATCAGTGTCCCAGCTTTTCCCCAAAATTCCATATGTCAGGGCCTGAGTCTGAATGATTGGAAAGAGAGTTCAGAGAAGATTTGAGGTGTTGTATGAGTTTTTTTGCGCGGGAGGGCAGGAATCCTTTCTCTGGTTTCTATATGATTTTAAAGTACTACTGTTCAACCAACATAACATAAACCAGCAAACTCTCTGGTCACATTCCCTTCATGCAGATTGATAATTTTAATAAACTTCTGATAAAAAATATAAAACCAAACAGCCCATAAACATGTCAGCTTTTTGTCTACAGAGCTCAGAGTCCTGGTTTCTGGTCAGCGTTCCCTTGTGTCTCCTTCAGAATCCCCAACTACTGTTTTATGGTCTAAGTGTAACTGCTTTAGCTCAGAGAGGAACGCTCACCCAGGATTCTGAAATCCTGACTGTGACTTAATAAAAAACCTGTTGTCTGGCTTGACAAGTGGCCTCTGAAGGGTACAACTAAGGCTTTGCAATAAGACACGAGGGCCATGAGACTGCTTCCAAGAAACTCCAAATGACCTGTAGGTTCTAATGCATGCCAGTCTTTTACAAGCCAAGAATGATCTCTGTGTGTTAGCCTTGTGATAAGTCAGGGGTTCTCAAACTTCATTGCACTGCAACTCCTATCTGACAACAAAAATTATGGCTCCAGGAGTGGGGACCAAAGCCCTGAGCCCCACCGCCCTGGGTAGGGGCCTGTATCCTCATCTTCATTTCCCAGGGCTGAAGCCGAAGCCTAAGCCCCACCATCCAGTGTGAAGCTGTCGGACTTTGGTTTTGGCTCCAGTGGTGGGGCTTGGGCTTTTGCTTTGGCCCTGAGCCCCAGCAAGTCTAACGTAGGTCCTGGCAACTCTATTAAAACAGGATCACGACCCGCTTTGGGGTCTTAACCCACAGTTTGAGAACCTCTGTGATAAGCTAAATCTGCTACTAAATGTGGCACAGAATGCAGTGACAGTATTTGTTAAAAACTTGCTAGTACTTCTGTGGTCAATAGACAAAGCTCATTTCTCTTTTATTTATGACTTGGGAAAAAGGTGAGAATCACAGTGTAACTGAATTTGAATCCTTCTTGCACTTCAGAAATAGTTTAGGGCACAAACAAGATTCTACCATCTCTGTCTAGCCTGAGCTGCTCTCTGCACAGCCTCTGTTAAGTCTCATAAGTGTTCCCTCTTGGAGTAGTGATTGACGGGGATTCTTTCAGTCAGTCCTGCCTTGAGTGTTCCTCCAACTGTGCGATGGCATGCCTGCCTTGGCAGTGTAAACGTGAGTAATGTTGGCCATTTGAAAAATAAGTGGTCTAAAATTTATCCTGCGCGCCTTTCCCCTAGGAAGTTACAAGGAACTTGAGTAGCCTGAATGCTTTTTGATGTTGCAATTGTTTTTAAAAGAGCCTTTTGAACTGCATAAATCAGTAACATTCTTTACCTAATCCATTTTCTGTGAACCAGTAGCTTCCCTGATACCAAGAACTAGAATTCCTTTGTCTCCTTTTTAGTACCAGTACTGGATCTTGCTTTCTTTTGAAAGAAAGGAGTTAAATAAAAACAAAAACATTTTCCTTTTTTAACTCTTCTCATTAAAATTATTATTTAATTAAGACAAAGACACCTTCTGATTCTTACAATAGTTCATTCTCTCTCATTTTCTCCTAGAAGCTCTACATGTTGTTTTAGGGTGGAGGGTTGGTATTTGGGGCTAGAAAAAATGTTCTCTGAGAACTTTATGCTTTATGCTTACTTAAAGGTCCAATACTAAATCTTAGATATTTTTGGAACTACTAGTTTTTGTTACAAAATTAGTAGTGTGATCTAAATAAAATACAGCTAAAACCTATTTACCCTCTAAGCCAGGGGTGGGCAAACTACGGCTCTCGGGCCACATCCGGCCTGTGGGCTCTTCCCTACCAGCCCCCAAGGTCCAGCTGGCGAGGCTGCTCCCGCCCCTCCCCCACTGTCTCCCTCTCCCGCGGCCTCAGCGGGCTGCACGAGCAACAGCTCTGGGGGAGCGGAGCTGCACGACTGTGTGTTTGGCTCCCGACCAGACACCACGGTGTGCTTCAGCATGGCGGCATGTCTGGCTGTGGGCTGGGGAGTCTGCTCTGGCCCCTCCCCCATGGCCTCAGCGGGCCGCCCGAGCAACAGCTCTGGGAGAGCGGAGCTGCACGACTGTGTGTTTGGCTCCCGACCAGACACCGTGGTGTGCTTCAGTGTGGCGGCGTGTCTGGCTGTGGGCCAGACACGCTATTTTTAGCAGTGGTGGGCTAAGTGGTCCGGGCCTGGGGTGGGCATTTGGATAAGAGGGAAGAGGGTCTTGGGGCGGTGAACAGAGAGTTGGATGGTACGTGGGAGTCTCAGGGGGCCTGTCAGGGGGCGGGGGTGTGGTTAGGGGCCAGGGAGCGGGGGGGTTAGATGGGGGTAGGGTCCTGGGGGGTGATTAGGGGGTCTCTGGAGGGGGGTGGTTGGGGGAAAGGAGCAAGGGGCTTAGATGGGGTGGGGTCTTGGGGGTGTGATTTAGGAGTAGGGGGTCTTTGGATGGGGTAGTCAGGGGACAAGGAGCCGGGAAGGCTTAGATAGGGTGGCGGGGGAGTCTCAGGGTGGTGATGATTAGGGTTGGGGGGTCTCAGAAGGGGGCAGTCTGGTGACAAAGGGCAGGGGGTCAGGGGACAAGGAGTGGAGGATTGGATGAGTCAGGAGTTCTGAGGAGGCAGTCTGGGGGCGGGAAGTGGGTGGGGTCAGATAGGGGCGGGGCCAGGCTGTTTGGGGAGGCACAGCTTTCCCTACCTGGCCCTCCGCACTATTTTGAACCCCAATGTGGCCTTCAGGCCAAAAAGTTTGCCCACTGCTGTTCTAAGCTGATTTCTAGAAACAGCTCTCAGATTATAATGCAAGAAGTATAGCATAACTGTAGCTTGAATTTTTCAAAGGAACCAAAAGGAATTCTTGAACTTCAATGGGATTTGGGTGCCAAACCAGCTTAGACTCTTCTGAAAATCCCTGTTCATGTACATGAAACGGTAAATTAAGACGGATACTCTTCCCAAATCCCATTATCACTTGCTACCTTTCATTAGAGAGGTACCATGGTCTAGTGCATAAGGCACTGAACTGTGTGACTTGAGTTATGTTTCCAGCCCTGCCACTAACTTCTGTGTGACCTTGAACAAGTTAATGTCATTCTGTGCCTCTGTTCTCCCCTACCTTTGTCTGCTGTTGTCTACTTAGGTTGTACACCTTTTTGGGGCAGGGACTGTATCTTCATATGTATTTTTGTATGATGCCTAACACAACAGACTCAGATTTTTGTTGTGGCTTCTAGACACTGTTGCAATACACATAACTAACTTTTTAAAACATTTTCAGCCACTGAATCTGTCTAACTATAAAGCAAACCTTTCTACCCTCCTGTGGCTTGAGGAGATCCAAGCTGAAATGGAGATCAAAGAATTTAGCATGAGTGGAATCATTTTGAAAAAGAATGGAAACTTCTTGATGCTGGAAGTGCCAGGGTTGGCAGAGGGAAGACCTTCGTTATATGCAGGTGATGGTTTACACTTAATAAAATTGTTAAAGCTGTATAGCAAGATGAGTAATATTCTCAGTCTACCCAATAGAAACTGATGCATTTTATCTTTTCCATGTTTTCTATTAAAAAATATTTGGAGAGATCACTATTAACCCTGGCACCTAGCTAAATGGAACATTATGCCAATATAGTTTATTACTGTGCCTCAGAATGCTTGATTTCTGGAGATGCTATGCTTTGAAGAAACAGTATATGTGTTTGCTTTCATGGCTTGTCCTGGTATATTCAGGATTCTGATATACAGTAGTTGATTGGGTTTTTCATAGAAAATATACTGTTTAGTATAATACTAAACTAGAGAACATGTGAGAGGCTAAATGTGAAACCAGGTTTAAAGGAGTTAACCTTTTGAGGTCAGAATTTTTGAAATTTGGTTGCAATGTGCAGGATGTTATTTCCAATAAACAGTGCTGAAACTGTTAGCAACATACCAAAATAGGTGCCTTAGGATTAGTGCTCGTACACGCTTGCGTGCGCACACACACATACACGTTCTAAGAACATAAGACTAAATTGAGCCAAGGTGTGCACAGATGCATCATCTTCAGTGATATCACTTCATTGATGAATTTGCAGAACCCTTGAAGCTCATTAAATTTCACTGTTCCTCCTCTCACCAGTGGCTAGTATTGCAGTGAGAATTTTCCAATATTGTGTAACAGTATTTTTATACTAAACATTGTATTTAACTTTTTTTAAACTAGGTGACAAAGTGATATTAAAAAGTCAGGACTACTCTGAGCATATAATAGAGTACATTGCCTATGTTACTGAGGTGAGTGAGTTAGCTTTTCTATTAGGAAGCACTGTAGTCCTCAAAACTAAGGGGAAACTGAGAGTTATTGATTAGCTTGTGTGAAGCTTGATTCATTTCAGTTACTCACTCCCAAATTATTGATTCTACTTTATTTCATATTGTGTATCTGGAAGACAAAAGCTTTTGCTTCTTTTCAACATTATAAATTTCACCCATTAAAAGTAAACTCTGTAAAACTCTTATGTAGAAATATGAAGTTATATGGTAGATATTATCCATTTTTAGTTTTTAATTAGTATGAACAAATGTTTCAGGAGATTTTTCAAACATAGGGGATCTGATCCTATGGCATGCTGAGTGCCCTCAAATCTTACAGGACTAATGAACTGTCTGTCTCTCTCTCTCTCTCTCTCTCTCTCTCTCTCTCTCTCTCTCTCTCT
>ML677341.1:29337866-29355850 GCA_007922305.1 Dermatemys mawii
TCTCTCTCTCTCTCTCTCTCTCTCTCTCTCTCTCTCTCTCTCTCTCTAACACAGATTGATGATGATGATGTTACTCTGAGACTTAACCCAGAGTTTGAACAGGCTTACAACTCTGAACCCATGGATGTAGAATTTGCATTAAATAGGTATTTTTGTAGACTTTTAAAAAGCTGTATTTCACTGTCCTTTATTATGTTCGTCTTATTACATGACCATTTGCTTAGTTCTGAGAAGTTCACATGAAGGTAAAAGACAAACAAAATCTTAGAACCGGATAGTCAACTTCCTGGCATCTTCTGTACTCATTTATATCTGTGCAAAATGCTGTCAAATCAGAAAGGGAGTGATTTACATTTTTACACCCATTCTTTTACATTTAAATGACTACTCTAGGAGCCAGGCAATGGAAAATTAGATTCTTTAATTGAAATAACTTCGTGGCCTTAGAGCAGGACAAGAATGGCAGATATTGACCTTGCTATATTTTTGTTAGTATGCTGCCAACATCAAAACTTGCTTAGAAAGCATTATTTTCAATAAAAAAAATCATCGCTTCGTCTTCCTTAATAAAATGATTTGGGTTTTTTGTTTTTGTTTTTTAAGGAAAAATATCTCCCTATCCTGCTTGTCTCTGAAATTCAAGGAAACTTATTTTTTTCCTATAATGAAATTCGTATTTTATCAATTTATCTATTGTGATAAACCCAGGCTAGCTAGATACAGCAGAGTAGCAGAAGGCAGATATTCTGGCCACTGGATTAGCAGTTTCCTGTTCCCTGACTAACCAGAGCAGGGGCTGCTTCAGGCTACTGAGAACACCTGACTCCAATTAACCTGCAAAGAGTCAGGTGAGGCCATTGAGCTAATTGACCACCTGACTCTAATTGAGGCCTCTCTAGTACAGTGGATTCCAGTTAATTGGGACACATCGGGACCAGAACAATTTGGCCCGATTAAGCGGCTGCCCCAGTTAACCAAAGTAAATAAAAAGGGATGCTTTATTTCCATTCTTCATGATGTGTCTCAGTTAAGCAGCTGCCCCAATTAACCGGTGGCCCGATTAACCGGAATCCACTGTACTATAAAAAGGGCTCTCTCCAGTGAAGCAGAGGAGAGGATGTGCTGCTAAAGGGCTGGATACAGAAGATGCACTCAAGCTACTAGTAAGGGAGAAGTGGGAGAGCTGTAGGGAAGTGGCCCAGGGAAAAGTAGCAACTCTGGCAGCAAAAGGTTGGCTGCCAACAGCTGCTACCATTAGGGTCCCTGGGCCGGAACCCGGAGTAGAGGGAGGACCTGGGTTCCCCCCAACCTGCCACTACTGAAGTACTTCCTGGAAGGGGAAGGCAGGCCCCTTGCAGGACAGGAGGCTGTACTGTCCTGAAATAAGCCCAGAGGGACAACAGGGACTGTGGGAGTTCTCTCATCAACCGCTTTGCTGGCTTGTGATGAAAAGGACTCAGTAGACTGTAACGCTGGCCTAGACAGAGAAGGGCTACATGGAGGGTTGCAGTGAGCCTCTGAGGCTAGCATAAACTGCCTGGAAACGCAGGACCCACAGGGATAAGGTCAGAGCTTTGCCACACTATTTTAAAGTTGGGTGAAATATGCCTGTAAAGGAAACTTGACCAAGTAATCCTTCAGCTAAGTACCACATGAAAACAGGAATTGAGGGAAGAAATACATGATGTTATAGAGGCTTAATGTTTCATTTAAGTCTTTGATATATAGCGTTGACTCAGAGGAAGTGAGTATTGCTGTGCTCTGTGGAAACTTTAGTTTTTAGTTTAATTCACACTACTGCTATTCTGTTGACAGGACTACTAGCAGGCGATGCCAGTTTGCAGTTGAGCAAGGCGTCTCTCTGGGTGAAAAAGGTAACTTTCCAATGGGGCTAAGGCATTTTCCCTCCCCGTCAGTAAACACTGATATGACAGTAATGTACTGTACTCTTGTGGTCAGATTTCAAAATGCAGTGTTTCATTTGGGCTTCTAGCCGTTAACCTAAATTACCCCATATCTTTGTCCAGAGAGTAGCAGTCCTTTGTCACAGAGCAGCCACTATGAAAACTGATTTCCTCTGTGTGGTGTCTGTACATAAAGAAAAGCAGTTTGACTCCAAATCTAATCAATTTCTAGCTGGTGGTGCCACTGTGTTGTTTTGCACAATCTAAAAGAGTTCTGCAGGACTTCCCAGCTTGGATAAATTGGGAAAAATGCTGGAGGAATATAGGGAAGATGCAGAATTCTTGATTTCAACTTTTTATGTAATCCTCCTCTGTTAGAATTGGCTAAATATAATGGCCTTTTTATGGAAAAGAGTTGCACATTTCTGATCAGCTGTACAGCCTACAGAAAGGTAAACATGGACTTCCGTTTTACTTTCCATTTACTCCCTCACCATATATAAAGTTTTTACATGAAATACTCATAAATTGGACATCGCTAATTTAAAGTGTAAGAAAAGAAGTTGTTTGTTATAATTAGACATTGACAGTAAGTATCTTAATGTATCTATATTGATAGAGCAATGTAGAATGCATTTTCAGAATTTTTCTCTTTCGCTCTTTCCCCTTCCTTAAACCCAAAGTGTTATTTCCAGAAACTCTGGTTTTACAATCCCCACAAGTTGTCAAGACTTGGAATAATATGGGATGTCGTACTGTTGCTGATGATCATGAACAATATACCAAGAAGGACAAGGTAAATTTACTATAAATGTATTTTTTATGATCTTTTACACTTAAATGGCAACAGTTGGCTACTGCAGAGATAGAGAGGACGAGCAAAATAGTGAATACAGCATTATATCAGGTATATTTATGATGTCTTCCTTTGGGTGGCGAAGATCATTTTTCACAGCTCAATGCTTTGACTGGGTCAACCTGTGATCAATGATTTTGGTTTCTGAAAGGGAAACTGCTTATGAAATTATGAATTTAGGTTACCAGATATACTTTAGACTGGTTTTCATAAGCTCCTTTTTAAAAAAAAAAAAAAAACAGGTACTGGACAGCAAATCATACTGACTATAGGAGCAAATGAGAATCCTTATTGTAAGGCATAATTATGCTTCCTGGTGCAATTGATCCACCCTGATGTGATGCCTGATTAAACACATCGTAAAAAGAGGTGGATATTTCCTTAAAAATAGCCAAAAATGTACATATTGGCAGTTCTTATAGGGGAAAAAAACAAAATAAACCAATGGTAACTTTTGAAAACTCATAGAGATCTGCAGAATATCTATGCAGTTAGCAACAGTGCTTTAAGATGAGTGTCATGAGTAATTTTTTCTTTCGTTCAAGTAAAAGGAGCCAGGATGTGATGGTATTTGCTGTTTTTTTTCTTTCCTTTGTCCTCCCCCCGCCCCACAGCTTTTTCAGTTGAAGTGGGAAGATGTGCTAAACATTTCTAACAGTCTTAAAAGCATTACCAAGAGAGAATAGTTACAGCCAGGCTTACCCTTGATTTTTGTGTGTGTCTTCTGTAATGCTCCTTTCAGAAAAAGAAAATGCAGAATGAGCAAACAAAATGCATGGTGCTAAAGGAGAGAAACATAGTGGCTGTGCCTCGAATGGTGACTGTTGCTACACAGACAAGTAAACTGCGTAAGTTTTAATGCTTTCTTTACGTCTTGTACTGATGTTTTGGATTTGAAAGTTGCACTGATAAACTGGTTTGGAGGATGGAGCATGTGTGTATGTGGTTTTTAAACAAACCAGAAAAAACCACTCCGATCTTGGTACATTGAGGAAATTCCAGAGGACTGGAAAAAAAGCTAATGATGGACTAATTCTTTAAAAAGATCAATGAGATAACTATAGGCTGTTAAGCCTAACATCTGTCCCAGGCAAAGTCATGGAAAAGCTGTTATGGGACACAGTCGGTAAAGAATCATAATGTGATTAATGCCAATCAGTGTGGTTTTTATAGAAATAGGTCTCCTCAAACAAACAATATCATTTTAGATAAGATTACGAGGTTGGCTGATAAAGGTAACTGTTCATGTGAGATGCTTGGACTTCTCTAAGGCCTTTAACTTAGTCTGACATGCCATTCTGATTTTTTTTTTTTTAAATAAACTCTATACAAAATCAGTGTAGCCATTATTAAATGAATTAAAAACTGGTTAACAAAAGATTGCAAATGAGAATAATTATCCATTGGGGGTATTTCTAGTGGGATCCTGCAGGGATCTGTTCTTGGCCCAGTACTAAGCTTTCTAAATACTCTATCAATGTGGAAAAAATATAAAATCATTACTGGTAAAATTTGCAGATGGCACAAATTTTGGTGTAGTGGTAAATAGTAGGGCTGGCAAGCAATTAAAAAAATTAATTATGCGATTAATCATGCTGTTAAGCAATAATAGAATACCATTTATTTAAATATTTGTGAATGTTTTCTGTATTTTAAAATATATTGATTTCAGTTACAACATAGAATACAAAGTGCATAATACTTTATATTTATTACAAATATTTGCATTGTAAAAAAACAAAAATAATATTTTTCAATTCACCTCATACAAATACTGAAGTGCAATCTCTTTATCTTGAAAGTTGAACTTACAAATGTAGAATTATGTACAAAAAATAACTGCATTCAAAAATAAAGCAATGGAAACTTTGGAGCCTATGAGTCTGCTCAGTTCTACTACTTGTTCAGCCAATTGCTCAGACAAAGGAATTTGTTTACATTTGCAGGAGATAATGCTGCCTGCTTCTTGTGTAAAATGTCATCTGAAAGTGAGAATAGGTGTTCACGTGGCACTGTTGTAGCTGGCATCAGCAGGTATTTATGTGCCAGATGTGTTTAAAGATTTGTCTGTCCCTTAATGCTTCAACCACCATTCCAGAGGACATGCATCCATGCTTATGACAGATGTTGCTTGATAACAATCCAAAGCAGTGTGGACTGTGCATGTTCATTTTCATCATCTGAGTCAGATGCCAACAGCAGAAGGTAGATTTTCTTTTTTGGTGGTTCGGGTTCTGTAGTTTTCATATTGGTGTGTTGCTCTTTTGAGATTTCTAAAAGTATGCTCCACACCTCGTCCCTCTCAGACAGAAGGCACTTCAGATTCTTAAGCCTCGGGTTGAGTGCTGTAGCTATCTTTAGAAATCTCACATTAGTACCATCTTTGTGTTTGTCAAATCTGCGGTGAAGGTATTCTTAAAACGAACATGTGCTGGATCATCATCTGAGATTGCTATAACATGAAATGTGTGAAGAATGCAGGTAAAACAGAGCAGGAGACATACAATTCTTCCCCAAGGAGTTCAGTCACAAATTTAGTTAACACAATTTTTTTAACAAGTGTCATCAGCATGGAAGCATGTCCTCTGGAATAGTGGCCGAAGCATAAAGGGCCATATGCATGTTCAGCATATCGGGTATGTGAATACTTTGCAATGCTGGCTACAAAATTGCCACTCAAACTCCCGTTCTCACTTTCAGGTGACATTGTAAATAAGAAGCAGGCAGCATTATATCCTTTAAATGTAAACAAACTTGTTTGCCTTAGCCACTGGCTGAATAAGAAGTAGGTCTGAGTGGACTTACAGGCTCTAAAGTTTTACATTGTTACATAATTGCACTCCAAAACATAACAATCTATTTTTGTAATTCACACTTTCATGATAGAGATTACACTACAGTATTTGTATGACTTGAAAAATACTATTTCTTGTTTTAGCATTTTACAGTGCAAATATTTGTAATCAAAATAATATAAAGTGTGCACTCTACACTTTGTATTCTATGTTGTAATTGAAATCAATATATTTGAAAATGTAGAAAAACATCCAAGAATATTTAATAAATTTCAATTGGTATTCTGTTTAACAGTACGATTAAAACTTCAATTAATCGTGATTCATCTTTTAATCATTGATTTTTTTTTTTAAGTTAATGGTTTGAGTTAACTGTGATTAATTGATAGCCCTAGTAAATAATGATGTGGATAGGTCAGTTATCCAGAATGATCCAGATACCACCAATCATTTGCTAAGGTTGGATCATTTGAACAACATGTTTTAATAGTCAAATGTAAAGTCATACATCTGTCTAGAAGAAAAGACTATAGGTCATACTTACAAGGTGGTTGACTGAATCCTGGAATGCACTGACACGGAAAAGGACTTAAGGGCCTTGGTAGCTCGCTAACTGAACGTGAGCTCAAAATGTTATGATATAGCTAAGAAGTGAACTTGCTCTTTGGATGAATAAGTAGGAAAAAAACAAGTTAGAAGTAGGGAAGAAGCATTACTTCATTATACAGCATTACTAGAGTACAGTGTCCAGTTCTTGTGCCCACACTTCAAAAAGGATATTAAAAAATTTGGAAAAGGTTCTGAAAAGAGCTGCAAGAATAATTCAAGGTCTGGAATACATACCTTAGAATGAAAGATTTAAGAACTTCAAATTGATTACTTTATCTGAGAGAAGGCTATGGGGTTACTTTGATCATAGTCTACAAGTACCTACATGAGGAAGTAATTTCTTATAGATGATTCTTTATTGGGGGTGGGAAAAAAGCATAATGAGATCCAACAGTGGGAAGCTGAAGCTAGACAAATTCTCACTAGAAGTAAGGCAGGCATTTTAATGTTGAGGATAATTGATCATTGAAACAGCTTACTTAGGAATATGGCAGAATCTTCATCGTGTGAAGTCTTTATATCAAACTTGGATATCCTTCTTAAAGATATGCTCTAGAGATCAAACAGAAGTTATATATGGGCTTGATGTAGAGCTCACTGAAGTGAGGTACTTCGGCCTGCATTATGCAGGAGGTAAGATTAGTTGATTCTTGTGGCCCTTTCTGGCCTTAAAAATCTGTGAATGTCCCCTACACGTTTGAGGGCCCCGTTTTTCTATTTTAATTGTTATTACTTGGGACTGGGAATTCAGAGAGTTGTCAGATACATTTTTAGCTATCACTATCTTTTTTAAATGATTATATTACAAAGTCTAGATCACATTAAATCAAAATCTGTTTAACTGAAATACTAATTACAAATACACAAGGGGAGTTTTTTATAATGCTTATCTGTTTTGAGTATAGTCAATGGAATTAGGACACCTGAACAGAGAGACGGTGAATTTTTCAATCCTGTGCTGAACGAGCATCAGAAATTAGCAGTGAAAAGGATACTTAGTGGTGAATGTCGTCCAGCTCCTTATGTTCTCTTCGGACCACCGGGAACTGGAAAAACTGTAACAATGGTAGAAGCTATCTTACAGGTAATAGTGAACAACAAAATAATAATCATCTGGACTTGCTACAGATATTCATCATAATCAAAACTAAAAATATCTTTAAAAAAAGCATGCTAACACTTAAAGGGTATTTCAGTTCAACTCTCTCCATGTGAAAATAAATCCAAGGGAAGACCTCTGTACAAGTTTGTGTTCATAAATCTTTTAACAACATATAGTCCATTTTTTTAATTCAGTATTTTTCTTTAAAGCCCGGGTGGTTAAATAATGTTCACAGTTTTAAAAGCACATACCCTGCATTCGTGATGTGTTTTTCAATCTGATGATGATTGAATTTCCAATCTAGGCAAAGATGTTTCCTTGAGATTTGACTGAACTGCAACATGACAAATGTAGAAACATTTGTAATTGTATTCTAAATAACACTGAATTTTATATTAAATATTTGAAATATGTGCTTGGTTTATTTACGATGAATGCAGTTTTTCCAAATGAAATATTTTAAAAAGCTGCACTTTTTTTAAAATGCAGATACATTATACTTTACCAGACAGTCGAATTTTGGTCTGTGCGCCATCCAACAGTGCAACGGATTTAGTTTGCTTACGACTGCATGACAGTAACCTCCTAAAACCAGGAGCTATGGTCAGAGTTAATGCTAGCTGCAGGTGTGAAGAGGTAAATTTTGTAAATTTTTGGGGAAAATACGTTAATTGTAGTAAATGGGTTGCTAGAATTTGAGCCTATACTTAAACTCATTGTGTAATGCTTTTTTTCTGCAAATAGGCCATTTATATCAACAGGACTACTTCAAAGAGTAAGATACCACTCAGTGTGAAAAAGGATGATAGAGGTGGAGGTCCAGTAATGATGTCACTTCCCCTCTTATATAGTTTCTTCCAACTTTCTGCAAAGATCTATGTTGTTGATGTAGGGGTCTGCCCCCATTGGTGGAGCAGTCTCCATTGCCTACTTGTTCTCTCTGAGAAGTCTCACTTGTGTACAGTTTCTGGGATAGTGGATTCTTTCCGATGGTGGTTGATGAGCCTTTAACCATGTCTGGCTAATCCTTTGTTGTACCTGAAAGGCTGTTTGCAGGTGATCCCTGCTTCAGAACGTATTTCAGTAACACATACATAGCAAAACTTCATAACTTCACATACAGTGATAGTACATATCATCCAACAGGATATTGATGTTCAACAGATCAACACTTTTAAAATGATACCTCAGAGGCATACTTTTGTATGAAACATATCCTATTTATGTGACAGTGGTGAATATGGGAGTTCCAGGGTGGCACTCTCGAGGTACAGCGTGTGCAGTGGCGGATTGCCCACAAGGCCCATGCCTAAAGGCCCTAGCCATTTCGGGGGGCCCTGCAGGAGTGCTGGGAACTCTGGCTCCGCCTCCTGCTCTGCCTCCTTCCCCCACTACCCTGGCTAAGTTTCTTCCTAAGCTGTGTAGTAGCCTATTAAGCACTGTGCAGGCACTCAGGCTGCAGTGGGGAGAGATGCCACTCCCTCAGTCCCCGACCTGCCGTGGCAGAGGGAGGTGCCTCTGCCCGGGAACAGCTGGGGAAGAGGCGCCCCAACCCAGCCCCGGACCTGCTGCGTCAGGGGGAGATACACCTCTTCTCCCTCCCCCTGTGCTGCTGCAGCGGGAGATTGCTGGGGGGGAGTCCTCTCTCAAAGCCCTGGGGCAGCCTGCGCTCCAAATGCCTCATCCCCAGCCCCACCCCAAGCCAAGCCCTCACCTCCCTGTCCACCAACTCTCTGCCCCAAACCTGAGCCCTTCATCTACACAGCCTGCACCCGCCCCCATACACATCTCCACCTTTTGTCCCAGCCCTGAGCTCCCTCCACACTCCAAATCCCTCGGCCCCACCTCCGCCACATGAATTTTGTTATGCGCACCAATATGGAAGCGAAGTGTCATTCTGCGGCTGCATGGGAAAAAGTAGAGGGAACGCTGCTTCTCCTCTTCCTCTTGAGGCCCTGGGCAGGTGGAAGACGAAGCCTGGGGTAGGGTGAGCATATACCCCTTCACCACCACCCCCCATCCCACGAAGAGCTGGTCCAAGCCTTTCTTCCTGCCTCCTGTGTGGAGGAGCCAGTAGCCCAAGTCCCGCTCTTGCCCCATGCACGGCTGGCCCAAGCCCTGCTGCTCACCACCTCCCAGAGCCCCTTTTTGGCAAAACTGATTGGCAAGTGCAAAAACCCAGTTTTGCCAAAGAAGTCGGGACATCTGAGGCCAAAATGGAACATGTGGTCACCTTCGGCTGGAGTCCCCAAACTCCAGTCATGCCTCCACCACCCCATTACCCTCTCCTCTTGCAGGAGCTGGGGCCAGAGGTGTTGCTGGATGGTGTTCTTTCCCCATCCCCTGTGGAAGCTGATTTGGGCCCTGCCAACTTCCCCCCACCCCCCATGTTTCTTTCTGCCCCCTTAGGGGGGGCGTGCCCCACAGTTTGGGGACCACTGCCCTAGGCTGAGGTAAGAGTCACCCTTGTGGCCCAGAGAGCTGTGGGGTGCTGTGGGTCCTCCACTTGTCTGGGGGCGGGGGGCCTGAGAACAGCCCATGTCCCTTCTCCCCCAGGGTGCACCACATAGGGCAGGTGGAGGTCCAAAGTTCCCCACAGTGGCCCAGGTACATTGGGTAGCTCTTACCATGGCCCAGCTTCCAGCTAGACCATGGGGTGGGGCCTTGGGTCATGGGTGGATGTGAGAGACCAAAATGTTCTTTGGGCCAAGCGCCCCAGTAAATCTTAATCCACCTCCTGAGAGTGTCACAGTAACATACACATCTATTTACTTATTTTAATAATCTCTTTGGTTACATTCAGAGCACAAGAATATTCATACCAGTACAGACTAATGGTCTATCTGCAGTAGTGGGTATCCTGGTTTGAGTTGTGACTTATATTGGCTGCTTAAAATCCTGCACCTCGCCATGCCCAGAAACAGAAGTAATGACAACCCTTGTAATCTTTGTCTTAAACAGTGATGCTACTGATGGTTTTTTTCTTTCTGTATGAACTCTTATTTTTAATTTTACTACGTTTATTTGGTCAAATAACATGCAGCAAGAATTTTCCACTGGTCAATTCATTGCATTTTAAACAATTTTTTTTTTACACTGTTTTCATTTTGTATTTTTAAGTTGGCTTTACATTTTTGTTCACCTTTTAAGGTTATGTCCCTGTGTTCTTGTGTTGTGTCACAGAGCAATTGATCTTTTCTTTGACAGTCATTATTTTATGTACATCTCCTCTTAGAGCTCCTCCTTGGAGGAGTAATGTGCCCTTTGAGGGTATTATTTCTGAAGGGAACTAACGTATTGAGCATTAATTGGTCCACATAGACCTTGCTGGTTGCATAAAAGGTTCCTTAGTGTGCTTTTAATGCAGTGCTCACTAGGGAACCTTTAGTGCATACCGGCAGGGTTGACACAGACCAACTAATGCACTACACATTAGTGCACTTTAGAAATCTCACCTCCAAATGAAAACATTACACCATCATGTAGACAAGCCCTTATTTTTTTTTTCAAACTAATGAAGTCTAAATTTATTTACAAAGAGAGATATGGACTCTCTTCACAGTCCTCTTTGATAGTTCCTATTCGTGCTGTGTCCTGGTTGTTCATATGTTCAGATTAGATCTTAGTTTTATAAGAATAAAGAAAATAATCTTATTTTTCATAGTAAAAATAATGAACTTCATTTTGCACTCTTTCTCTTTGTTTGGGCAAACTCAGGAAAAACTCACCTCAAAGTGCATTGCTGGGTCAAAGAAATACTTAAAGTACATCTTCTAAAATAAAATCTTATTAAAATATTTTTGTGCAGTTTTAAATATTTTATGGTTTTGAATTTCAAGCCAGCCTCTAGAGCTTACACAGTGTGATCTTGGTGTATAGCGATTTTATAAAAATTACCTGTAGTAAATAAGTGTCTTGTGTTTGCAGACAGTCAGTGATACAGTAAAACTTTACTGCAAAGATGGTGAAGATATTTGGAAAGCATCACGGTTCAGGATAATAATTACCACATGTAGCAGTGCAGGATTGTTTTATCAAATCGGATTAAGGTACTGTGCATGCATGTCATTAATAGATTGGGACACTTGGAGCTATGAAATCAATATTTGGGCGTACTCTGCAAAGTAGTTTAATCTGTTTAAATCGGGCAACTCTTAACAAGTTAGTAGTAAAACACTGCATTCCTAGCTAAGCTTACAGCGATATTAAATTTTAGTTAGCTCTTTCAGCATAGTTGAGTTACAAAATTATCTCAAATGATATTATTTTCAAAATATGTAATTTAAAGATCATAATCCCATTAAAGCGAGGAGACTGTTTGGCACTATTTGTGTTGCCCCTTGCCCTCCATACAGCAATGATTTCCTGGCAGTTGTGTATTGCCAATGACCAGCTGTAATTGAAAATTTTAGGAGTTAACACTGTAGGTTATGCTGCACTTGTAAGTAAGAACCAAGAACAGCCATACTGGGGCAGACCAAAGGTCCATCTAGCCCAGTATCCTGTCTCCTGACAGTGGCTAATGCCAGGGTCCCCAGAAGGAATGAACAGAACAGGTTATCATCAAGTGATCCATTTTCTGTTGCTCATTCTCAACTTCTGGCAAACAGAAGCCAGGGACACCATCCCTGCCCATCCTGGCTAACAGCCATTGATGGACCTATCCTCCATGAATTTATGTAGTTCCTTTATTAACCCTGTTATATTCTTGCCCTTCACAACAACATCACAAGTAGTAATGATTGAGTCATTTTTCGGTTATTGCTGCTAAAGCACTTAAGTCCCGTGTGTGTCTGTTCTCTTTGCTGCTACCTGCACAACACAATACAACACATGCAACCCTGGTTAGCTTAAGAATTACTAACGTTGCTGTGCTGGAACACAACACAGGGTGTCAGTTCTAAACTAACGGCATACTCTTGCTTATGTAGGAGAAGGGGGGCGATGGAAGGGTGAGGGGAAAGTGTAATTTCTGTGTCAACTTAAATTTTCTATTCTGACCAAGTAAAAGAAAAAGATAGAAAATGTTTCTGATATATATCTTTCAAAATATGTGATGTCACAAATGAAGGCTAAGTTTACTATGTGTTTGCTTTCTCCTCTGCAATATTTTAAAGCTTTCATGTGTTGAAATACCTTTCATGTTGAAGATGTGACTGCATATAGCACACAGACTTGATCCTTGCAATTTTTTTTCAGAATTATTTGGCCAGGTCAACCACAGGGTGGCAGAATATACTAATCCTAAAACAGCTGTCTGAAGCGATTTTATTTAACTCTAGGTTTGGGCATTTCACACATGTATTTGTGGATGAAGCAGGACAGGCAAGTGAACCAGAATGCTTGATTCCACTTGGGTTGATTTCAGAAGTTAATGGACAGGTATGTATCTTAGTGTATGTATTGTGACGGAGTCAGACCAGAAGGGTATAGGAGAGTGCTGGAAGGCAGGTATATCAGCCTCAGGATGTGTAGGTCTCTGTTCCCTGGATAGCCAAACAAAGGCTACTCCAGGCCAATCGACACCTGGGGCCAATTAAGAACCTTCTAGAAAGGAGTAGAAACAGCTAGCCTGATTGGGACACCTGAAGCCAATCAGGGACTGGCTGAAACCAGATAAAAACGTCCCAGTTAGTCAGGTGGGCTGTGGGTGTCAGGAGCTGTGGAAGGAAGTTATGCTGTTGGTGAGACTGAGTGGTGGACAACATATCATCCAGAAGGAAGGAGGCCCTGAGGTAAGGGTGAAGTGGAGTTTGAAGAAGCAGAGACTGCTGTGGGGAAGTAGCCCAGGGAATTGTATTGTGTTTTGTGCCTAAAAGGTCAGCCATCTTAGCTGATACTATTAGGGTCCCTGGGCTGGAGTAGAGGGCGGGCCTGCGCTCCCCCCTTTTCTGTCTCCCCTAATTAGTTACTTAAAAAGGGAGGTCACTCTGGGGCCTGGATGAGTTTCTGAGGCCCCTAAATCTGCCAGGAATCGCAGGACCCACAAATACAGACTCAGAACTTTGTCACAGTATGTTTTTTAAAAAGGATTATAGGCTTGCTTTCTTCACTTCCAATAACAACCTGATATTTCTAACATGACCACTTTGTGGCTAGTAATGGGGTAA
This sequence comes from Dermatemys mawii, assembly GCA_007922305.1. Classification (NCBI taxonomy): domain Eukaryota; kingdom Metazoa; phylum Chordata; order Testudines; family Dermatemydidae; genus Dermatemys; species Dermatemys mawii. The sequence continues at coordinate 29,351,243 of ML677341.1, forward strand.
GTTGCTATTTCTGGGAAATGTGTGCAGTTCTGGGAACTTGTATTAGAGTTTAATAGTGTATTATATTATGTTGTGAATACACGTTGTCATTTAATTTGAAGTTCTTAAGTTTTAAAAATATGCTCTAACTTTCAGCATTTTCTACTCTTAAGTAATAGTTTTGAATACTTTTCATAATCAATACTATCTTGCTAAAACATATTTGTTCTTGCTCATGGTGATTGCATTGTAGGTATGCGTGCGCCCATGTGCATGGTCATCAGAGATTTTGCCTTAGCGGTATCTGTACAGCCAGCTCTGGTGCCCCCTTGAGTGCAGCACTCATGCATCGATATATCAGGCACCACTGGTCCTGTGCCCTCTCAGTTCCTTCTTACCGCCAGTGGTGGTTAGTCGGAGCGCCTTTTCTTACATAGCAAGGGCTAGCAGTTTCATCTCTTCCGACTTTTGAGCTTTAGGACCTTGTAAATAGTTTGTTACAGTAGTTAGTGTTAAGTAGTTGTTTATGATGTGACTCCCCTGTACCTTTAAGCACACTTAACTTGCACTAATTCAGCTATGCTCACTTGGCCGAAAAAAAAAAAGAAGAGTTTAAATAGTGCGGGCGATTCCGCCTGCCATTCCACTCAATGAGCATATGCCCATATAGAATAGAATCAACATGAGCAAGCACTCAAAGAAGAAAAAACAGTTACCCACCTTTTTCGGAATTGTTCTTAGACATGTGTTGCTCATGACTATTCCATTACCCGCCCTCCTGCCCCTCTACTGGAGTTGTTGGCAAGAAGGAACAGAGAGGGCATAGGGCCGGCGACACCTGATATACCAGTGCCTGAGCATGGCACTCAAGGGGGTGCCACTGTTGGCCCTATGGGTATTGCTAAGGCAAAACTCACCAACGACCACGCAGATGGGTTCATGCACACCTAGAATGGAATGGACATGAGCAACACATCTCGAAGAACAACAGTTTTAAAAAAAAACAAAAACAATTTTTTCAGGTGCAAATTATATATTGTATCATATTTTTTCTTTAAAAGAATAAAATCCTTGTAGATTTGTGCAGTAGTCAGCCATCCAGTTAATCATTACTTTACACCTTCCCTCCACCCACTGAATAGTGTTAGCCACTTGAGAGAGAATGTCTATAGTATTGTAATAGCAATTGATTTTTAACTCTTCTTGGTTTTTTTGGTTTTTTTTTAAAAAAAAAACACAATTCATCTAATTTTGTATCAATTCTAATACAGAAGATGGTTTTTACTGCTTCTGCAGATAGTGCTTGCTGGAGATCCAATGCAATTAGGACCAGTAATAAAATCTAGACTTGCAATGGCTTATGGATTAAATGTATCCATGCTGGAAAGACTAATGGCACGATCTCTGTATCAGAGGAATGAGGATACTTTTGGTGCTTATGGATCGTACAATCCTCTGTTGGTAAGTTAAACTGCATTTTTCTTTTTATTATTTAAAAAAAAAAGTGAGCTGCCCTAAGAAGAAAAAATGTGGATGGGGAAGCGGGGGCATTTCTCCTGTCTTGTTGGTTTCTGATGTATAAAGAAAGGAGTACCAAGTTTGGTCTTCTGTGGTTTTGTTGGAAGACTTGAAGATTTCAAGTGTGTATTGTGAGTTTTCTTGTACCTTATTTATTAAAGATTTAACATGTCTACCCCTTCAAAGATGGCTTTTCCCCTCAACTTTGTGTTTAGACAGTGGAATAATATAAATGTTGGACAGAAAACAAAATGCTTAATATTGACGTAAAATCCTTTCCCGTTCCCATTATCCATTTTTCAGGGCTTGTCTCAATGAACACTTAGTTTTGGCAAGCTGGGATGTAAATCTATCCTGCAGTAGCCTGCTGTGCACTGTGTGCATGAGGAAACTGCTGCTGCTCACTAAGTTATTTTTTGAGTGGTTGCACATTCCACTTGTGTACGCGCCTAGAGATCACCATACACACTCCCTTTTGTGCCTTGGCAAGGAACACATTAGGAGAGTGCCATATCTACCACTTGCTCAAGAAAAGAACACAGATTTCCAGGACATGTGCCTGTTCAGCACCTCACGGAGCCTGTGAGGATGGTCTCAGTCCCAAGGCTCTTGAGTGAACACCCTGCTACCCTTGTGCAGACGGTTGCTGTGGCTGTCTCTGACAGACCTCTGGACTTGGAGAGTCTTTTTTCCATGGAGAAAGAAGGTGTAACCTTTCTCTTTGGGGCCCCACCCAAAAGAGGGGACATGACAGATCAGAACCCCTTGAAATTGAAGAAATATCCTATTCATAAAAGGACTCAGAACATCACTGGGACTCTTTAGGTACTCATGGTGGAGCTGGGCTGTTGACCCGTTTCTCCCTGATACCATAGATATTTGTATCATGCCATCAACTCCGGTACCATCAGCAGAATAGCCATTAAGTTCAGTGGATGCTGTTTCAGTACTGACAACCTTACAAGCTTATGAGGCAGCAAACAATTTGTGATGCATCTCTATTCCAGGCTCTCCTGTGAAGCAGGAACCTATTGCACTGGCATTGCTTTTGTTGAATCAGGCTCACCTGTCTTCTCAGCTCCTATACAGAGAATGTTAGCAGTACCAGTATCTGTACAAGCTAATAAATATGGCAGGGACTCAGCATCTTTGTACACTCTTTGGCATCGGTATGCAGTGTGTTGGCACTAGTACATTCTTCAGTCCTGGTACCAAAATGATAGAGTTGAGTACTGATTTACAATTGATATTGTGGCACTAACTACAAAGTCTGTCTTGGCACGAATTCATGATGCCATACCTTCACTGTTTCAGGGTGCCACTTCAGTACATACTACCTTACTTAGGTACTGATGTTGTTCTCTTTATAATGGGCCACAGATAAGTCAGATTGCTTAGTGGCCCAATCAGTCTTTGCATCTCCAATGACCTCTGACTACTCAGATGGCTTTTCGGAGTTTGTCTTGGAATACTCTGGTAATTTACCATTCTCTCCTAGGTGCAGCGAGTCTAGCAAGTTATCTAGGCAGCCTCTGAAGGGCTGCTTTGGTTCTGGGAGTAGGACCATTCATTCATCAGAGAGAGATCTGCAAGGCCTTGTACTTACTGGCTGCCTGTGTCTTTTTGCTCACCATCTGGCCTTTTTTAACCCCTTGAGATGCTTTGTGATCCCCACCCCCAGATTTCTATCAGCGGTTCAGTCTAGGGGAAGGTTGCTGAGCATCTGGCAGAGCAGCTTTCAGAGCCACCTACGCTGGAAGCATGCAGAGACACTGTTTCCTCTGAGCAGCCAGTACGAGAGAAACTATTGGCTGAGGGGGATCTTTTCCACCACAGAAGCATCTATCAGATTTTTTTAACCCCTCTTCCTCCTTGCCCATTGACTCAATGACCCCTGTACTCTTTTTTTGCTGATTCAACTTTCAGGAGTTGCTGAGAAGAATGATTGCAGCTTTGGGGGTACAAACTGAGCTTGTGTGAGAGAACAGTCACGAGCTTTTTGATATTCTACAGATGGCTGCCCCTGTAATTAATGAGGTTCTTCTAGAGCTGGCAAAGACCTTGCAGCCCACATCAGCTTCCTTAGCTCCTACAGCTAAGTGTACAAACAATGCCTTGTTAAGATATTCCAGTAGTTATGGGTGTGCCAGTGAAAGATCATGTCGTGGGAGATTTAAATCAACTCCCAAACAAAAAGAGCCTGAGAGACTTGATTTATTTGAGAGACAAATTTATTCCACCTCCTCTCCAAATGTGTATATAGTAAATCAGCAGGTACTGTTATCCGAATATGACTGTAAATTGGGATACTATGTCCAAGTTTACTGACAACTACCAGAAGATGTAAGGGAGGAACTTAAAGCTTTCCTGAAGAAGGTCACCAAGATGTCATTCCAGTCTGTGCTTGATATGACTGCAGCTTCTTCTAGAATGATGACATTTGCAATAACAATGAGGCGAGCCTCGTGGCTTTAGAATTCTGCCATTGCTTCGGATATCCAGCAAACTATAGAGGACCTTCCCATTTGATCATCTATTTTTGTTTTTGGACAAAACTGATGAAACTTTACATTCATCTAAAGACTCTGTTCCCCAGCCTCCAAAAGGTGTCAGTACATCATTTGTATCTTCGACTGTCTGGAACTCTTTCTGAACAGGAGACAATCCACATGGAAAATTGAATTAATTGGGGTTGTAACGCTGCCTGCAGTGGCTCAAGAACATGGGTACCAACCTCAGGGCAGACTGTTAGGAACCAGGGCACAAACCCCAAATGGGCTGTGAGTTCTAACTTAGATTTCACCAACCAATATCAAGTGGAAACTTCTCAGGTATTACAATGATCTTAACAGGGAATCACAGACAGTTCCCTTGAGTACTCTGATCTCTCTCACCACCCAGCCCTTATACTAAGAATCACCACTCTATTCAGGTTACTCACAGTCCCAAAGCACTAGTCACCTACCACAGGTCAGCTGCACCTTGGATCCAACACCAAAGACAATGCTCATAGCCAGAACTATAATAAAGGATCAGAGGGGTAGCCGTGTTAGTCTGGAATTGCAGAAGTGACAAAGAGTCCTGTGGCACCTTAAAGACTAACTAAAATTT
>ML677341.1:29360850-29432129 GCA_007922305.1 Dermatemys mawii
AAATTTTAGTTAGTCTTTAAGGTGCCACAGGACTCTTTGTCACTTCTATAATAAAGGAATGATTCATGAAATATTAAAAGGAAATTACAAGGTTAAAGCAAGCAAGCAGATACATGGATGAATTAGTCTTCAGTTTCAAAAGGCAATATAGGCTTATATAATTGGCAAGCTCTATTTGAGCTTTAGAGATAACTCAGGCTAAGAAGCTGGGCATCTTCTGCTTATTCCTGCTTATACATCTTGCTGTCACTGCTGCCCCCGATCCCAAGTCCAAGTAGCATAGAGCTACCTTGTTCCTTCTCTTGGGATTTTTAGCCCCGCCTGCCATGTGGCGGCAAACGTAGCTGATGGGAGGAATTCACTTGTATGACTTATCGTCATAGGGAGGTGAGCAGAACAACAGAAGTCTCATCAAATGTCAAAACACTGTAATCTTGGCTAAGTGTTCTAAACAACTTGTTGATATTCTTCATTACAGTGAAAACTATTTCATTCAATAGCTGCTGGCACTAGACAGTATCCAACAGATGTCGGTGTTGAAACAGATGAAACAATCGCATTATATAAGCAAATCATAAATTACACATAGACAAAACAACAAGCAGAGAACATATTTAAAGTAAATTTTCCATAATGAAATCACTATGGGATGAAATCAGTGTATAATTAATTATACATTATTAAAGAAGAGTCATTACTTAGACTTTTTCAAGAAATTTGTGAAGGCAATTTGACATGAGTTACAAAAGCACCCATAATTCTCAATTACCACTGCATATTACAACACACACACACCAGCAAATCACTCTTGGGGATTAAGCTTTCATAAAATGTATTAACCATTTCTGCAGATGGATGCTACAAATTTCAGATTTGGGCAGGATTTTCCATTTGGGCCCTCAGACTATAACGTCTTTAATGGGCCTCCATTTGAGCCTATGGCCACCTGTTCTTTCTCTCACCTATATCTGAAGACATCCTGCCTCATTCCTATTATATCAGCCAGAAAAGTGCAACCACTCAATGAGAGAACTGTTACCTTTATTATAACTGTCTTCAAGATGTGGTTGCACATGTCTTCCACAACCCAGCCTCTGTCTGCTCTGCATCGGAGTCCACTCTGCACCTGTTTCTCCAGGTTCAGATGCAGAGGATCTGAGGGTGGTCCGCGTGGTTCCATTCTTATGTTGTCTTGGGGGAGAGGTTGTGAGAATGTGCACAGTATGTGCACTGCCTCGATGTGTTCTGCTGAAGAAAACTCTCTGGTTCCAGCATCCTGGTTGCGCACACAGTTGAGTGGAATACATGTGTACCACATCATCTCAAAGAACAGTAGTTACGAAATGGATAAGTAACCATTTTTCCCTAGTGCACTTTGATCTACTCCTGGGAGGAAGAGGAAGGCATGGGGGAGTGTAGTGCTCCTCCCCCTCGAACTGAATACCTTAACCAGAGTGAGGCAGTCCCAAGGGAAGCTCCAGACACTCCCTCCACTTCCTCTTCTGTCCCCTACCCAGCTCAAAAATGAGAAGCTAGAGGCTGCTGCTCTGACTAATACCATGGAGTGGGCAGCCATGGTGCTGCTCCTTCTGGTGCCCAGGTCTACAGCTGCTCCTCAGCTCCCAGCCCCCTTTGACTGCCGGTGCAGCCAGTAAGAACAGCCTGGATGGGGGGGACCTGGCTCCTGGGCCAGCAGAGCTTTTGGGGAACAGTGACCATGGAGGGAGGACTTGGGGACCATCCCAGTACACAGCCCCTTGCTATCCCCTTGTCTGCACTCAGCTCTTAGCTACCTGTCTCCCTGCACCATGAGCACTTTTCAGGCTTTTTGAGCTGAGCACATCCTTTGAGTTACAGTTTTTGGTTGCGTGCCCCCTCTTTCTCCCCACCTCTACACAGACAGGCTGGGTGGCCTGCTGAGGTGAGATGGGAGTAAAGGGTGGTGCTCCCTTCCCGAGCTCTAACAGGCCCTGATCCGTAAAATAGAAGTCAAACTGCGCCTGTGCCCAAGTGCGCTGTCCAGCAGCTGAAGCCCTGTACCCTGCAGGCCCAGAATCCCTGAAACACACACACACCAGACCACCACCACCCTGTGGCTGAAGCCCTGAGTGTCCCAGGGCCCTGGAGTTTTTATAGCATGTTTCAGGGAGCTCAGACAGAAAAAGGGTTGAGAACCCCTGCACTAGCGAAGTGTTAGTTCCTGGCAGCAGGGTCCACATGGACACTTAATGCGCATTAGGCTAGTGCAGGGCAGATCTACATCCGATCTTGCTGCAAAGTGTTCATGTAGACAAGCCTTCAGTCTCCTTGATTTCATAACTCCAGTAGTTCTTCAGTCCTCCATAAAACTCCAAAGGTAAACAGGACTTTTTTAGTAGAAAAAGCAACTCAGAAACCCTTCCCTGTATTTAATATTAATAAAAACAAACATAAGAAAAATGTTCAGACATTCGTCTGTCCATAAAGATGCCCCACAGGCACAATTGCCCCACCTCCCGATTTTAGGCCTCCTTTTAATATAGAAAGTATAAATCTGAATCTTTCCACATAAAAGGTGGAAAGATAATATTGCAGAAGCAGAAAATAAGCTTTTATAGAATTGCTGGAAAGAAGTGAATGTAAATACCTACTGTATAACAAAACTGTAAAACTACTTCATTCACCACAGAGCTGAAACAAAAAGAAACTCCAATGGCGTGTTCAATGGAAACAGCAGAAGAACTTACACTGATTATGATTACTGGAATTGGAATTCACTCAGATGTTCAAACTAGCACCTTTTACCTCTTTCCAAAAAGAGCAAAGAATATTTAAGTAACATAAATGATCTGAGCCTGTGGTACGTTTTGCCGGAAGTAGCAATGTCCACTAATGTTATTCTGAAGCATTAGTTGTATTGATTCACTTGAAAGAATACTATTAAATAAATCAGGAGTACCTCTTCCTGCAGCAGTTATCCCATCCAAGAGGCAGAACTAGTCCAGCCTTACTTATCCTGAGACCAAACAGGGTCACAGCAGATGATAATGGCCACAGAGATGAGAGGGAAGGGCAAGAAGATGGTGTTTACCATTCTTTTCTAGGCTTTTGGCTGTATAATTATATGCATGTAAAATGAGCGTGTCCCCTTTTCATGCTTCAGTAGTAAAGTTAAGTATCCCATAACTGGTCCCCTTTCATTAAGGTCTATTTTAGCTGAGTGCTGAGTCTAAATATTATGGACTCTATTGGGAGTTACATTTATAGCATTTGGGAAGAAGGAAGAACTTAATAAAACCAGTTTTTATTATTTTTTTTAAAAGCTGCAATAAATCTTGTCATAGGACTTTACTACCAAAAAATCAGCTATATTCTTCTTTAAACACGAGAGATCCATGAGTTTGTAGAACCTGCACTAGAGCAGCCAAGAATTGTTGCTGTGCTGTGGAGATGAATTAGTGTTGTTGTGGTGCCTAGGAACCTTAGTCATAGACCAGGACCCCATTTATCAAGGTGGGGTGCAAACATAAAACAAAAAGATCCCTGCTCTCATAAGCTTATAATCTAAGATGCGATAACAGATAGATGTAGATAGATGGGGGAGTACAAGGAGGAGTTGTGATAGGTTGATCATGTGCAGAGATCACTGCCTAACCATTGTCAAGTTTTCTATAGGCATTGCAGCAAAGGAGCATTTTGAGGAGGGATTTAAAGGTTGACAATAAGGTAGTTTTTGCAGATATTTAAAGGGGAGGAGCCTCGCAAGCCTAAGGGATAGCACCTGGGAAAGCATGAAAGTAGTTGTTTGAAAATTTAACAAGTTAGTGATGGAGGCTGGCATCAGGGGCCAATTGGGGATGAGCGTCAGCTTAATCAGGAATGAGAGATGATAGGTAGGATGGGGTTTGACTGTGAAGGTCTTTGAAAGTGAAGATAAACTTATTTTTGATACAGTAGAGAAGTGGAAGCCAGTGGAGGAGTGCAAAAGAAAGTGATGGTCTAGGAAAATGATTTTAATAGCAGCATTCTTAATGGATAAGAATCTTAAGATGATGAAAGTTTGGACAAGATTCTGGCTGTGTAAATGGATAGGCAAGTCCTTATCTTCGGTAAGATATAGACACAATCTGTGAGGACCTAGAGAAAGAGCAGAGTGAAAAAATGACACACAGATTATTGGTGTAAGTGAGAGGATGGTGGAGTTGTCTACAGCGATTGAGAGAGGAGGTAGTGGCGAGAGTTTAGGATGAATTATTAGAAGCTGTTTTTAGCCATATTCAACTTGAGCTGGCAGCTACACATCCACAAAGAGATGTCACAGAGAGAGGTTGATGTTTTAATATGAATAAAAGAAGACAGGTCTGGAGTAGACACACAGATTGGTTAGTTGTCTTCTTAGAGATGGTAGCTGAATTTATGTCTGTGAATGAGATTACTGAGAGAGAAGTTGTAGAAGAAGAAAAGGAGACCAAAGACAGAGCCTTGTGGAACCTACACAGATATTTGGAGGCAGGATAAGAGGATTCCTGAATACCGCACTGAAGGAACAGCTAGAGGTAAGAGGAGGACCAAGAAAAGACTCACTTCAGTATCTCAGACATAGGTTAGGGGTTTACTACAAAAGTGGATGTATGAGATTCTATGGCCTGCGTTGTGTAAGGGTCAGACTAGATGATCATAATGGTCCCTCTGACCTTAGTCTGTGAGTCTAAGACAAGGGAAGACAACATTTCAGGAAGAAGACTGTGGTAGATAATGTCAAATGGGGCTGATGGGCCAAAGGACATGAAGATGTAGTATTGGTTCCGAGCTTTAGCTAGGAAGAGGTCATTAGAGATTTTAGCATGAGTGGTTTCAGTGGTGTGCAAGAGGCATAATGTGGATTGGAACAGTCTCTAGGCTGCAGCTGAAGTAGAGGAACTCAAGACACTGTCTTTAGATGGCACATTGAGTGAATTTAGAGATGAAAGAGAGATGAATAGTTGGAGAGGCAAATGGGGTTAAAAGGGTTTTTATAAAGATGGTGGAGACTAAAGTATGCTTGTATTGTCAGGGAAAAGAGTTAGATGTGAGGGAGTGGGATTAAGGAAAAGAGTGAGAGGATGAGGATAGGTGTGGAGGAGATCAGGTGATGGGATGGGGTCACCAGGGCAAGTGGAGGGTTTAGAGGAACAGAGCAGACAACAAATTTCTTTGTGCTGGGAGAAAGGCAAAAATTGCAGATGTAATGGTACGTGTGCAGTTTCATTTCATGGATTTTGAGTTTTCTTCCTTGCAGGTTACAAAGCTTTTGAAGAATTACAGATCACATTCTACATTGCTTGCATTGCCATCTAAACTCTTTTATCATAAAGAGCTGGAAGTTTGTGCAGACACTTCAGTAGCAACTTCTTTGTTGGGTTGGGAAAAGTTACCGAGGAAGGGGTTTCCACTGATTTTTCATGGCATGAGGGTAAGTAAAATATTCTTACAAAAATGGGGTTGAGGAATTAAGGGAGATTTGATAGATGGGAGACTCTTCTCTAGTAACACAAATTTCATGTGCTTGGAAGTGCAGTAATTTGAAGAAGGACTTGTTTGTTTTTCCTCAATCTGTTTCTAGACTGTGTAGATGCATTTGATCAAATTATCCAACATTGCTGTATAATTTGACTCCTTTCCAAACCAGCGCCTAAGTATTAAGAAGATAATCAGCACATATTTATCACTAAATTTGCAACAACTCTCAATATCTGATCTTTGTTTTTTTTCCTAATGCAGGGCACTGAAACACGTGAAGGACATAACCCCTCTTGGTTTAATCCTACAGAAGCAGTTCAAGTAATGCGTTATTGTTGCCTTCTTGCAAAACATGCCAACAGTACAGTGTCGGTGACTGATATTGGGGTGATTACACCATATCGTAAACAGGTCTGATTCTGATGCCTATAAATAAGTTTCTGTATTTAAACTCAGAATTTTTGATTCACTACTAGTGCAGTTTATTTCAAGAAAATGTTGCTAACTTTGGACTACTTTCCTAGCCGCATTATATATTGTACTATCAATCATATTTAATACTTCTATTAAACTATCAGGTAAAAAGCTAGCAGTAAGGAAAAAGGACAAATTCTGCTCCTCTCCCTCTCATTAAAGTTCCCAGATCCATCACAATTGGTTTTCTGCCTACTTACAGAAGCAGTTGAGAAAATTGTGGGGAGACTGGATAGTCATTAAATACACACCAAGAAATTTTGTAATGTTGTAATTCTTATAAGTTGTATTAATGTGAGGAAAAGGCCAAGAAGTGTGAACTAATTTGAAACTGACAAAATATCAGTTGCAGGTTAAAAAGTTGAGACTCACTTTGTCCATAGACAACTAATCATACCTAAACTGTGTTATTGGGTACTTGACCTATTAGGCTGGCAATAGGTATGACACTTTTCCGTGTGAACATTGTACTTTATTTAAAAGCTCTTGTTAATCACTCCCAGTTAGAACATTTGCTCTCAATCCACTTTGAGAGGTATAAAACACTTGGAGAGGTATAAAATTTTGTACATTAGATTTTATTTTTGATACACTTTGTAAGAAAGATACTAGTTATTTCATCTAAAAACAGATTCTTTCAAATATTCTTGTTTTATAGGTAGAAAAAATCAGGTTTCTTCTGCGAAATGTTGATTTGATGGATATTAAAGTTGGTTCTGTAGAGGAGTTTCAAGGGCAGGAGTACTTGGTGATCATCATATCGACAGTATGTAACTGCAGTTATTTTTATACAACACTAATCACCATTTTAAAAGGCAATGTATTTTTACCTACCGCTTATGTATCACAATACCTAAGATACTACTTCATTTTCTAAGGGTAGGGCTACTCTACCCACCGGATCAGCGGGTAGTGCTCAGTGCTTTGGGGATCGATTTATCACGTCTCACCTAGACACGATAAATCCATCTCTGAAAGCGCTCCTGTCGACTCTGGAACTCCAGCTCCGCCAGAGGAGTAAGCAGAGTCGACGGGGGAGCCGCCGCGGTCAACCCGCCGCTGTGGGGATGGCCAGGTAAGTCAAACTAAGGTACTTTGACTTCAGCTATGCGAATAGCTAGTGTAGCCCAGGCCTCAGTACAGGCAAATACTGTGGTAGGTCAGATATCATTTTGTAGTAGTTGGTAAATATTTACATTTATACTGTAACCATTGTCTGTTCCATTTTAGTCAAAAGGTTTATTTTATACAAGGGTATGACTTTTACTTCAAACTTAGAGTACATTTAAACATAAATCGGAGGACTGAAAATTTTATAGATTTAAGCTAGTAACAATAGAGGAAAACACTTTTAATCGCTATGATAATGAACCATCTACAGCTATTTGATTTATATGAAAGTTAACATTTAGCCCACTTCCTAATGAGAGGAGTCCATGTGACCAGAGTCACTGCCTCATTTGATACCCTGGTTGGTAGTCTCTCCAAAAGCACCAGCACCAAACATGCATCGAGACTGAACTCTCTTATCATTTCGTAAAATTTATAGGCTTGGCAGAATTTGACCTTTTTTATAGTTTTGATGGATAATCTGTTTAAGCATTTTTTTAAATTTGTGTCCATTTAAAATTTCAGAGATGCAGAAAATTATGAGGGGTGAGACAATTATTTAATAACAGTAGGTTGTGAGATTCAGAAAGTCAAAGCTTCATAGCCATTAAAACACAAATTTCAGTATTGTATGTCAAAATGTACAAAATAAATAGTCTTAAATAAACTCTTAATTTCTCAGGCAGCATTTTTCTTTCTTTACTGATCTGTGAATTTTGATTATGGATGGAAATACTTTTTCACTGGTTTCTGTGTAGTGAAATTGATGTTTATCAACATTTACCGATAAAAATCTAATGCTTCCAAGCCATATTACTTGTATTGTGATCATACTTATCTCGATCTTAGCTCTATTTCCATAGTATAAGTGCCTCACAGTCTTTTAATTATCCACACAACACACCTGTGTGGATAGTGAGGTACAGAGGTAAGTGACTTGCCCAGAGTTACACAGAAAGTCTGGTAGAGCAGGTATAACTCTTTAGTTCCATGGTAACACCGTAATCATGAGGTCCAGTTGAGCTTGGGTGCATGAGTGCACGCACACACAGGTGAATAAGGTCTCTGCCCCAAAGTGTTCCTAATCTAAATAGGAGACAATAGGTGGATATAACATACAGCGAGAGTACAAGTTAACAATGTGAAGTGTGATAAGTTGTAGTCCCAATTGTCTGTAGAAGGTGGTCCCTCCACGTTAGGTTTGAGGTATGTAAGGAAGCGTGCAATATATTCCATGTACAAATACAGTAGCGTAGTCTGTGGATGGATCAAGTAGAACTTCTCCTGAGCATTACCTATCTTTACCAATAAAATTAAATAATATACTAAGATGGCAATCTTCATTAAGATGTGTACTACTGATTTTTTGTTATGAATTAGGATTGACACCCCTGGTTACTGCTTCACTGAGACCACTTTACACACCGTTCTCCTTGAGCAGTCTCATCTGGAGAGCTTGCCTTGTATAGGATATCCTAGAGTGGCAGCATAGTTAGTGGGGTGAAGTTGTATTTATTATCTGCTTACTCTGATCCATCCTTACTACGGCAGGAAAGAAAACAAATTTATGACTGCAGTATATTTCAGTGAGTTTCCTTCTCACTTATTGACTGTTCCTTTGTTTGTTTGTCTGTTCATTTAGGTACGATCAAATGAGGGCTCATTTGATGATGATAGATACTACTTGGGATTCCTCTCTAATGCAAAACGATTTAATGTGGCAATTACCAGACCAAAAGCTTTGCTTATTATGGTGGGAAATCCTCATGTTCTTGTAAAAGTAAGGTGGTGTTTTTGTTTTTGTTTTTTCCCTGTTTAAGAAAAACAGAAGTGTATGCAGGATTTGTATAGTATTTTGGGACTATGAACTCTTGAGTTTTTGTTGACTTGGTGTGAAAAACAATGTCTCTTCGTTCTCCTTTATATGAAACTTTTTCCAAAACAGCGTTGATCACTGCTTTCTTTTAATGTAGTTATGCTTTGAAAAGTGATTAAAATGGCACCTTCTAACCTAACCTATCTGTCCCTTTGCATAGCTGGCATCTTATCTCTTTAGTGATGTCACTAAAAGTCGAGTAATATTTTTTTCACTCATGTTAGCTGCATTATCTCTGCAATGCTAGGTTTATGAGCTGGATTCTCTTTTAGCATACATATTAGTAGATTTCATAGTTATTTTAATTGTGGAGCCAAATTTTGCTCTCACATGCAACTCTATTGGATGTTGCTTTCAATGGGGTTGCACAGATGTCAAATACATAGGCCAAGTTCTGACTTTAATCTCTCACTGATGCTGGTGATGTATAAGTGTGAAAGAATCTGGCCAGACTTTCAGATCCTAGAGGGAATTTGGAGGATGGGTAGTTGTGGGAGAGGAGAGTTTTTACTTGTAAACGGAGTAAATTTCACCTAGAAATCAGAGATGCCGCCAAGATGGAACCTTGGCATATTTTTATAGTTTCCTGTATTTTTTTTTTCAAAGCACAGCCATCTCCTTTATTTAAATTTTGTATCCCTATCGGTGACTAAACGGACAGCTGGAGAAAAGAATTTATATGCAATATTTTTGATTTCTCAGCTTGTGGCTTCTGTTGTGCTGGGACTCTGTATATGTTAGTACTACAGCTATTGACTTCTGTGTCCTAAGAAATACAATAGGCATTGTCATCCACAATGTCAAAATATTTTCAGATATCACTTACATATCTTTTAGAATATTTAGCTCTTTTTGTCCATGTCTTCTGCATCTCTAAAGGATTTAGGAGTAAGCAAATGCATAGAAATAGGACAGTCAGAATTTTCCTTGGTCTAGGCCATCTTATTGACAATCTTCCCTATGAAATAGGGAAACTCTAGATACATCTAGATGGAGAAAATCAGTGTGATGTATCATTCTTTGTTACCCTCTTCAGCCTTACCTGGAAATGAGTGTTTTAGTCCCTCCTCTCATTTTGGTCAATATGAATTTATAATTTAGAAATCAGTCTATTTTTAGGTAACGATCATGATGTTTAGGTTAATTTGGATGCAATGTTAATCTTGTTAGAGAGAGTCTCTTTTGGCTTAATCTTCCTAAAGGAATCCCAGGATTCTTAGGGCTTGTCTGTAGAGTGCCTTAGTCCACACCAGTCCCATTTTTGAACAGAACAACATTAACATGCACAGAACTTTTAATGCACACCAGCAGGGTTTACACAGGTTAGTTAGTGCATGACACAAGATGGTGTATATTACAGCTCTCACCCCTGCTGGTGTGGATTTAGGCCCTGCATATACAAGCTCTCAAAAGCCTTGGATTATTTTGGGAATACTAACCCTAAAGAGAATATAATAGGGTATTAACAATGCATCCAAATCAGCCTAAACAACATGATTGTTAACTACAGAATACTGTGTTGACCAAGACAAGAGGATAGACCACAATACTTTCATTTCCAGGTAAGGAAATGAGGACTACAGATAAGAATTCTATGTGTTTAGAATCACCACCTTCCTGTGTGTATTAGCTTTACCATTTATAATGGATCAAAAAATAAGGGTGGTGTGCCTTTCCAGAATGCAGTGTTTCAGAAACTTCTAATACTTATAGGAGCATATACTAATCTATCTGTAGAGAATGTAAATTCCAGCTAAATACAGCAACATTATTTAATTATCTTCTATTTTTTGACAAATACTTTATTCAAATAAATTTGTCTCCTTTACTCTTGTATCACCTCTTAATACTCTCTCAAATACATGAATGAATTCAAAATGTGCTACTGTGTTTAAACATAATTTTTTTTTTTTTTTTTTATTGTTTGGTAGGATCCCTGTTTCAGTGCCCTTCTGGAATACAGCCTAGAAAATGGAGTTTATGTAGGTTGCGATTTGCCTTCTGAATTGAAATCTCTGCAACAGTGAGTGCCTGCCTTTTCAGCATGCTTAGGTGTGAGGGCAACTTATTGTGTGTGTTTCTAAACAGATAGTTTCTAATAAGCGTATGACAAATACAGGAACATCTGTTTCCATATTCAAAAGGTGTGGTTACTGAAAGATGCTTAAGGATATTAAACCAAAGTGTTTCTCTTCCCATAGGTGTTAATTATAATAGTCTATATAACCTAGAATTTGGTAACTGATCAAAATTGTGCACATGTATTTGGGGGGGCTAGATTATTTATTTTTTAAGTTTTCTCCAAGCCATTAAATATGGCCTTTGGAGACCTACAAACAGAAAAAAGTATAGTAAAAAATTGTAAGTGAACCAAGGCCATTATATTCCAATGAGTGCCTAAAAGTTAAGCACCTAAGTAGAGCTTTGTGTAAAGAAATGGGCTGACTGCTTGTTGAGCATTCACACCTATAATGTAAAAATCTGATTTGAAAATCTGTTTCTAAGATAATAGCAACTTAACTAAAAGAGCAGTTTTTAGAGACTGTGATTTAAGCTAACGGAGCCCCTTTTAAGCAATATACTAGATTTACTGCACAGGAATTATTTTTTTTATCTAAACCAGCAATTTCTTATTCATAAGAGGGTGGTTGGATCTGCTTCACCATTTGTAGTTATTTTCCCCTCACTTTTTTAACTTTAATCCATAGATACGACTAACTTCCAGTGCTCGGAACATAAGAAGACTTTTCCGAAAACTCTTTCATCTGAAAGTGAATGTGTGATAAGCATTTGATTCAAAACAGAAGCTCAGGACCTCTAGTTTCAGTACGGTTTTCTAAATAGCTTGTATCCTTAACCTTGAGGGGATTTTTTTTAATTTAACTACAAATACCTTTA
Organism: Dermatemys mawii; assembly: GCA_007922305.1. Taxonomy (NCBI): domain Eukaryota; kingdom Metazoa; phylum Chordata; order Testudines; family Dermatemydidae; genus Dermatemys; species Dermatemys mawii. The sequence goes on from ML677341.1 coordinate 29,372,687, forward strand.
AGTTCAAAATCCTGTGTGTCAAGGTACAGTTGTACCAAGTTACGCCTTAACTGTTGTATCAAAACAGTATAAATACCTAAAGTTTATACATACTGTAATGTACCATTATCCTTCTGGCTTCTCAAAACAGCAGCTTAAAAAAAACCTAATGTTGAATTTTTCCCATCTTATGTTTAATTTTGTATCTGTTGTATTCTACGATTTTGTAATGTCTCTTATTTATTGCTCTGCAATCCTCTGAGTTCATATAGTATCAGTATCTGTTCAGACCCAGGCAAGTATTTCAGTCCAGGCTTCTGACAAAGCTTTATAGCAAAAGAATAGTTTTTACAATGTTTCGAGCATTTCTGTTTAGTCTCCTCCCCTCTCTTTAGTCTCTGGCATTTTTCTCTAAAGAAGCTCTTTGTTTCCAAAAGGTTTTTTTTCCTTGCTCTCACCTGTTGTAACAAAGCTGTAGCTTCTGAGGGTGACTTAGCCTCTTTGGGCTGAACAACCACAAAAACCTATGATAGTGCTACCATATTTATGAAACTCGTAGATTCATACTGCACTTGGGCTTCGTCCCAGTTCTCTTACTAGCAAGAGAAAGGAAGTGGTGACATAAGGCATTATATTTTACAATCTTTTTTTTTTTAATGCAGCCAACAATCCCATGGAAGCAGATAACCTAGATGGCTTTTAGTGCACTTTCACAGAAAGGATCAGCTTAGATTTGAGGCTAGGAAATGAGAATTTACTTTGGAAGATGTCATTCTAAAGATTACAAGATTTACTTACAGATAAGACACTCTAGAACAGAGGTGGGCAAACTATGGCCTGCGGGACTGTCCTACCCAGCCCTTGAGCTCCTGGCTGGGGAGGCTAGCTTCCGGCCCCTCCCCTGCTGCTCTGCCTCAGCCAGGTGGTGGGGCTGCAAGTTCCTACTACTCTGAGTGGTATGGTAAGGGGGGCAGGGACCAGGGGTGTTGGATAAGGGGCAGTAGAGTCCCAGGGGAGCAAGAGGGAGCAGAGGCTCTGGAGGGGGCTGTCAGGGGATGGGGTCCTGGGGGTGGGGTGTTCTGGTGCTGGGATTCCAGGAGTGGGTGGTCATGAGACAAGGACCGGGGGAAGGGGGTTGGATGGGTTGGGAGTTCTGAGGGGGACAGTCGGGGGGTGGTGGGGGGAGATAAGGAGTGAGGGCCAGGCTGTTGGGGGAGGCACAGCCTTCCCTTCCTGGCCTTCCATACAGTTTTGTAACCCTGATGTGGACCTTGGGCCACAAAGTTTGCCCACCCCACTCTAGGATAAAGGTGGAAAAACACTGCAGCAATTACTCCAAACTAACTTTATTTTTTTGTTTTTGAAAAACAATTCAGCAAATCCATCCCTATGAGAATGACCTGCATTAAGCATTTTTTTACATGCAAAATATGCGAACATACATATGGCTTATACAGAAAAATAAGTGAGATAGTGTTTAGAAATTGACTGACTAAATGATAAAGGTGAACAAAAGTAACCTCAAATGTAGCTATGGAGTGATTTTTATGGGAACTTAGTGGTGCAGCTGTTTGAATATTAAGAAATACTTCAAGCAACAATATGATCAAGCCTGGATTGCCTAGTTTCATTTATTGGGTTTCTGACTGCCTATGTACCTTAAGCAAAGGTTTTGATTTCCATAACAATCAGTACATGACTTAATCACCTCAATGTTTTCTTTTAATTATTTTTGAACTACCAAAACACATGGGTTACTTCATTTTTGTTTCCCACTTCAGTAAGCTAAGAGCTAACTTGCTACAATAGATCTGATCAGTGGTTCATGAAGTCTGATAGGTCACTGCCTTGTAAAAGGCTATCTGTCATGCTTTTCAATGTAATAAATTAGGGAAAAATCTGAAATTCGTATAAAAATAAAGCCATGAGGGACAACTATTTTTCAATCTGACCACCTGCATAAAACAGGCCACAGTATTTCACCCACTAATTCCTGCATCCAGGCCAGTAACTCTTAGCTGAACTAAGGCATAGCATGTAGACAATGTGCTTTATTTATAAGGTTTCATGAATAGACCTTTGTAATAATTTAGTCTGACCTACATAACATAGGCCATGGGATTTCCCTGTAATAATTCTGACTTCAAGTCCAGCAGCTGTGATTGAACTAGAGCACATTTTTTAGAAAAACATCCAATATTAATTTTAAAATCTGCAGTAACAGAGAATCTATCGCAATCACTAGTGGGATGTTCCAATCATTAATTACCCTAATTGTTAAAAATGTGACCTTATTTCTAGTCTGAATGTGTCTAGCTTGAATTTGCAATCACCAGTAGATCTTGTCGTACCTTTGTCAGCTAGATTAAAGAGCCATCCAGTTACCAAATGTCTGTTTTCTCATGTAAGTACTTGCAGACTGTGAGCAAGTCTTTAATAAACTAAATCGATTGAGATTCTGGAGACTCACCGTAAGGCACATTTTCCAATCCTTCTGTTAAGCCCTTTAAGGGAGCAGAACCCATGGCACTTCCTGTTCTGCCTGGTGGCAAACAGGTCCATTTGGAGTTCCCCACCTCTGGAAGATCATTCTGATGACCTCCACGTGGAGGGGCCACTTGTGATGAGAGAAGAAACTTGCTAAGGTGGTCCACCAGCATGTTTTGGCCACCGGCGAGATGTAGATCTTTGATGTGTATGGCACCCCAAATACAGAAGTCCTACAGTCAAAGGGCTTCTTGAGAGGGCCAAGGACTGTGCAGTCAAGAAGGGTGCAGCTGTTGTAGGTTAATTGCTTCTCAAAAACAAATGGATGAATCCTAAGGCTCTCCTACTATGAATGATGAAGATAGACAGCATAGATGCTTTTTATAGGCACAGTAGCAGCATTCACTCTTCCAAGGAGATGCTGATCACATACTCTAAATGCTGTGTGAAATGCCTTAGCTCAACCTTAAGAGCATTAAAATCCCTTGGTAGGAAGCAGCAGTGGGAGGTCACTTAGGTAGTTGCAACAACCAGGACCCAAGCCTTTATGGTTACTGGATTTAAGACATATTCTGTCTGTCAACAGTTATTGATATCATGTCTTTACCATACTAGTCTGACTCCACTTACAAAGCATCCATTGGCATATTCATCTCAGCAAAAACTAATCCCAGTTACTGGCTCTTGACAACTGCATTTACAATGCTCTAGGTATCACAGTACAATGTGACAAATTCAAGGTAGCTCTGAAAAAAACTAGTTCCAAAGGAAGTGGGAGGATTGATTGCGACCGTTTAACTAAAAGCCTAAGGGGATAGATGTCTGACTCTTTGAAGAATGTAATTTAGGATGGAATTCTGAAAGCACAACAAGGAACATTGAGAAAATTGGGAGAGAAAATTTAAGCTGAGCAGGAAAAGCTTCATCACTTCACAAGGGGGGCTATTCTTGAGAGGAAGAAGCCATATTGTTTGCAATTGAAAATGAGTTTAGAGAAGTCTGTAGGAACAAGCCTCTGTTAGCAGAGATGGGCTGGATTATTTACTAGGTCTTACCCATCTCCCATTCTCTCTTCAGAGTAGAGATGGGAGTGAAAAATGTGCAGAATGGTAATTTGCAACATATTCATTTAAATTTTTCTAGATATTTAGAGCAGGTTCTATGTGTGTATATGCAGAGAGAGAGAATATGCACATACTAGAGTAAACCATATTAAATGCTATCCCTATTCAATTTTAAATCAGTTATGCTGGCACTAGGTGTCATACACTGCACTAGATATTTGTCTCTGGCAATAGTAATATCTTCCCCTCTTGCACCAAAAACTTCTGCCTCCACCCATAGAACAACTATAAAATGGCAGCATTCTGCTTCAGTCAGTAAGTATTTGAAGAGATGTGATCTTAACCCAGTTATTGTTTATGGCACAATATGATCTGAGTCTGGTTTCAGTGAGCTATTCAAAAATAATGGGTCACTTCATGTTTAAATGTAAAATTGACAACACTATCAAAACCAAAGTTTATTTTCAAGACAATTAGCATTGAGTTTGTAAATAAGATAACAGAGCATAATCTATAATAATTCTACTAACAAACTCCATTTTTCCTACTGGTGATCAATACAATGTGTGAAAAATATACAAAATCTCCCTGGAAAATGTGAACTTACATCAACAAGATACTGTACAGCCTCTGCTACAATGTTCAGGTGGCTGGGTTGTGGTAAGGCACTAGTTTACTGAAGTGAGGTAAATCTGTATCTGTGTTCTGCGAGCCTTCTGTACGTACACAGTTGATTCCAATAAAGTGTCAAGGGTGTAGTGAGAAATTTATTGATGCACATACCCGCAACCTAGAAATAAGAAACAGTCTCAGAGCTTCTGGTATCTTTTGCCCCAGCTTTTGAAAGTGAGGTAAATTCTTTCCCTGTTAACTAAAGAAAGTAACGTTTTAATGTAAGCAATCCAATGTTATACAAATATTAGCCACAGGGGATTTAAGGCTGTTAGATTTCCTACTCCTCTCAAAGTACTATTTCTCCAAAGTTTATCTTTTGCAAATAGGCTAATAATGGAAGAATCCTTTTAACAGGAAAAAAATTTAAATTAGGCCTGCATTGCACTATTAAGTCACAGTGTAAAGTAATATCATTCAGTAACCACTATTTCCATTAAGGACTTTGATAAAAATTGAATTCATATACAACTCAGTTTCAAGAGCTATGTACTTATAAATTAAGCAAAATGACACATTTCGGACTCTGCTTTAGCTGTTTCACACTATTAGTACTAGAACAACATCTGTCCCTCTTTAGGTGCTAGTATATATTAGACAAATATGAACAATAAGTAGTCCACTTTCTGGAATTTAGCATTTACTTATAGCATAATCATCTTCTAGTAAAAAGAAAATGATAGCTACAGACAGTCTTTATGCCTTATGGAAAAAAAGTGTATTTACAACTTTGTAATAAGGGCAATGTTGTAACTTATCCGTTTGTCCTTGTTGCTATGCTGATATATGGTTCTTCGCATGTGCTTCTTGGACTTCCTTGACCATCAGAATTCTGGTCAACATCTGTTCCATCACGTCCATTTTCACAGGCTGAGCAGAGTACCAGATAGGACTGTTTGGTGCCACGACTGGTTCAGGCACCAGATAGAAGGCATCACTTGGCCCTTTGACACCTTGGGGGCTATAAGGAAAGTTTGAATTATACCAAGCAACACACTACTTAGTTTTACTCCTTTTAAGAGTAAAATTAGTATTGACTTTCTTCTTTATTATGTAGTAAGATAGATTTGCTCCCACACATAAAAAGTTGCTAGCTTTAGACATTCCTCTTTGAATGAGCAGTGATCCGCTCTTGCCAAACTCAGACTGGAATAGGTGTTTGTCGTGGTGTGATGCCCAAGTATGAAAGAAAAAATCTTTCCCTGTGAACTGCTAAAGTTGTTGTAGCTAGTATGAAGAAACGTGTTCAAAGACATCAAATGTTTTAAACTAGTGTAGAAAATAAGTCCATAGAGCCTTACCATTTAAAGCAATAGAAGTCATACAGTTTTATGGGGCACTGCAAAGGATTGTTTGGGTTTTCAGGTTGTTCCACATAAGTCTCATCTGCAAATTAAAAAAAAAAAAAAAAAAAGCAAATACCATACAGTAAGTTCACAATACAGCATTTAGTTTCAATAAAGTATTTTTAGAGATGAAAGTTTTTGATCAATAGTACTATTTTAAACAAACAGTCTTATTTCAATGTGGCTCATTTAAATAAAGTGTTTTTATAGCAGCCGAATATTTCAACAACAGGCACGCCATTATTGTTGTATGGAGAAACATATTGCTCTTGCCAGTGTCTGACCTAGTCTGTGAATAAATGACAGCTTAGGAAAATAAAGCCAATCTGGTATGTTGTACTAGCAGAGAGATAAATGTTAGCCAAACTGATCATCAGTATGCACAATTGTATCATAGGAAACAAAGGGTGAAGCTCATGAAACAGTACTCCCTGCAGACAGTGGCAGCTAACAACATGTAGCTATAAAAATGTACACTGGGAGTTGTATGGCTGACCTAAAACATAAGGATTTAACCGAATACAAACTGTTCATGTAAAAAGTTATTTATCAGTGATGAGTTTTCTGAATGTATCAGGTGAAATCCTGACCCACAGTGAAGTCAACAACAACAGTCCTATTGATTTCAATGGGGCCAGGATTTCATTTATTGAGTCTGCATAACCCCATCATAGGTGTTGCAGGTCCAGTCTAAAGCAGTCTGACTAAGGGCACTTCTCTGAAAATCCACTGAAACGACCAATGACTGTATGAGTGATTGCTTCCTAAATTACTTGATTTTTGCAAAGCCTTTTCAAAAATTATATATACTTTCTGGCCTAGGAATTATTTTAAAATGCTTTGGAAAAAAAGGTGTATAAGAGACATGACTTTTCCCTTGCAATCAGCTCTAGGAGCTGAATCACTATGACTGATGCCATTTCACTAGCCTAGTGAATGCCTGGACATCATGGAAGGGACTGATTTGTAAACAGGTAAAAATTCTGTTGCACAGCTTGGTGGATAGCATTCAGCTTCCACTGGATGAGTAGAGAAAGTGTCATTCCCCAAACTGGGAGAAGGAGAAAGAAGATGAGGGGGAGACAGAGAAGAGGCAACACTGTCAACCTTTCTAAGGACTCCAAATCCTCCATTCTTGTAAGTAAACCCTATACAAATTCCTTGGATGAAGTTCTAGTTATTTGTAAATTATATTTTTTAAAAAAAGTTAATTTAGAGTTTAGACCTTCTGGAAACCAAGTCATTGCCTCCTGGTAGCAGAAGTAGCTACAACCCCCTATTACTCTCACTCATTTTCATTAAGAACCCAAAGTGCTTAAACTTAAGTGGTTAGTATTCTTTACGCAGTAAATGGGATGGAGACTGGTTTATATTGAAACAGCACAGAGGCGTCAAGCAGCGTTACAGCCCCAGGCAAACAAAAAAAATGTGGGTCCCTTCCTCAGTTTAAGACAAGCTGCAACAAGTGACCATCAAGCAACCTGCAAGAAATGCCAATAAGATCACATGGTAACAGAGGGAAGCTGGGCAAGTTATTCCCACAAAGCATATAACAGGGTGCCTCAAACTTTTGCAGCATAAAGAAAGTGTTATGGAAAGTCAGGCTGTTCAATACTTGAATATAAGAAGGGCCGTACTGGGTCAGACCAAAAAGTCCATCTAGCCCAGTATCCTGTCTACCGACAGTGGCCAGTACCAGGTGCCCCAGAGTGAGTGAACCTAACAGGTAAACATCAAGTGATCTCTCTCCTGCCATCCCTCAGCCCCCCCTGACAAACAGTGGCTAGGGACACCATTCCTTAGCCAGGCTGGGGTGGGGAAATACAATAAAAGCTCCAGTCCTGAGATTGAATACCCAGGCAAACCCCTGCTTCCCTAAAGAACACTGACTTAAATGGGGCTCTGCATAGTAAGAGGGGTTCAACTACATAATTATCTCTACAGGAACAGGGTCTAAGCATGTATGTACATTAACAGCAGTGCTCAGATTCCAAACAAATTGCCAAGGCGGCTTTTTTGTCATGTCCTTCACAATCTTTCTGGCAAACAATGTACACAATCATTTTAAAGGTTATTATCCTAATCTAATGAATTCAAACCTTTTCGTCCTCCTAGAATCTGTCCATAAAGCCTCAGGAATCGTACTATAGAACATTTGTCCTTTCCAGTGCCTGTATTTTTCCTGGTCTGCTTCAGTATTTTGGAAAATGCTAGCTGTGCATGCTGCTCCACAGTTTTCAGTATGAAATACCTACTCACGTACAAGAGAAAAACAATTAACTCAGTTTGAGAGAGAGAGATGGCAGAGAGTACTTAAAAAAAAAAATTAAGTGAGCAGAAATATTTTTTAAAGGCTTTCCAGATTCTCGACAAAAGGTATAGCTTTGCACTGTGGACCAAATTTTGGCCTGTTATACCTGTGTAAACCCAGAGTAACTGGATTCTCTAGAACTGTTTTATAGCACAGCAAGAATTCAGAATATAATCCTATCTATTCAAAGTCATGTTCTGACTTCAACTAATTACTTGAGCTCGTTTAGACCCCACATCAAATTTCAAAAAGGTCACTTCTGCGTTGTGCCAAAACCAGAAGTGAGGGCAGAGAGCTGAAACATTCCTTAATATCTCGCTATAGAGGTGTTTCCTTTTGGACGTAAATCTATGGACTTGATCCTGGAAGTAACTTTACCCACGTGAGTAGTCCCAGCAAAGCAAGCATTTGCAGGATCCAATGCTATATTAGCAAACATCACTTAATCCTGCAAAAACTTATGCACATGCTTAATTTTACACATTGTGAGGAGTCTCACTGAAGTTTCTGCTGGACTGGAGCTTAAGTGAAAACTCAAGTGTTGCTTGAGATCTTACTCCGCTTGTAGTATACTCCTAGTTTAGTTACCAAGGAGTCTTAAGCAACATTATAAAGAATCTCTAACAACAATCAATCAGCTCTGCCTTCCACCACCATAAATAAAAGGAACAAAAAATCAACATGAAAGAGAAACAGGAAGACAGACTACAAAATAATTTTAACAACCCAAAATCAGATTCTCCATCTGAAAACTATTTATTACGGCATAGAAAATAGAATAATCTTTCAAAATAAATGTGTTCTGAATGCTTCAAACTTTTTTGTTTGGGGAATGGGAGGAAGGTTAAAATATTGGTACACTTTTGGGTCATTAAAGGCACTTAGAGTACATCTACACAGGGATAAAACACTTATAGCTGGACCACATCAGCTGAATTGGGCTCCGAGGCTAAAAAATTTCAGTGTAGATGTTACTAGGTGTTACTAGTCCATTATAGAACTTCTTGATGCCAACCTGTTTTTTAGAAAGTTAAATTTAAATTTGAGATGAACAATTCAATACCAATGTAATTAAGTACATTAAAATTCTAAATTATACAATTAGGGTAACCAAGTGGGGAGGGGCGAAGCATAATAGCTTAAGAGACTAATGCAGGCATCAGGCACCTTCGGCACATGGCCCATCAGGGGAATCCACTGGCAGGCCATGAGACATTTTCTTTACATTCACCGTCAACAGTTTGCCGTTCCTGACCAATGGGAGCTCCAGGAAGTGGTGGGTTGCAGGGATGTGCTGGCCGCTGCTCCCATTGGCTGGGAACGGTGAACCACAGCCACTGGGAACTGCGGGGGGGCCATGCCTGCGGACAGTCAACATCAACAAAATGTCTCTCAGCTTGCCAGAGGCTTACTCTGATGGGCCATGTGCTGAAGAAGAAATAATACCAAGTTATTAAGAATTTACAGAAGCAGCATACAGGGATTGTATCTTATAAGACTTCGTAATGAGCCCTGCAGTGGTTTTCACATGAATAGTGTTTGTCGTTGTGAAAATAACCAACATGATAGTTCTGTTGTAAAGAAAGAAAGAAATATAAAAAAAAAGAGACAAGTTATGATAAGAGGTTTGTCTTTCAGTATTTAACTTATGAAAAATTAGATACAAGTAATCAGGGAAAATAGATCTAAAGACTACTCCCAACAAGCACCATCCACTCCCCACCCTTCATTTCACCGTGTGCACTAAACATCAAGAGATAATGAGAATTTGAGCAACGCACAAATTGTAAGGTTTGGCAAGCATTAAAGTATATTTACCAATTCATCTGTTTGGTATGCAGGGGATAGAAGATGTTTGGGAAATCTTTTTCAACAAGTTACAAAAACTAAGTCATTTGGTAGGCTACATGGACTCAGACATGGAATACTTTTATATAAAGCATTCTTACTTAGTGTTGAAATACATCAGTGTGAACAGGAGAGTAGCGGGAGAATGTGCTCCAAGTTGTTTGCAGTCCCATAACATTTCCTCCATGATACAACTAGACAGAACATAACCTGGAAAACAAATGTTGATACAGATAAATTCATGTCAGAACATACTAGTCAAGTAGAGACTTCATTTTCTCCCCAATCTTTCTCCACTTACCAGAGGAGCTCACTCTTGGACACCATCCCTTCATCACTCCATGAAGTCTTTCCAAAAACTTCACATAATAAAGATCAGCAAAAATGTTGTCAATTCTGTCATTGTTAAACATATACTATGAATAAAGAAAGAAAGGGATGTTGATAGGCTAATAACTGAAATGAAAGCGTTGTTTTACTAGACCTCATTTTATAACTGAGTTAGTTAACCTCTATGTGTCTCAACCATAAAATGGCTCAGAATGTAAACTCTACAGAAACATAACTCACTCAGTGCAGAAGAATAGGAACATCAGTAAGTCTTCATCATTTCACACTAACATTTTCCCTAGTGGATTGGCCTAGCATGTTGGAATTTAAATGATTCATTGTAAAAAAAAAACCCTAATAATCATCCCATGTTTTGAATGAACCGCTGACAAAGTTCTACTACTTTTGCATGAGAGAGCAATTTCCCTAAAATAGTGCACTTTTAAAAACTGGATTTTAAGTTTGTTCTATTTAAATTATTACAGGGGGAAAAATTAAACAAGTTTCCATTCCACCCAAATAGTCTGTCTCAATAATGCCTGTGACACAAGCATATACATCAACTTACTCCATTTAGACTGTAGTCATCAGAACAATAAACTGGAAAGTGAGTTTTGCAAGGACACAGTGAATTCAGAAACACTTCAAGCCCATTAGTTCTATTGATCAGGTATCAGCAATACAGGTATTTAAGACTTATTGGAAGAGGGTTCAAATTTATTATCACTGGCCTCACCTACACTAACAAAATTAATATCTATATTCTAACAGTTCAACTGATTGCCGTTACCTGAGCCCTATCTATTTTATAGGTTGAATCGTGCTCCCCATTAAGTTCCTTTCGGAACACATCTTGAAGGATGGACTGAACAAGCAGCTCTGGGTTTCCCCACTCCCTGCCAACTATTTTGGATCTCTTATCATGAAAGCTTTAGTAGGCTGAGTATTGAGGAATCCTATTATACCTGAAAAAGCCCAAACCGTGCCCCTCCTCGAATCCTTCTAATTCTAACCTCCACCGCACTCAGGTTCAAACTTTAAACCTTCCACTGTTTAATTCTATATTTTAAACTGTTTTATGGTATTGCACAGAACATGTTTCATTCTCAACAGTGACACTGTTTCAGGAAAGGGAATAGATGCTTTTTCAACTTGGCATGAGTAGCTACAATCAACTCTTAGGTTTTCTTTGGCAACTAGCTCTCATGGATTACGTCCTGAAGGGGGAAATGGCACTTTTCATGTAAGATCTAATTCTTTGTGTATAGTAAGAGTCCAACAGTCATTCAACTGCATTTTATGTTTACCTTTTGAATACAAAGAAATAAATAGTACAACAGGTCTGCTTCATAAGAGGAACCATCTTCCTTTCTAGCTTCTTTGGTCATTAGACACAGGCCATAATTCAGTTCTGCTATTGGCATTGAAAGGACATCTTCCCTAAAAGTCATTGGTTTTCTTCCTATAATGTAAAAAGAGCATATTTAAGCTAGGTTATTTTTCTCCTGTTATTTATCAAGTTAGCATAAACCTTTCTTCTCTCTAATACATGTGTGATTTCAATGAAGAGGAAATCTTGCATGGTTTTTTGATGCTGAGAAGTTTGGGGGTTTTATAAGTGACAAACCACTACATAACCAAAGTACACTGCTAGAAAAGAACTCTGGTACTGTTTCTGGAAACTGCTATTTGTTGGAATATTCTGAATGAGCAGTTTACAACTACGGCTCTATGTAAACTGCATTGTATTTTGTATTAATCACAACAGCTTCACGGGGTAAGTGTTGGAATTTCACGGAATACCAGAATACACATGGTCGCTGAGTTCCTTCCCTGCTGAACTGCTGCAATTTTTCCAACAGTGGAAAGCAGGCATCCCAGCTTCCACCTCCCAGCTGAAGCAGAGGCTGCTTATGGGCAGTTAAGTAGGCTGATCCCACCCTGGGGAGGGCAGGTAAGTGTTGGGCCCAGCAGACTGGGCAAGGTGTATGTCACCACATGGTACCATCCATCCCAGCTCTGCTCCCCCACACTCATTCTCCAAACAGAAAATCCCTCTGAGCTCCCGTAGCGTCTCCACTCAGCTGCCAGGAACTCCTGTGGGGTGGGCTAGGCTAGGCCAGGATCTCCTAATCCCCATACATTGTCAGCACCTTCCCTGTCTCCCTGCTGGCCAAACAGGAAGTAGCAGTGGCAGGCTGAGCCAGGCAGCTAGCACCACATGATGAGACATCTCAACCCCCAAACGCAGCAGCTGAATTAGCCCCATACTGTGATTTTTCCAACAGAGGGGAGGCAGAAACAGGCATGCCGCCTCCTGCTTCCCCACTGTTGCAAAAAAATCACAGTATTGGGCTAATCTCACCATTTCCGTGCAGTCTGTGAAATCGTGATTTACACTGAGCCTTATTTTATAATTAATAGCCTAATTCTTCAGCCCTTAATCATGGATTTCAATGGGACGACATGCGGAGAAAGATACTATTGAACAAAATCAGGCCCTGAGTCTTTAGATGACGTACAAGGACATCTCTTTTTTTTCAGTGAACAGTAAAAAGTAAATTAAAAATCATACTTCCAAATCCCTCAGGGTTTTTTCCAGCATCTTTCCATACATCCTCATTTTTTATTTGTGCCCAGTTCTTCCAGAAATTAGCTCCTTCTTCTGGTTTGAGTTTGCAAGGAAGATGTAAATCAGTCTGTACTTGCAAGTGTGGCAGTGATTCAGAATCCTGTATAACCAGAAGAAAAAAAATAAGACAGCCATTTGAGAAAAGAGAAGTTTGGTATTATAGGTAAAGAAAGAGTATAACCTTAAGTACAGTATATGCGGATATTGTACTTAACAGTATTTAAGTTCTCTTGGCATTTCCATTATAAATTATTTAATCTCAGCAGTTTTACAACCTGCTTTTAGATATGAAAAACAAGATTATCTTTCGCCAAAATGCTTTACAATGCTATCTGGCAATACTGATGCCTTGTTTCAAGTCTTTTTGGCCACTATTTTGAAAAATACTGTGTCAGCAATTAGGGGAGTTTATTTAAATTTTGAATTCAGAGAAAGGGTTTTTAGAAGTTGATGTCTTTAGGTTTAAAGTTTTACTATTTTGCAGCAGTTATTTAATCTGTGTCTTAACAATACACTGAACAAAAGCCAAAATGCTGAAGCATGTGCAGGACATTGCCGGTAGGAAGGAAGCCCTATTATGCTTACCTATTTACGAAAACTTGCTGAAATCGCATAACAACAAAACCATGCGGAATATGAAAAAAATCAAAAGTGAAAGCAGAAATATTTTGAAAACAGAGCCCATGATCTCCCATCTCTTAATCCAGGTGATAGAGGTGTGATTCCTCAAGCACACACTAATACTTGCAGCCAAAGGGGTATTGTTAAAGAACAGCTGCATCCAAGGTCTTATGTAGTCCGGACAGACCAAATGGACACATTTCGATGTCACTGAAGGTATCTACAAGTAATCCCAGAAAGTTCAAGCACATTGACAGCTGACGTGGACTCTGATTTCCCATCTGACTGATCCTCTATCATCAACGCACAAAGGAACAAGAGAACAACTCAGATGCTAATGAAAGGCGGATACTGAGAAGATCACAGTGGGAGACTAAGGGTATGGTTACACTTACAAGATTATAGTGCTATTGGTTATAGCGGTCCCCTTATACAGTAATATATATAGCGCTATTGTATGTCCACACTCAGATGCGCCAGCGGTATAGCATGGCCACATTCGGGGCACTTAATGCGGCATTAAGAGCAGCGCATTAGGGCAGGTATCCCAGCATTGAGCTGGGTGCAACGTGCTTTTTAAACGAGGGGGGTGAGGGGGGACGCATTGTGTGTATGCAGAGGGAGAGAGATAGTGATTTTTCCGTTCTTCTGAAAGCCTGTCAGTGAGCCTCCGTTCACAGAAGGCTTTGTTTTCAGACAGGCTCCCTCCTTAAACATTTGCATTGCTTATCTGCCGAGTTAAGAGAGAAACTCTAAAGAGGTACTTCCGCATTCCTCCAGCCGAGTTCAAAACAAAGGGAAGAGACATCAATTGCCTTAAATGGCTCTAGGCATCTCCAGAGATTACTTGTAGCGCAGTGGGTGTCCACATTCTTGCTGTAGCGCTACAGCAGCTGCGCTACAGCCCTTATTCCCCATGAGGAGGTGGATTTATAATAGCGCTATAACTCAGCAGTTATAGCGCTCTATGTGCCTTGCCAGTGTGGACGGGGAGTAGGTTATAGCGCTCGTGGGGGCTTTATAGCGCTATAAAGTGCCAGTGTAACCATGGCCTCAGAGAGGCTTGCTAACCTGCCTGGATAGGGGGTATTTGAGTGACTGGTAAAAACTCACTGAAGACTGATGTGCTGGTAACCTCTGCTCTCTAAGTAGTTGACACATTGGGTTTATGGAAGTGTATTAGATGAGTTGAGAATGTGTTATTGGAGAGTGGTTAGCTGTTTATATATAAAAAAGAGTTAATTTGTTTTTCTTTAAGAGGGAAGATGTAGAGATATGTTTGTAGAAGATTATGAGGGAGCATCTCTAAATTATAAGGGACAGTATTATGAATATAGGAGTTTGGAGTTGTGCCCTGGAAGCAGGGGTTGGGACCACCAAGGCTGTGTGCAGCAGCTCACCATAGAAGCTCTCCTGTTTTAATTAAAGTTCTATTCCTTTCACATTCATTTGGTTTGTTTAAATGAACCCCAAGGTCATTAGTTAGTTCCTGGAGTTTAATTCTGCAGGACTAGCAGCAGAGTTCTCAGCAGAGGGTCTTCACCTTTGGAACTCATTCCCCAGCCTAGAGCCTAAGACTGGCAGCCTTCAGAGCACAAGCTAAAAGTACTCATTTTTTGGTTTTACTATTTAATAAAGTTTAATCTGTGTTATTATAGGGGTTGCCACCAGATCTCCCTATCTTTAGGTTGGGGAACATTTTATATTATCCATTTTGTTACTGAACCACATGATAAGAAAAGTGGGGAAAAACAAAGTTTAAGAAGTCAAAGGCAATTACACACAAAATGCCAATTAATCAAAAAACTAGAAAATGTCGGGTGTACGGTTGCCTCAGAAACCTTAGATCTGCCACACAAGCGGGAGGTCACGCAAAGCCAAAGCTGCAGAGGCAACCATATATTTATCTGGCATTTCCCAACTTTAGAGTGCTTGACTTTGCAACCTAAATAATGTTCTTTTAATATAGGTTTGTGGGCAATAATATTATTTATAGGTATCAGTAGCATTGTATTGCTAATTTTTATTTTGTATCACATTGCTTGCCAAGGCAATAAGTACTCTAGAAGCTAAGAAAGCCCAATCCTATTCAACATATTTATAAATGATCTGGAAAAAAGGGTAAACAGGGAGGAGGCAAAATTTTCAGATGATACAAAACTACTCAAGATTTCAGACTTCCTGGGAGTGAACTAAGCTACAAAAGGATCTCTCAAAACTGGGTGACTGCGCAACAAAATGGTAGATGAAACTCAATGTTGATCAACGCAAAGCAATGCACATTGGAAAACATAATCCCAACTATACATATAAAATGATGGAGTCTAAATTAGCTGTTACTACTCAAGAAAGATCTTGGAGTCATTAAGGACAGTTCTCTGAAAACACCCACGCAATGTGCAGCAGCTGTCAAAAAAGTGAACAGAACCTTGCGAATTACTGAGAGACATAATAAGAAAAAGTAATGCCTCTGTAAATCTATGGCACGCCCACATCTTAAATACTGTGTGCAGATGTGGTCACCCCATCTCAAAAAAGACATACCGGACTTGAAAAAGGTTCAGAAAAGGGCAACAAAAATGATTAGAGGTATGGAATGGCTGCCGAATGAGGAGAGATTAATAAGACTTTGACTTTTCAGCTTGAAAAAGATATGACAAAGATGGGAATGAGAGAGTCTATAAACCATGACTGGTATGGAGAAAGTAAATAAGGAAGTGTTATTTACTCCTCATAATACAAGAACTAGAGGACACCAGATGAAATTAATAGGCAGCAGGTTTAAAACACACAAAAGGAAGTTTTTGTCCCCCCACACAACACACAGTCAACTTATGGAACTCTTTGCCAGATGATGTTGGGGAGGCAAAGACTGTAACAAGGTTCAAAAAAGAACTAGATAAATTCACAGAGGATAGGTCCATCAATGGCTATTAGCCAGGATGGGCAGGGATGGTGTCCCTAGCCTCTGTTTGCCAGAAGCTGGGAATGGGTGACAGCGGATGGATCACTTGATGATGGAACGTCGGTCTCAACAGGTAGTAATCAATGGCTTCATGTCTAGTTGGCAGCCAGTATCAAGTGGAGTGCCCTAATGGTTGGTCCTGGGACCAGTTATCAGATGACACTAAACTGGGAGGAGTGGTAGATACACTGGAGGGTAGGGATAGATACAGAGGGACCTAGACAAATTAGAGGATTGGGCCAAAAGAAATCTGACAAGGTTCAACAAGGACAAGTGCAGAATCTTGCACTTAGGATGGAAGAATCCCATGCACTACAGATTAGGGACCGAATGGCTAGGCAGCAGTTCTGCAGAAAAGGATCTAGAGGTTACAGTGGATGAGAAGCTGGATATGAGTCAACAATGTGTCCTTGTTGCCAAGAAGGCTAACGGCATTTTGGGTTGTATAAGTAGGGGCATGTGATGGTGCTGTTCCTGGTGTGACCCACTGAGAGTGTCAGATCAGGACAAATTGCTTCACAAGGGGCAATTACAGCCCAAAGCTGGGGTTTCCCCACCCTAAAGGGTTACCAAACCAGCCACACAGAAAAGACTTTGGTTTCGCCCCACTGGCTAGCCACAAGTCACACAAGCAATTCCCTTAGACACTCCAGCTTCCCAGTATCACCACCAGCAACCACCTGTCATGGGGACTAATGGTTGTAAAAACCAATACCCCAATAAAAGAAAACAGTTCTCCCCGATTCCAAAGAATCAGGCCCCAGACCCAGGTCAATATACAAATCAGATCTCACCCATAAATCACACTGTAGCCAATCCTTTAGAATCTAAAATCTAAAGGTTTATTATACAAGGAAAAAGATACAGGTGAGGGTTAGGAATGGTTAAAGGAAATCAAATACATGCAGTCATGGCTTGCATCAGTTGTAGAATAACTACAGGTTCAAATCGGAGTCTCTGGAATACATTCCCAGGAGGAATGAGTCATCAATCCTTTGGCCAGACTGCCCCTTTGCAGCAAAGTCCCATCCAGAAGTAGGAGCCAGGCTAGAGACTGGAGATTAAAAGACAAAATGGAGATCTTTCTCCCAGGTTTATATAGACTTCCTCTTGTGGGTGGAGACCGCCTCCTTCTTGCTAATCAGAGTCCAGTTGTAAAATGGAGTTTCAGAGCCATGTGGTCCAGTAACATGACTCTTCAAGATTCAGCACCTGAGCAGCCAGGCCACATTCCTGGGGAAGCTCGGGTGTGGACAGGCATCTACAAAGTTCATTGTTAGCTTAATTGGAACATGATGGGCCATCAGGAAGGCCAGGCCAACAGTAACTTTGTTTGAGATTTCACCCAAAAGCAAGCATAAGTTTGAAATACAGACACTATACAGCCAATCTTCATAACTTTAGCTACAAACAAGATACACACCTACAGATAGCATAATCATAATCAGCAGACCATAACCTGGTCGTAGACACCTTATATGACCCCTTTTACCTAATATTTGATGCCCCTACATGACCTCGGTTGCACCAATGATCTATGTGGTCCCAGATAAATTCAGTAACATGACAGGGCATTTCCTGCAGATCAAGGGCCGTGATCGTTCCCCTCTATTTGGCACTGGTGAGGCCTCATCTAGAGTACTGTGTCCAGTTTTGGGGCCCACACTACAAGAAGGATGTGGATAAACTGGAAAGAGCCCAGTGGAAGGCATCAAAAATGATTAGGGGGCTGGAGCACATGATTTGTGAGGAGAAGCTAAGGAAACTGGGATTGTTTAGTCTGCAGAAGAGAAGAACAAGGTGGGAGTTGATAGCTGCTTTCAACTACCTGAAAGGGGGTTCCAAAGAGGAGGGATCTAGACTGTTCTCATTGGTACCAGATGACAGAACAAGGAGTAATGGTCTCAAGTTGCAGAGGGGGAGGTTTAGGTTGGATATTAGGAAAAACTTTTTCACTAGGAGGGTGGTGAAGCACTGGAACGGGTTACCTAGGGAGGTGGTGGAATCTCCTTCCTTAGAGGTTTTTAAGGTCAGGCTTGACCAAGCCCTGACTGGGATGATTTAGTTGGAGATTGGTCCTGCTTTGAGCAGGGGGGTTGGACTAGAGGACCTCCTGAGGTCCCTTCCAATCCCGATATTCTATGATTACCTGTTCTGTTCATTCCCTCTGGGGCACCCAGCACTGGCTGCTGTCGGAAGACAGGATACTGGGCTAGATGGACCTTTAATCTGACCCAGTACGGCTGTTCTTATGAAAAGCCACTAGGAAGTGTAAGGCTTCTTATTAAGGAACCTTAATGGTAAGATGGAAGATAAAAGTTGGGGAAGGTTAGTAGGGGAGAAGAGAAGAGTTCAGTCTGCAAAGAGAAAACAAGGAGAATGAAAGGAAAGAAGATTCTCCCTCATCACCACAAACAGGAGAAAAGAAGATAAACAACTTTCCTTTAGGTTTAAGATTATCAGCTGTGTTAGTCTGTATCTGTAAATAAGACAAGGAAGATTTTGTAGCACCTTAGAGACTAACCAGTTTATTTCAGCATAAGCTTTCATGGGCTATAGCCCACTTCATCGGATGCATAGAATGGAACAGAAGTAAGATGTATATATACACACAGAAAGTAAAAAAAAAAAAAAGTTGTATATTAGCATACCAATTGTAAGAGGCTGTTTAATTTGGATGGGCCATTAGCAGCAGGAGAAAAAAATACCTTTTGAAATGGATTTCTGTGTCTGACAGGAGATAACAACTTTTGAAGGTAAATTAACTAGGGAAATGCAATCAATTAGTGTAATGAGAGAACCATTCGCAAGTCCTGTTCAGCCCTTGGTTTATCGTGCCCAATTTGAAAATTAATTCCAATTTGTAACACCTTAGAGACTAACCAGTTTATTTCAGCATAAGCTTTCATGGGCTATCCTTTCCTTTACTTACCTCACTTCAGTGCTCCCCTCGGTCCTGTCTGATCTTTAATGACTAGCTAGCATATCTAGAGCTAACTGGATTACTGCTTCAGTTTCTCCACTTTGAAAGAATTTTCTCTTCCAAATAGCAATCTGCTGTTTATATTAATTTCCAGGAGACCAGTGGAGCCACTAAGAAACCTATCCCTGCATGAAAGAGTGACAAATCAAGTGCTATTTTTGATGCTACTGTCTGAGGAACCTGCAGAAGCAGTTGTAGAGTGAAACAAGTGGTGATCCTTGAGGAACACAAACTTGTTAAGTAATGTGAAGTGATATAGTCCAATAATCATCTCCATTAATTACTGAAATATAGCACTGCACATTAAGAGATCTCACTGTACAGCTGCAAAAGAATACTTACAACAAACATGACTGCTGGTATAGCACAGTTCACTTTAATATAAAGCACCTAAGGAAGGCTCCTCGGGCAATATCAAAAAGGTGATTCAGAAATCTTGTGTGCAGATGAATCTCAAAATAGTTGTTTCAGTAGCTACAGTGATACCTGGAAAATAAAACAAGGCCCTATTAAGGAAAACTTATTAGGTTCACTAATAAATTTGTAAAGATGTAATATCACATCATTCACATTCACTTGTCTCCGCTTTTGTTTGGTCTTGGTGTCCTTTAATGAGGCATTGTTGGGTTTAAAACTATTATTTTAAATGTAGGGGGGAAAAAATTTGTAAACATTCAAATACATAAATAGATCACAACTGCAATTTACTTTTTGCCTCTCAGCTAGACCAAAATGAGGCCCTATGCGAAGTTTCCGCCTGAAGACAAGTACTTGGTAAAGGAATGTAAGAAATGAATCATCGGGGTAAGGAAGGTGGCAGCAGACAGAGTCTGACAGCTGTGAGGGATACAGCACTGGTTTAAAACTATGTATTTTCCACTAATCGTTATGTTTTGTAGTTGTACATTAAGATTTAAGTTATACACAATGAATTAATTTTTCCCCATTGCTCAGGGGGTAACCACCTAGGAAGAGGAGGCAATGCACACAAACACAAAATTTGTCTTCTCTCCCTTCATCAACTTTGTATCATATAAAAGGGCCCAGGTTTCTATTTTGTACCATACCTAGTGAACTAAGTTATTTAATCCTTGCATTATTGTTTTAGTAGGACTGCAGTGTTGGATCTAAACAGTGGAAAAAATAATCAGTCCAAGAGTCACATACTCTAAAAAAAAAAAAAAAAAAAAAACCTCTATGCACAAGTGTTTATATAATATGAAACAAATACTAGCTGTAAATATAGTAAGTGTTTACAATATCCTGGGCTGAGGGAGATTTAATAGATTCCAACATGGGAGTCCAAGGTTCCTTTTCACCAAGTATAGTCTTAGTGCACTAAGTTTTAGTGACATACATGGACTGGGGGTAACACAAGACTCTCTCTTGATATCATAAACCCTAGTGTGGGGCTACACAACACGCAGTAATGAGTGGGGTGGCACGGCTACTCCTGGAGGACTAGGATGTTCATGGCAGGTTGCCCAGTTTGAAGATCCAGTTCCACACAAGTTGTCTGAGATTGCAGTAGATGCTAGACCAGCTCACATATAAGGGATAGGGAAGCTGTTCTGAAGCCTCCTTGCTAGTTGGGGGAAGTTCCATCTCCCGTCCCTACTGCCCCCACCACACCCCAAAAAAAAAATTCTCTCAGTCAACTAGAGCAAAGTTCATACTGTATATTTAGTATGTATTGTGACAAAGCTCTGTCCTTATATTCGTGGATCCTGCGTTTCCTGGCGGATTTCACTAGCCTCAAAAGCTCACTGTGATCCTCCATGGAGCCCTTCTCTCTCTCGAGACAAGGTCATAGCCTATTGAGCCGTTTTCATCATAAGCCAGTGAGGAGAAGCTATCCTTCCTGGCACAGCCTCTGTTGTCTCCCAATCTCAGTGATTAATTAGGGGAGGCAGAAAGGGAGGAGCCCGGGCCCGCCCTCTACTCCGGGCTCCAGCCCAGGGACCCTAATAGTATCAGCTAAGATGACTGACCTTTTAGCCACAAAACACAATACAATTCCCTGGGCTACTTCCCCACAGCAGTCCCCACTTCTTCAAACTCCACTTCACCCTTACCTCAGGGCCTCCTTCCTTGCGTATATGTTGTCTACTACTCAGTCTCACCAACAGCATAACTTCTTTCCACAGCTCCTGACATCCACCCCCACCTGACTAACTGGGAGGTTTTTAACTGGTTTCAGACAGTCCCTGATTGGCTTCAGGAGTCCCAATCAGGCTAGTTGTTTCTACTGCTTTCTAGAAGGTTCCAATGGTACCAGGGATTTGTTTAGCCTGAGACTCACATATCTGTTCTTTAGCACATTCCTATAGCCATCTGGCCTTGCCCCATCACATAATTCATAGTTAGCATAAGCAAGCTGTGTTAATGCAAGCTAATGCTTATTCAAATAAATTTAGTACTGGGGACACTGGGGAGATTTTCAGATACACAAATGGAAATGAGGCACACAATTCTCACTAAATCTCAATGGGGGCTGGGCATCAAACTACACTTTGTGCCTTTGCAAATCTCCCCCTTAGTCTTTGTGCATATACTATTTTTAACACACATTCACAGCATATACTTAATAAGTACTCAGTGAGAGAGAGGGAAAACATGGTACTGTATCTGTAAGAAGAATGGGAAGAAAGAGCTCTGTACTACTGGCCTGTCATATTGATATTTATCACAGTCAAAAATAATATTGTCAGTATATGAACATTTGGAAGGATAATGTTTAATGACCATTAGAATAAGAGTTGGTTAATATAGTTGTGTAAAATATAACAGACTTACTAAGTAATAGAAAAAAGGTGTATACTTGTATTTCAGCAAATCATTTTTTAAAAAGTATCATGATAACGTAAATGAATAAATAATAGGACTGTCGATTAACTGCAGTTAACTCACCCAATTAACTCAAAAACATTAATCATGATTAATTGCAGTTTTAATTGCACTATTAAAAAATAGAATGCCAATTAAATATGTTGGATGTTCTTCTATATTTTCAAATATATTGATTTCAATTACAACACAGACTACAAAGTGTACAGCACTCACTTTATATTAATTTTATGACAAATATTTCCACTGTAAAAATTATAAAGAAACAGTATTTTTCAATTCACCTCATACAAGTATCATAGCACAATTGCGTCATCGTGAAAGTGCAAAAACCGTAAATTTGTTTGTTACATAATTGCATTCAAAAACAAAACAATGTTAAACTTTAGAGGCTACGAGTACACTTAGTCCTACTTTTTGTTCAGCTAGTCACTAAGACAAACAAGTTTGTTTACATTTATAGGAGATAATGCTGCCCGCTTCTTATTTACAATGTCACCAGAAAGTGAGAACAAAAACTTTCGCATAGCACTTTTGTAGCTGGCATTGCAAGATATGCTAAACATTTGTATGCCAGATATGCTAAACATTTGTATGCCCCTTCATGTTTTGGCCTACCATTCCAGAGGACATGTTTCCATGCTGATGACGCTTGTTAAAAAAAAATGTGTGTGTTAATTAAATTTGTGACTGAACCCCTTGGGGGAGAATTGTATGTCTCCTGCTCTGTGTTTTACTTGCATTCTGCCATATATTTCATGTTATAGCAGTCTCTGATCATGATCCAGCATGTTGTTCATTTTAAGAACACTTTCGCTGCAGATTTGACAAAATGAAAAAGGTACCAATGTGAGATTTCTAAAGATAGCAACAGCACTCAACCCAAGATTTAAGAATCTGAAGTGCCTTCTAAATATCTGACCAGTATGGGGTGTGGATCATGCTTTCAGAAGTTTTAAAAGAGCAACACTCCCATGCGGAAACTACAGACCCAAACCACCAAAAAAGAAAATCAACCTTCTGCATGTGGCATCTGACTCAGAAGTATGAACAACAAGGCTGATGTCATGGTGGGAGTCTGCTATAGACCATCAGACCAGGGGGATGAGGTGGACGAGGCTATTAGTAGCTTGAAGAAAAAAGTTATAGATCATAGGCCCTGGTTCTCATGGGGGACTTCAATCACCCTGACATCTGCTGGGAGAGCAATACAGATATGCACAGACAATCCAGGAAGTTTTTGGAAAGGGTAGGGGACAATTTCCTGGTGCAAGTGCTGGAGGAACCAACTAGGGACAGAGCTCTTCTTGACCTGCTGCTCACAAACAGGGACAAATTAGGAGGGGAAGCAAAAGTGGAGGGGAATCTGGGAGGCAGTGACCATGAGATGGTTGAGTTCAGGATCCTGACACAAGAAAGAAAGGAGAGCAGCAGAATACAGACCCTGGACTTCAGAAACGCAGATTTTGACTCCCTCAGGGCAGGATTCCCTGGGAGAATAACTTGAGGGGGAAAGGCATCCAGGAGAGCTGGCTGTAGGAACAAACCATCCCGATGTGTAGAAAGAATAGTAAATATGGCAGGTGACCAGCTTGGCTTAACAGGGAAATCCTTGCTAAGCTTAAACACAAAAAAGAAGCTTACAAAAAATGGAACACTGGACAAATGATGAGGGAGGAGTATAAAAAATATTGCTCAGGCATGCAGAAGTGAAATCAGGAAGGCCAAATCACACTTGGAGTTGCAGCTAGCCAGGGATGTTAAGAGTAACAAGGAGGGTTCCTTCAGGTATGTCAGTAACAAGGTGGTGGTCAAGGAAAGTATCAGCCCCTTGCTGAATGGGGGAGGCAATCTAGTGACAGAGGATGTGGAAAAAGTTAACATACTCAATGCTTTTTTGATCTTGTTTGTGAAATCAGAGGCAATCTCCCAGACTACTGCACTGGGCAGCACAGCATGGGGAAGAAGTGACCAACCTTCTGTGGAGAAAGAAGTGGTTCAGGACTATTGAGAACAGCTGGACGAGCACAAGTCCATGGGGCCAGATGCGCTGCATCCGAGGGTGTTAAAGGAGTTGGCGGATGTGACTGCAGAGCCATTGGCCATTATCTTTGAAAGCTCCTAGTGATCAGGGGAGGTCCCAGATGACTGGAAAAAAGCTAATGTAGTCCCATCTTTAAAAAAGGGAAGGAGGAAGATCTGGTGAACTACAGGCCAGTGAACTTCACCTAGTCCCTGGAAAACTCATGGAGATCCTCAAGGAATCACTTCGGAAGCAGTTAGAGGAGAGGAAAGTGATCAGGAACAGTCAGCATAGATTTACAAAGGGCAAGTCATGCCTGACTAACCTAATTGCCTTCTATGACCAGATAACTGGCTCTGTGGATGAGGGGAAAGCAGTGGATGTGTTATTCCTTGATTTTAGCAAAGCTTTTGATACAGTCTCTCAGTATTCTTGCCAGCAAGTTAAAGAAGTATGGGCTGGATGAATGGACTAGAAGGTGGATAGAAAGCTGGTAAGATCGTCAGGCTCAATGGGTAGTGATCAATGGATCCATGTCTAGCTGGCAGACAGCATCAAGTGGAGTGCCCCATGGGTCAGTCCCGGGGACAGTTTTGTTCAATATCTTTATTAATGATCTGAAAAATGGCGTGGATTTCACCCTCAGCAAGTTTGCAGATGACACTAAACTGGGAGGAGTGGTAGATTTGCTAGAGAGTAGGAATAGGATACAGAGGGACCTAGACAAATTAGAGGATTGGGCCAAAAGAAATCTGACAAGGTTCAACAAGGACAAGTGCAGAGTCCTGCACTTAGGATGGAAGTATCCCATGCACTGCTACAGACTAGGGACCAAATGGCTATGCAGTAGTTCTGCAGAAAAGGATCTAGGGGTTACAGTGGATGAGAAGCTGGATATGAGTCAACTGTGTGCCCTTGTTGCTAAGAAAGCTAAAGGCATTTTGGGCTGCATAAGTAGGAATATTGCCAGCAGATCAAGGAATGTGATCGTTCCCCTCTATTTGGTATTGGCGAGGTCTCATCTGGAGTACTGTGTCCAGTTTTCGGCCACACACTGCAAGAAGGATGTAGAGAAATTGGAAAGAGTCCATCAGAGGGCATCAAAAATGATTAGGGGGCTGGAGCACAAGACTCATGAGGAGAAGCTGAGAGAACTGGGATTATTTAGTTTGCAGAAGAGAAGAACAAGGGGGGAATTTGATAGCTCCTTCCAACAACCTGAAAGGGTGTTCCAAAGAGGATGGATCTAGACCAGGGATCTCAAACATGCGGCCCGCGATGCTCCCCCTGACCCCCCTACCCCCGTGCCAAGCTTCCCGAGGCCCTCCCATCCCCCCACCAAGCTCCCTGCAGCCCCCCACCCCCCCTACACCCCCCTCCTCACTCCCCCATGTGCTTCTCTCCCACGCTGCTGCTTCCCGCTGCTCTGCTTACCGCCAGGCAATTCTCTGGCAGCTTAGCGGTTTCTGGGAGGGAGGGGCCAGGAGTAGGAAGCCTCGTGCACAGGGGAGGATGAGAAAGGGGCGGGGATTTGGGGAAGGGGGCGGAGTTAGGGTGGGAACTTTGTGGAAGGGGTTTGAAAGGGACAGGGAAGGGGTTGGAGCAAGAGTGGAGTGTGAGTGCAGCCCAGTCCCAGAGAGTGCTTTAATAGAAGTAAATCTAAGTTCCTATTTGGTCCTTTGAGTGAGGTGCATTATTAAGTGAATATATTTTATTAAAACTGCTTGGAAATGACTTCATCAAAAAAAAAAAACATTCATGGAAGAAAAGGGAGTTTTCCAAGACAAATGGGAGAATTTCTCTCTTTTCACAGAGGTAAAAGATAAAATTCAATGCCTTATTTGTCACCAAATGATTGCTGTTCCCAAGAAGTATAACGTGCGTCAGCACTACGACTCAATGCATTGTGAAAAATATTTTTTACTATTCTTTTGTATCGTTGTACGTGTAACACTGAGTATGAGGCTCAGATTTGTTAGGTGATGGAATAGTTCACCTAAGGCAGGGGTCTCAAACACATGACACGCAGAGTTATTTTCTGTGGCCAGCCAAGCTCCCCATGCTCCTTCTCCCCCCGCACTTAATTTCCTGCAGCCACCAAGCTCCCCGGGCCCCTGCCTCCTCCCTGCCTACCTCCAGGCGCTTAGCACTTTCCAGGAGGGAAAGGGGAGGAGCAGGGAGCTGTGGGTTCAAGGAAGGAGGCAGGGTAGGGGTGGGACCTTATGGATGGGGGGGGGGCGGGGCTGAGGGAAGCAAGGGGGGGCATGTCAGTGATGCAGCCCTCAGGCCAATCAGCCCTCATGGTCATTTGAGTTTGAGACCCCCGCTCTAGACTGTTCTCAGTGTTAGCAGATGACAGAACAAGAAGCAATGGTCTCAACTTGCAGTGGGGATGTTTAGGTTGGATATTAGGAAAAACATTTCACTAGGAGGGTTGTGAAGCACTGTAATGGGTTACCTAGGAAGGTGGTGGAATCTCCTCTCTTAGTGGTTTTTAAGGACAGCCTTGACAAAGCCCTGGCTGGGATGATTTAGTTGGGGATTGGCCCTGCTTTGAGCATGGGGTTGGGCTAGATGACCTCTTGAGGTCTATTCCAGCCTTGATATTCTATTATTCTATTCTACGATGGAAATGAGCATGTGTTGGTGTGTACTACTTCGGATTGTTATCAAGCAGAACTCATCATCAGCATGGACGCATGTCCTCGGGAATGGTGGTTGAAGCATCTTTAGCACATCTGGCACAAATATCTTGCAACACCAGCTACAACAGAGTCATGTGAATGCTTGTTCTCACTTTTCAGTGACATTGTAAAAAGGAAGCGGACAGCCATTATCTCCTACAAATGTAAACAAACTTGTCTGTCAGTGATTAGCTGAGCACCACGTAGGACTGAGTGGACTTGTAGGCTCTAAAGTTTGACATTGCATTCAAATATAAGTTATTTTTTGTACATAATTCTACATTTGTAAGTTCAACTTTTATGATAGATTTCATAACAGTACTTGTATTAAGTGAATTGAAAAATACCCTCTCATTTTTACAGTGCATTTATATTTTTATGATGAAGTGAGCACTGTACACTTTGTACTGTGTTGTAATTGAAATTAATATTTTGGATTTTTTCACATTTTCAAAAAATATTTATGTAAGTAGTATTCTATTAATTTTTTTAATTGCATGATTAAGCACACTTTTAATTGCTTGACAGCCCTAATAAATATCAATTAAATAAAAATACCACATCTTGGATTAGAAATGGATTGACAAACAGGAAACAGAGAAGTCCTAACTGGCAAGACCTCCACATGGTAAACTATCATGTGGTTGTCACTGAGACCCATATATGATCTAAAAGAAGAACAACATGGATCACTGATTCTATACAACCAGGCTTCTGCTTCTAGAATGAGGAAAGAGTAATTCTCTAGGGTAACCTCCAAATCTGGCAAGTAGAAGTTTTTTAACCTTCGCTATAATGATGTACTGCTTAAAAAAAAAAAAAAAAAAAAGGAAAAAAAAAAAACCAATTTTTAAAAAGTTTGTGAGAGAAACAGACCACTTCTTTTAATAATTACATTCTTTAATATTAGTATTACCATTGTGCCTAGATCACTTATTGCTCCACTGGTTTATCCCTCTGCAATCCCCTCATTTATTTATAACTTTTTCAAAACTTTTGGGTGCTACAACAACAAAATTAGGATTATATACTACTACAATTACAGCCCTTGTCCATTTTTGTCCCAAAACAATGCTACCATAATCCCACAATATTAGGTTTGCATTCAGCTACATTTAAAGGAGAGGGGGGGAAATCAGATCAAGTTTAAAACAAATATGGTTGATTAGCGTTGCTTATGCTGTCAGCTGAATTAAAAAATTTGTAAACAAATATTGTGCTAATTTTGCCAAGAAAATTAAGACAAGCTTTCTCCTTACAACATATCTACAGTCAAACAAGATTTTTAAAGGACAGACTGGTTTTGGACAAGTTACTTCACAATATATAATATGTGCTATAATTATTGTTTTTCAGTACAGTTCATACCAAAACTAAGTTAATAGAGAATTCATTGGTCTAATACTCAAAAGTAGGGGTAGTTGCCTGAATGAAAAATCTTTTCCTATAATTCATACATTGTAGAATCACAGTTTCATTAGACATAGTCCCAAAGCCACAGTTTTGACAAGGATCCCTAGTTTCTTAAAAACAAAAATACACCCATGCCTTCATCTGCCCTCACTGAGACCTGTTCAGTGCAGCTAGGGTTCAATATGAGCCCAGCGCCCTGGAGCTGCATGCAGGCACAAGACCATCCACCTGGAGCATCTTGCCTACATTTGTTATAAGGTAGAATGAAAAAAAGTCTACACAGGTACATTTCAAATTTTTGGACAAATATACCCTGGTGGTGTAAAAGTTCTCTCTTTTAACATGGTAATATCCTATCAAATAGGGAAGTTTGTTTCGACTACATTATGCAATGAAACGGGAAAAGTTAATTTTGCAATGTTTAATATTGTACCTCAATCCTGTATAGTTATGATGTATACACTTGTTAAACTCTTCAGGAAATTTTTGTGCATGTAGATTTTAGGCTAAAGCTTCAGACCAACTATCTAGGCCTCAATACATAATCCCACCTGAACACACCCTCACCCGAGAAGGAGTTAATACGAGTGATAGGAAACCCAGTTTGGAGAAGCAGAAAGTTCTAGGATCGGGCCCAGAGAAGTCACAAACACACACCATCCCATATTTGTGCTTACCTGCACCTGTTGCTCATCCCAGTATTCAGCAGATTGATATGTTCTCTTTCCACTCTGTACAGCGAGAGGGAGGTGCGGATTTCCATTCTTATTTACACATTGCACTGGAAAACAGGGTGTGCTAGGAATAGGACTCTCCTGAATACTCTTTCTAGCTTCTAAAACTGCTTGAATATTATCCTTGCTTTCTTCTAACTTAATGCTAGTCATATTCATAGCCATTTCACCAATCTGAATAATACCACAGGCATCCCGATAAACAGGGGTATTCGCCATATTCTGAGCTTCAGGGCAAATTGCATGAGTAGGACAAACTGCCCATGATTCTATGTCAGGCAGATGGCCATTTATTCCTGTAGCAGGTGCAAGTCCATACAGTTGATTGCTATCTACTGTTAGCAGTTCTTGTTGAAGAGAATTGTAAGCCTGCTGTTGGGTATGGCTAGGCATTGTTAGTACAGTAATAGGTATATTCTGCAGAGAACTTTGACTATTGCTGTAGTTCTCTTCTACTGGCGTGTCAATTTTCCTTTTCTTCATAGGTTGAGAAATACATGACTGTCTTTTTTCACGTTCAGAGGTTGATGTATTAAATTGCCCTTCAGGGGAGGGCTGAGCTTCTATCTCCAGTTGTACTTGTTTGACCAAATGATTTTGCTGCATTTCTATTTGATGGCCTTGTTGAGACGGTGTACGGTACACTTGAATATGCTGCTGCTCCAGTGGTCCACAGTAGTTTAGTGCTGGATTTTGGAGAGGAGATGTAACTGGATGCACCAATTCTAACAAAGGCCCTGCTATATCAGTGCTGCTCATGTATATATAATGATTTCCTTGTTGGTATACCGAGATTGGAGAATGCATAAACTGCTGTACGTCTTCTGGCCCTTGACTACTTACTGAGTCCAGAAATACCTTCATGTGATGTTGAGGTATTGAATGGGCTTTCATACTTTGGTGATCTTCATACTGGATGGAATACATCCTTTTGAGAACTGAAAAAATCATGGAAATAATGTATGTTTAGACTGGAGGTACTGTAGAAGAATAGAAAACAACATTCTCTGACACTCACCTAAACTAGTTTGGTTGCTCTTCATTCAATAGACACTTATAATTCCCAACAACATTAATGAGTATTACTGAATGTTTGGACTAGGTAGTTACATATTTAGGATGTTCTAAAGAAGATGTTGTCACAAACTCCTCAAACCCCTGAAAGGATGACAGCCTGGCTGTGCTTAGCTACTTTCCTGTGCACATTGCTCCCTATAAGTTTTGCCTCTTTATATCTGTGTAAGATTCTGAACACAGAAAACAACTGAAATTATTTAGTGCCTGATCACCATATGGACATCCACATGGAACCCCAGTGAAATCAATGGAGGTTTATGTTCATGGAGCTCACTGCCTGATCAATGCCTTAGTTTTCAATTTTTCTGCTACAAAAAAAGTGTAGAAAAAACAGTTTATAGGTTCATCTTTATACATCAGAGTAACAATAAGAGGGCAAAAACATTTCTAAGTTGTTACTGCACTATTCACTTTAGTTTAAGTGCAATGAAAGAGAATGGTTGGATAACACTTGTACCTGTTATATGGACAAACGGAAAACTTTAGTCCTGAGATGGATACTATATGCTTTACCACTGCCCTACCCCTAAGTCTCAACCTGGTTCTGGTGTGACACTCTCTAAATGATGGGATTGTTCAGTCACCATGTCCACTATATTATTAGTCTCTGTACATAATAATAATAAATTGTAATCTAGACAACATCACTAAATAGTGGATGGACCAAGTCCCATTAACTAAAAAAAAAAATACCAGCAGGAACCTGTTTAGTTACTGTCAGTGTCTAGTTTTGAAGCAGGAACCTAAAGATTAAAGGCTCCCTACATCCTTACCATTCCCTTAGTCATCTGATATCTGCAATAAAGAATTACCAGACAGTTATTCCTAAAACAGTTGGCTTTAGTCAAAACTAACAGTTTAAACAGGTTATTTAACTATAATTTTATCTACAAAATGAGCCAACACTAAAAACAGTAAAAATGGACTGATCTTCAGCAAGACCAGGGGGTGAGATAATATCTTTTATCAAACCAACTTCTGTTCGTGAGACACAAGCTTTGGATGCACACAGAGCTCTTCTTCGGGTTTTAGGAGGCATGTAATTGTCTTTATTTTCGATGTACTTTTCAGTGAGAGGGGCAGGGTGTCTATCCTGAAGCTG
Source organism: Dermatemys mawii (assembly GCA_007922305.1). Lineage (NCBI taxonomy): Eukaryota > Metazoa > Chordata > Testudines > Dermatemydidae > Dermatemys > Dermatemys mawii. The sequence goes on from ML677341.1 coordinate 29,403,805, forward strand.
TCATTTTACATGTGGAACAGGGAAACGAATTTTCCCCCTCGCCTCTTCCCCTTGATCTTATCAAGGAGTCAACACGCGTCATACTTGCTCTTCTGAGACCGAGAGACACCTCCTAGCTCGGTGCATTATTACCCCTCAAGCCCAGCATTCAATCACGACCCACTAACCAGTATTTCCCACGCGCGCAGGGCTCTTCTCCCCTGTAGTAACACCGGCGGCTCCACGCACAATCGCAGAGCGGGGTCATTCCCCCAGGGTCCCCACCCCACCCGCTTCGGCCGCCCACCTTTGCTATTGGAAGAGCGGGCGGCGCGGCTCCAGAACCCGACGGCACTAGACGTGCTGCCGGATCCTCGCGGGCACTTCAGCCCCGCACGGGGCGGCGTCTCCGCGTCCCCCGCCCCACAGCTGCAGCTCACCCCACACCCCAGCAGGGCTCAACTCTCCTGACGGCTCCCCGGGCACCTTCCGGACTCGGAGCCCCGCGGGCCTGGCGGGAGGGATGCGACGAGGAGTCACACGGACAAAGGGACGGGCGGGGCGGACGCAGCCCGGAGAGGGGCTGGGTGGGAGGGCAGCTGCAGGGGAAGGCAGCGAGGGGTGGAACTGGGGCGGCTGGCCCCAGGCACGTTACCTCTGCGGCAGGGGGGTCCGCGGCCCCGAGCCGCCCACGCCGGGCTTTGTCTCTCCGGCTCTCTGGGGCAGCCTCCTCCTCGCGCACCCGCTGCAGAAGGAGAGCTCCAGCTGCTGCTCCTCCTCCTGCTGCAGCTGCGGCGGCCGCCCGGATCCCGGCTGAGCGACAGCGGCCCGAGCCACGGGGAGCGGGCGTCCCCCGCCCGGGGCAGGTGAGCTCGGGTGCGCGCGACAAGGCGCTTCCCGGGGAGGGGGGCGGGGGCAGGTGCCTCCCTGCTGGGCTGGGAGGAAGATAGGCGCAGGCGCGTGCGCGGGCCAGAAAATGGGTGTGCGCGCGGGTGCGCGTGCCTCGGGCGGGGGTGCACGCCTGGGGTTGGGTGTGCGAGCCTTACGCTGAGCGTGCGGGCCTCAGGCGAGGTGTGCGTGCCTGGGGTTGGGTGTGTCCGCAGGTGTGCATGCCTCGGCCAGGGGGTGTGTGCACGCAGGTGTACACGCTTCAGGCCGGTGTGCAAAGCTCTGTTCTCCTGTTAATCCCGCGGGAATTTTGCTCATTCAAAGTCTCCCTCTTTTCAGAACAGCTCAGAGTCCTGACTCTCATTGTTATCACCCCTGTCAGCTGGTGCCACTCTCCACGTGGAGTGCCACGGAGTCCCTGGGTGTTAGGGCTGCAGGCCTAGAACTACTAGCTAACTCCTCCCACTAGCCTTTCAGGCATCTGTGGGAAGAATCATTGGTCCAAAAGGGCAATGTGGCAGCCTGGATACTCCAAACCAAAATGGCACATGGCATGGAACATCGTCCTTTAGAGTCTTATTCTTATATGAAAAATGAAACTGTGGTGACATAGTCCCTTTGTATGAAAAAAAGAAAAGTGCAGCCCTTGAGTTCCTGTAAAGTTGCCAAATCCAGGTTGGAGGCATTTAAAAATAAACTATAGTGTTAGTTTTTTCATGTATGTCTATAAGAGGCCTGTATATGTTACAATTTAACCCCATATTTAAGACAAAAGAACTCTGGGTGTATGGGACCTCCCTAGGTTTGTTACATTGAAAGCATTGTACTTCCTGCATGTGTTAGATATCCTATGTAGTCTGTGTCTTGGATTTTGCTGCCCCACTTTATTTCAGTTGTAACTCTACTGCATTTTATTCTGTTCTTTATACCTTCTTTCTTGCTTTCCTAAATACATTGCAGTGATTTATTTTTTAAAATAAACTATTTTTGTTTTCAAAGAATTACTGCTTGTGTGTTCATTCGTCTTTGGAAAGCTGTATCCGTGTCCGTGTCCTTTTAAGTATTGGGAAGACTAGCTTGCTCTGGAGAGCCTTCTGCAGATCAGAGACAAGCCCCCTTGCTGGCAGTTCCTTTAGAGCAGGCCACAGCCTTGTTTAAGACACATTTGTAGGTAATTCAGTTAGCACCCTACAATTTTAGGGTAACAATGTGATCCTACATGCCCTTCCCAGACATTGCCTCTAGGGGGCAAAAATATGCTTACTCACCCCAGTTGCTAAAATGCCTAATTAGGGCTCTGGTTCATTTTATAAAAGTTAGCTCCCAAAAACATAGGTTTGTAGAAGCAGCTTGTTTACCACTTTAGCAACAAGATGATTGAAAAACCAAAAAGAAGTTGATATAGCAAAGATTATATAAGAAGCTGATATTTAGATATTAAAGGAAAACAAGAATTGTTTTGGGTGCAAGTAACATTTCTTCATTGAAGAAAACATTTATAGGAGGGCTGTCAAGTGATTTTAAAAATAATCATACTGTTAATATCAAATATTTAAATGGTATTCAGTTTAATACATTTTTCAAATGTATTAATTTCAATTACAACACAGACTACAAAGTATGCAGTTCTCACTGTATATTATAAATGTGTTTGAAAATACTATTTCTTTTGTTTGTACATTTACCTCATTCAAGTACTGTTATGCAATCTCTTTATCATGAAAGTTGAATTTACAAATGTAGAATTATGTACAAAAAATATCTTCATTCAAAAACAAAACCATGTAACATTTTAGAGCCTTCAAATCTACTCAGTACGACTACTTGTTCAGCCAATCACCTAGACAAACAAGTTTGTTTACATTTGCAGAGGATAATGCTGCTGGCTTCTTATTTACAATATCATCTGAAAGTGAGAACAGGCATTCAGATGCACTGTTGCATCTGGTGTTGCAAAATATTTATGTGCCAGATGCACTTATATGTCCCTTTAAGCTTCAACCACCATTCCAGAGGACATACCCCCATGCTGATGGCCAGTTCTGCTTGATAACGATCCAAAGCAGTGCAGACCAATGCATATTCACTTTCATCATTTGAGTCCAATGCCACCATCAGAGGGTTGATTTTATTTTTTGGTGGTTTGAGTTCTATAGTTCCAACATCAGAGTGTTGCTCTTTTGACTTCTGAATGCTTCACACCCTGTACCAATCACATTTTGGAAGGCACTTCAGATTCTTAAACCTTGGATTGAGTGCTGTAGTATCTTTAGAAATCTCAAACTGGTACATTTGTGTTTTCAGATCTGCAGTGAAAGTGTTCTCAAAACAAACAACATACACTGGGTCATCATCTGAGACTGCTATAATATGAAATACATGGCAGAATGCAGGTAAAACAGAGCAGGAGACTCTCCCTCCCTCAAGGAGTTCAGTCACAAATTTAATTAATGCATCATTTTTTAACAAGCATCATCAGCATGGAAGCATGTCCTCTGGAATGGGGGCCAAAGCATAAAGGGGAATATGAATGTTTAGCATATCTGGCACATAAATACCTTGTATTGCCGGCTACAAAAGTGACACGTGAACGCCTGTTCTCAATTTCAGATGACATTGTCAATAAGAAGCCAGCAGCATTATCTCATGCAAATGTAAACAAACTTGTTTGTCTTAGTGATTGGCTGAATAAGAATTAGGACTGAGTGGACTTGTAGGCTTTAAAATTTTACATTGTTTTGTGTTTTGAGTGCTGTGCAGTTATGTAACAAATCTAAATTTGTACTTTCATGATAGAGATTGCATCACAGTACTTGTATGAGTTGAATTGAAATACTATTTATCACTTTTACAGTGCAAATATTTGTAACAAAGTGAGTACTGTACATATTTTCTGTGTTGTAATTGAAATCAATACATTTGAAAATGTAGGATAACATCCAAAAAAATAGAATACCAATTGACATTTTTAAAATATAACCATGTGATTAATCACAATTCATTTATCATTTTTAGTTAATTGCTTGAGTTAACTGTAGTTAATTGACAGCCCTAATTTATAGTTTTTAAATTTTCAAAATGCTGCACAAAATTAATTTGTTCCCCTGAAGTATGTGCAAAGTGAACTGTACTATTATTTCACTTTCCTTAAAAGTGGAAACTGCAAGTTCTTTTCTCTCTCTCATCCCATTTGTAAGAGAGAGAGAGAAATTCCTTAGTCTGTAAGTAGTTCTGTGTCCTGTTCTGCAATGACCTTTTACAGCAATACCCCACAAATTAACCTCGGCTGCCTGTGGAGACATTAAGATCTGTAATTTAAATGACACTGTGGAAAGGTTTAAAGTGTGTAATTAATGAAATGAGAGTGGAAAGAAGAAATCAAAATTAACAGAAATGAAGAAAAATCATTACAGGCAGATAAATTTAACATCTTGTGAATTATTGTAATCTTCATCCAGTTTATCCTGCAGATTTGTATGTAAAAACAGTAGTTGAAGTTGAAGTCCGTAAAGTTCAGTCTAGAAACAAACTCAGCCATCTTCATTGTCTTCTCTGTCTTTGTCCTGTCTACATTCAGAATGTAGCTGTGTTAAGCTAATGTAGGTTCATAACACATTTCTACCATGGCTTGGCCATGTGCACACCATCAGCCAAGATGCCATAGTTCAGTGAAAACTGTGGCTAAACTGCATTCTAGTATAGCTTTCAAAATGGCTCTGTTCATTGTGTAAATAAGATCTCAGGAATTTTAAAAATAAAATTATTCAGCATTGTTGCAGGGTACTTGGGGTTCCGTAGGAACGAGGCACACACATAGTTGCTGAATAAAAGTGGTGACTTTATTGAAGGCAAAAGTGACACATCTGAAACGGGGGCTTTTTTTGTTGCTGCCACTGAGACGGGAAAAGCCCGACGCACCGGAACAATGCTTGGGGTGAAGCCCACCGCGTGTGGGAATACAGGCAGAGAAATAATAGGAATATTTGCATTTTATGCATATTTTATGAATAATTAATATTTTATTTTTATTTTGTTAGTATTATATAATACAAGCAGGTGTTTTATTAGTATTGCACAAGGCGAGCAGGCAATGAGAACTGGAGAGCACTGGTATGCAAAATATGTGATAACAGAGCAGCAATTAATAACAGTAGCGTGACAGGTAATTTTTTTTTGGAGTTGTGGGGGAGAGCGCTTTTAGCTGCCCACTGTTATAATTTTTTTGCGCTTTTTTTTTTTGCGCTTTTTTAAGAGACTTTAGTGAAAGGGTAGAGGAAAACAAATAATGGGGGCAAAAAGCAGTAGCATTAAGGGCCGTTTGGGCCAGAGTTACCCATGTGTTTGCAGTTATGCTGTTGGCAATATATAGGAAACCCTGCAAAAACATTAAAAAAGCGCTTGGTTAGGCAGTGCCATAAGGCCCTTTGGGGGCAGTTTTTTTGCTTTGGCAACACAACAGCCCAGCTCTTTTTTGTGGCGAGGATGGTTGCGGCCCTAGCTTTTGTTTTGGGATTAGTTTACTAGACACTGGCCGGGGACGGGGGGGGGGGGGGGGGGTGCCCTTTGTGGTGGTTTTTGCCTTGCTTTGCACCTGTGAAAAAGGGGGAGAGCGGACACAGGTTACAGAGAGAGCGGTCCCCGCTTCCCAGTGGAGGGAGGCATTAGTTTGGTTTTTACAGGTTGCAGCACCCAGCGTTTTATTTTTGCTGTGACTGGCGTGTTTGCCAGGTGAACGCAAACTGATTTTAACTTTTGGAAGCAATAGCAATTGAAAAAAAAAAGCATTAGCAAAATTAATGACTGCATGCCAGGGGAGGCCTGCAGGCTAAAAGCAAAGAGGCCGTACTGCATTTTAACTTGTTGCCCCCGCAGAACATTAATACCTAAAATGTACTTACCGATAGGTGCCACTAGCACCGTTGTGCGGGAGGGTGGCGCCTTACCCAGGGTGAGAGTAACAGTTATGGCGAACGCCCGCATTTTTGAGCTACCCAGGCCCTGTACCACAGTTGAGCGCCCCACTGCCTGTGTGGAGTGGAGGATGATGATTTTGGCTTTCGTGTCCAGCAAGGCCAGGACTTGCTGGGTTTTTTTATGCGGCTACTGGATTGTGAGCGGGACGAAGGGGCAGCGGTCCCCCGCCTTCCGGGTCAGGCGCATGGCCACGCACCAGACAGGGGACCCGCCTTTCCATCACAAGGCATGCAGAAGACTTTAATTTTCTGGGGCACTCAGTTTTACCGGGCGCGCCGGCTTTTGGTTTTTTGTGGGGTTTTTTTGGTTTTTGACGAAAAGCTTTTACAATTTTTTGTGGCTTACTTGTTTTGAAGGTACAGACAATTTTTTGAAGTGAACCACTTTTTGCTTGCAACTTTTGCGCCTGTGGGGGTGGTTAGCCTTTTTAATTTTTGAAGCTGAGGAGGAACTTTAAATGTTGCTATTTTAGGTTTTAGGGCCCCACGAAGGGGCTGCCATGACTACCCTGACCTGGGTGACAGTGACGGGCTTTTGCCCGTTTTACTTGTTGCTTATTGGCAATGCACGCTACGAGTGCCATACAGCAGCACGTGAGGGCTTGAGCCCCCTCCGCCTGCGAGGCTACTACTTTTTGTGCTATTGCTCGCGCCTTTGCTTGCGCCAAACACTTTTGCATTTTACCTTTTACAAGCCTTTGCAGACGCAGAAGCTTGTTGTTTTGGGCCCGGAGTGCAGTTAGAAATAGCCATGCCAACTTACTTATAGCGCGTTGCTTTGTTTCAAACCGCCGGCTGACCCGCAACCAGTGCAGCCCCTTTACGAGCTGCACCGGCATGACCCCAGCAACCTGGTGGTATTTAGGCCAATTCGCCAGGGCCGCCCAGCCAGCAATTACTTGCGCAACTGGCCCCCATTGCTTCGTTGGGGGCCATTTTGGTATGCACTGCAGGGACAGCGACAACTTTTTTGCTTTTTTAGCCTTTGGCCAAAGGGGTATTGTTTTATGGGACTCTGCTCGCTGCGCCAAATGTTGCAGGGTACTCAGGGTTCCGTAGGAACGAGGCACACACAGCTGCTGAATAGAAGTAGTGAGATTATTGAAGGCAAAAGTGGCACACCTGCAACGGGGGCTTTCTTCGTTGCTGCCACTGAGACGGGCCTCATCCCGAGCATTACTCCGGTGCGTCGGGCTTTCTCTGTCTTAGTGGCAGCAACGAAGAAAGCCCGCATTACGGGTGTGCCATTTTTGCCTTCAGTAAACTCACTACTTCTATTCAGCAGCTGTGTGTGTGCCTCGTTCCTACGGAACCCCGAGTACCCTGCAACAAGCATACTGCTACAAATCAGCCTTTTTCCCTATTTTAGGTGTATCAAATTCTTTTTAAAAACCACTAAAGTGCTGTTTTAGTACTCTCTCCATACTCCACGCTCTCTCTCTCTCACTCTCTTTTGTTATAGCTCCCAGTACACAAAGTTTACCCCTCTTCCCTACAAAATAAAATTACATTTTGTGATGGTGGACTGATCATGCTAAAATCAACACTTTCAGAACATCTCCCTTGGCTCCTTATGTGGAAAGTTATTCCTTTCCCACATTTCAGTTGGGGCTTCTATGTTTTGTCTTACCATTGAATAAGCATGGTAAACATTAGCTTGCAGTCTTTGGTCTTGATTCTTCGGTCCTTATACTCAGGAAAATTCCAAATGAAATAAGTTGGAGTCAAAGGGAGAGTCATCTGAACAGGAATGGCAAACGGGCTCCTTCGAGGCATCATCTAATGTTAAGTCCAGTCCTAGAAATACACACGTGAGTAGTTCTATTGGAAAAAGGCTCATTACTGCAAGGTACTGAGAATGCTACAGTACAGACCCAAACATGATTTACTTTATGCATGTGAGTAGTTCTGTGGCCCCTGAGATGAAAAAGCACCAAGTTAAGGGTCATTTGTAACAAATGCCTCAACTTGTTTTTATATCATCCTTTTGTACGACAGTTAAAAGTCTTGGACAGTAAAAAAGATCTCTGACAATTGAGAGAGGGTGTCTGACTGTAAAGGTACATCTACACAGTTAGCTGGAAGTGTAATTTCAAGCTCAAGGAGACATGCTTGTGCTAGATCTAATCAAACTAGCATTCTAAAAATAGAAGTGTAATCACAAAGGTAGGAGCCACAGGATAGCTAGTGTCTTATTTGGGACCATATATGAGATGGCTAGCCTTTCACGCCGCCGTGGCTACACTTCTGTTTTTAGCACACATGAGATCAATCAAAACCAGTTCAGTATCTGTCCTTGAGCTGAAAATTACACCTCCAGCTAAAACTGGAGACTTCCCCTAAATTTAGCTGGTTAATGATGTATAAACAAAAGCTGGATTTGGTCAATGTAGAAATATGGCAGTCAGTTGATTTCATTGATTCTATGGAATGGGTGCAGCAGAAATTAAAGGGAGAAATCAATTTTTTTCTTTGTCCAATAAATTTTATTCCAAGATTTATTTTAAAAAGAGGTTTAATAGGGATTCACAGTGTCTGTCTTTCTACTTTTACTATGCATTGTTTGGGTCTGTACTGTTGATGCTGCCCCCACTCTTCCGAATCAATGAAATAATGGTACAGATCCAGGATCTGAACCAAGACCCCATTATAGCAGTGGAAAGACTCCCATTGATTTAAGTGGGCTTTGGATCAGGACCCAGACCGCCAGACACTGCACAGACCCTGAAATCTTTTTACTTCATCGTTTATTATTTTCTTTGTAATCTGGACCTTGGCTATACCTTGACCAAGAAATCTGGACCTTGCCAAATAAACTACCCCTGACCTAATATAATAAAAAAAGCTCAACCACATTCTTCATAAAGTTTACTGTCTCTAAAAAAAATTCCATTTGTCTCCTCTGAATGCCTTTACATAGTACTCTTTTTTTGTCACAGAATATCAAGAATCTTTCCTCCTGCTTAACCAAAGTACTATGAATTTTATGTAAAGTTCATAATAGCTGTATTTTCTGGTAGATATATACAATTATAATTGTATAAAAATAGTGTTAACACCTAAGTGGTTCCATTCCCACAGATTGACTAAGACAGGTAGTTAAGCATTTCTTCCACCTCAGTGACAACATCTGCGTCAGCAATGACTCAGGAGACATATGTCTCCCTGTTTACAGCCACAAAGGAATTTATTGCCCATATTTTGCAGCACTTCTGACTGAATAAATCCATTGAATTTAAAATAAACCAGAGAGCCTGATTCATCTTCCGTTGATGCCAGTTTTACACCTATGGAACACCAATGATTTCAATAGAATTATTCCTAATTTACATTAGCTGAAGAGGAGAATCAGGCCCATGGTTAACCAAGGCATCACATTTCTTTCTTAAGCTAATTTGTGATTAAATCTGCAACAGAGCTATAATGTTAGCTGTTAAAGACCAATGTCTACTACGTAACTCCTTTAATATTTCTAATGCCATTTTTATCTCACCAGTGAAAATGTTTGTTAATTTATACAAAAGAATTGTCATTAAGGTAAGAAAATATATTGTGTGATATTTATGGAAACCATTTTCTCTTATGTGTGGTTGTATTTCATAATGAGTGTAAGCAGGCATAGCTACATAGAAGGGAGAGTCCAGATATTAACTTGTGTATGATGGGCGTTTAACAGTAGCATCTGCATCCTTGCAGACATGTTTATTTTCCTAGCTTTGCCTGTCTGTCATGTGGTTGGTTAAGTTGTTTGGATTTTTTTTGTTTGGTTGGGTTTTTTTGGTCCTCTACAGTGGAAATGTCTTTATGCTAATTTTAATCCTGCTTTAGCAGTAGGATGGACTGAATGACCTAATTCAATAAGCTTTTTCTATCTAACTTCTCTGATTTTTTTCATTGTAAATGAGGAATTTGTGCATCCAGCAGTTTGTTGATTTTTTATAAAAAAGCCTCCAAATTTGTTAGTTCTATTTTTTTTATCAGAGCGTCATATGGGACTAATTCAAATACCTTGCCTAAGTCTATTATATCAACAGTTATTTTTATCAGCTAAGCTTGTAATCTCATCAAAAAAGATCATGTTTATATGGCAATCTATTTACCAAAAATATCGTGTTGATTGGCATTAATTATGCCACCATGCTTTATTCTTCACTGACTGTGTCCTAACTCAGCATGGAATCCATGTCAGGCTTAACAGCCTACGGTTTCCCAGGTCCCCCATTAACCATTTTTAAATATTGGCACAACATTAGCATTTCTCCAGTTCTCTGAAACTTCCCTAATGTACCAAGATTTGTTAAAAATCGACATTAAAGGTTCAAAGAGATCATTGGCCAATTCTTTTAATACTCTTGGGTTCAAATTATCCAGTTTTGCTGATTATAAAAATGTATAACTTTAATAGTTTAACAACTTCTATAGTTACTAATATAATAGACAGTATTTCCTTATCACTGTGACATAAATATATCATCCTGCTTCTTTTTCAGATACAAAAAAGAAATATTTGACTACTTCTGTCTTTTGTGCCTCACAATTGACAATTTTCCCATTATCTAGTGTCAGATATTTACCAGTTTTAGAATTTTGTTTGCTCCTGATATATTTTGAGAATTCCTTCTTACTGTCCTTGACCCACGGACCATATAGACAGACAGACAGATATCTTCAGCTTCCCTTTCAGTTTTAACTTTCCCCAAAGACTTAGTTTTACACAGTTGATACACAGTTGACAACTGCAGTTTTAGGATATACATTTAAAACATAAACAAATTTATTCAACTACACGTTTGATAAGAACGGAAATAGAAAATATCACAGTGTGCAGCACTGTCAAGTTAACACTGCCATAAGAACCAAAACTTTTGCTTTTCTTGATTTTTTTTTAAATGTTAACAGTGCAACCTTAATGTTGCATTAACTTTTTTGCATTTTGTATATTTAATTTCCTCACTACATATGTTTAATGAACTGTTTGAATTGCAGTTCCATCTAAATATTATTTCTCAAACATGCATTTTTGTTACTATGAAAGTCTATTTTATATATAGTAAAATGCTTAGGAAACTTGTTCTGAATTGGAGAGGAGGAATGGAATACCATAGACAACACATAAAGAGAGAGATCAAAAAATTGTCATAGGTCTGAGCTGAACAGTTAGCATATTTGGCCAAATCATGTTTATGAAAGCAGACCTATTATTTGTATTACGATACAGTCTCTTGTGCATGAGAGGTCTCAGCTAGACTGGCCCACACTGTGTTAGATTTAGGCTCTGATTCTGCAAGCACAATATTTACTTAACTTTACTACTGTGAATAGTTCCATTGATTTCAATGGGATTACGCACAATAGTAAAGTTAAACACTTGTATGTTTTTAGGATTGAGGTCCTACAGACCAGCACATGCAGATCTGTTTATCAGCAGTATAAGATTTAAATTGATCTGTTATTATACAAGGTACAGAGATGGATCATTTTCCTAGTTTTCATGTACACAACTCAGAAGCAAGCTCCTAGGAGATGAATATTATGTGTAACTTTATCCTAACAGCTCCTGTATGTGGCATCACTTATTCTGAAAGCAAGGAAAAATATTGGAGACACGAATAAAAATAAATCGGTGCACTAAGGTATGATTTTCAATAGCTAAACAGAATTGAAGACATTGTAGCTCTGTCAGCCAGATATGGAGTCTCAAGATATGGGCACCACTCCAGATTTAGCATGCAGGTTGAACTGTTTGCAACATAAGGCAGAGTGTTTAGTCAATAATTCTCTGGTGTAAGATAAATAAAGGATTAATTTGAAATGGTCTCAGGTTTCAGCAGCTGTGCCACTGTAGTCCATCTGGTGAAGATGCTCTATGCTGACAGGAAAGAGCTCTCCCATCAGCATAACAAAATCACCTCCACAAGAGAAGCTCTCCTGCCAACATAGTGCTGTCCACACTAGCTCTTAGGTTGGTGTAACTTATGTCACTCACGGGGTGGCTTATTGACACCTTTGAGCAAAGTAAGTTATACTGGCAAAAGTGGTAGTGTGTACAAGCAGCTAGAAATTGTCATTCCTTCAGAGTGCGTCAGTGTGCATTGGTTTTTGTATTTTCATAACTTGATATTCTGTTGGAGAGCTCTGGTAGGCAGCAAGTGTCTCTGGAACCAGACAGGCTTGCATTGAATTACCTCTCAATCTCAGATCAATCTCTTACTGCTACCAAACTCAGGCACCAAGCTTGAAAAGACTTGTGCACCTGCTTAACTTTGCAGTTAACTGTACTGTGAATACAACTAAGTGAATACAACTTAGTGAAACCCAACTTAGTTAAGCTGGCACATTTGTTTTTGCAGGACTGGAGTCTTAGAAATATAACTAACATGTTTGGACTCTCTATTTTTATAGAGGGAGCAGCAGTTAAAGCTGCATAATGGTTTCTGGCTTCACTTCTTGTTTTCAATCATTCATAACAGAGAGTCTTGAGGAGTGGGGGTCAGGGGACAGGGAATGTGGGGGTTGGATAAGGTGTGGGAGTTCCAAGGGGCAGGGGTGTGGCTAGAGGTCGGGGCAGTCGGGGAACAGGGAGCAGGGGTGTTGGATACAGGGTGGGATCCTGGAGGGTGATTAGGAGTAGGTTGGTCACTGGAGGGGGCGGTCAGGGGACAAGGAGTGGCGGGGGGGGTTGGGTGGATCAGAGGTTCTGAGGGGGGCAGTCAGGGGACAGGAAGTGGGAGAGGTCAGATAGGAGGTGGGGCCAGGCTGTTTGGGGAGGCACAGCCTTCCTTACCGGGCCCTCCATACAATCTTGAACCCTGATGTGGCCCTCGGACCAAAAAGTTTGCCCACCCCTGCAGCTCGCATTGGCTGGGAACTGCAGCCAACGGGAGCTGCAGGGGTGGTGCTTGTGGACAGGGCAGCACACAGAGCTGCCTGGCCACACCTCTGCCTAGGAGCCGGAGTGGGGACATGCCGCTGCTTGAGATAAGCACTGCCCTGAGCCTCATCCCTCTGTCCTCGCCCTGATCCCCCGCCTGCACCCCAAACCCCTCATCCCCAGCCCCACCCCAGAGCCCTCACCCTGAGCCAGAGCCCTCACTGCCATGCTCCAACCCCCTGCCCAAGCCCTGATCCCCTTCCACCCCCACCCCCCTTCAAACCCTGTGGTCCCAGCCTGGAGCACCCACCTGCACTCTCAGCCGGAGCTCTCACCCCTCCTCATGCCCCAACCCTGATCCCCTTCCCACCCTTCAAACCCCTTGGTCCCAGCCTGGAGCACACTCCAACACCCCAAAGTCCTCATTCCCTTCCCAGCCCGGAGCCCTCTCCCGCACCCTGAGCTTCTCATTTCTGGCCCCACCCTAGAGCCCAAACCTCCAGTCAGAGCCCTCAACCTCTCCTGCATACCAACCCCAATTTCACGAGCATTCAGGGCCTGCCATACAATTTCTACACCCAGATGTAACCCTCGGGTGAAAAAGTTTGCCCGCTCCTGTCTCACACTCATGAAGCTGCTACGTCTGAGAAAACATATCCCATAAACTCGGATTCTAGAAGAGGGAAAGAAAGATAAATTACATGACTTTTTTGTCTTGTTGCTGTTTGGACTCTTACAAGGGCTGGAGCTTAGAAATAAAAAGCAGAGATCCCCAGGGTCAACCTGGGTTAGCCCTAAAAAGAAATTCAGAGCTGACAAATTACTATAACTGTATCAACTTTTGGAGACACAGATTGAACTCATTTGTGTGTATATGTTGCCTGCTTTAATTTCTAATTATAACTCCCCCCTTTTCTTTTCCTAGTTAATAAATGCTTAATTAGTTTACTCTAGGATTGGCTACCAGCATTGTCTTTGAAATGACATCTAACGTACCAACTGATCTGGGGTAAGTGACTGGTCTCTTGGGACTGGGAGCAGCTTGAATATTTGCTTTCTATGTATATAAATACATCTGACTTCTGTTCCATTCTATGCATCCGATGAAGTGGGCTATAGCCCACGAAAGCTTATGCTGAAATAAACTGGTTAGTCTCTAAGGTGCTACAAAGTCTTCCTTGTCTTATTTATGGATACAGACTAACATGACTGCTAATCTTAAACTTGAATATTTTGTGACTTTGGGTGTAACTGACCATTTATCACTAAGCCCAGCTTGTCTGGGTGGCAAAATAGACTGGAGTGCCCAAGGGGACTGTCTTTGACTCCATGGTAAGAATGTTATAGTAATTCAAGAGTTCCCATTTGTTACTGGGTTGTTGAAATCTATTAATATAATAGATTTGGGGTGTCTGCCCTGCTTTTTGAGTCTGTCTTGAGGCTGGCACTCAGTCATGAGCCACTCCAGAGAGCGTGACAGTGCTGAAGGCAGCTGACAAATTCAGGATGAGGATGGAGTACTGGTTCTGTGCTTCGGCTAGGAAGAGGTGATTACAGACTTTGGGGAGTGATTTTAATGGAGTGCAAGGGGTAGAAGCTGAGCTGGAGAGGGTCAGCAATGGAACTGGAGAAGAGGCACTTTAGACACTGACTGTAAACAGTGTGTCTGGTGAGCTTAGAAATTAAAAGGAGAAGGAAAATCAGGTGGTAGTTGAGAGACAAGTGGACTCAAGAGTGGGTTTTTCTAAGATGGGAGAGATTTAAGTATGTTTGTATTATGACAGGAGAGAGTTAGAGTATAGTAAGGGAGGGGAGGAGAGTGGGTGGAAGAGAGCTGAGGAGCTGAGATGTGGGTGTCAATGGACCAAGTGGAAGAGTTACAGGAAGAGAACAGATGAGAAACTTCTGCATCTATGACCAGGAAGGAAGAGGGAGTAGTAGGATAAGGGAAGTGGTGAACTGAGGGAAGGTCACATTGTCATCTTTCCCTTGGAAGAAATTGGAGATTCTGTGCAGATGCAGGAGGGGAAGGCTTAAGGAATGAGTCAGACAACAAAAAAGAAGCTGAGTTTAAGGACCTAGGATTCAATCAAGTTGGACAAGTAGAGATGTTTAGCCAGGAAGATGGCAGAACTTTAGGAGAGAATGAATGTGTAGTGGAGAAAAATCAGCCAATTTAGACAAATTAAACCTAATACTCATGCAACAAGATGAATGTTTAGTACACAGTACCAATCCTCTGACACATTACACTGCATTCATATCTGATTATAAGACATCATGTCAGTTGTCCTATTTACCTTCCCACGTACCCTTGCTTCATCAAGAATGTCTAAGTTCCCATCTACCCTGATTCTTTAATGTAATCATTGTTTTTCTTTTATACAAATGTAGTCTCTTTTGTATGGTCTACACATGGCAGAAGTGTCTATATTCCAACTATAGTTCTGCAAACTAATTATTTATTTAAACTTATTTGAAAATTCATTATTGTTATCTACTGAATACTTTTAGGATGAGCAACCCACAGTTGTGCCCATTGTTTTCTCTTGTGTATTAGCTATTTAGTTTTCCAGACTCCCATTGTGGGTTTCCCTGTTTTGTTGGGAGAGGAAATCAACTTAATAAATGGATTTAAATTTTTTAATCAGTTTATCTTTGACAATTGCTTTATTTTTTGAATCCATGGTATATATGAATTCTCTCTCTCATAGAGGCACTATCAGTTTCATATTATGGCACACCTATACTACATGCCACAGCCATATACTGTATTATATGATTTGTTATGCCCTTATTAGAGTTTTACCTTCATTGTTTTACCATGTGTTCAAGGGTGGCAGGGGAATCTTTCCCCTGAGGGGAGGCTAGCTCCCTGTCCCACCTCCTCACATGGCACCAAACAAGAAAAGAAAGAGGCAGGGCACGATAACCAGCAGAGGGTGGGTATGCCAGCTCCTCTAGCCGCACAGGGCACCAGTGAGGCAGGAGTCGAGCGCAACTCTTGCAGTCCGGGAATGGGGGGGTCAACAGAAAAGGGGGTTCACAAGTGAGTGGGGGACATGGGCACACAAGGTGGGAGTGGAGTGGACTTAGAAAGGGCCTGGGCGGGGAGAGGAAAGAAAGGCAAAAAATGGCGGGGGGGAAAGCCCAAGGCTAGGGTAGGGTAGGAGAGGCAAAGAAACTCCCCATGGCTAGAGCAGGGCAGACAGACAAATGCTTGGCAAAAGGGCTAGGATGGGGCAGGGAAGACAAATTAACCAGGCAGCAGTGGGGAAGATGGGGTGGGCAGGAAGTAGAGGAAGGTGGGCAGGCTGCTTCAGGGTACAGTGGGCAAATGGGGTGGGAGGGCACCAGTCAAGCATGAGTAGGGGAAAGGACAAGTCCAGGGAAGGGGGCACAGGCATCTATGTGTACTTGTGGATAACAAGTGACTACTTGCTGCTGCAGATGGAGTCCCAGTTGGAAGCAGCGTCAAAGCAAGCAGTCAGGCTGGGGCGTGGACGCAGTCCCAGATGAGATACGGGGACAGTGAAGGGGGCAGTGCTGGTGTGTGGATAGACGTGGGAGAGGGCTCTGCACCACTCACCCCTACTCCTGCAGCAACAACTACAGTGGAGTCCCGGTATAACGCGCCCCGCTATAACGCAAGTTCGGTTATAGCGCAATTATACCGTGGCTCCCAAGTCCTGAGTTCTCTGCCCCCGGCAGGCGCGGGGGCCACAGCTTCTCTCCCCTGCTGGGCAGCGAGGAGAGAAGTTGCAGCCTCCACTGCCAGGGACAGAGAACTCAGGACTGCAGGCGGGGACTGCGGCTTCTCTCCCCGCTGCCCAGCAGAGGAGAGAAGCTGCAGCCCCCACCTGCAGGGACAGAGAACTCCCAGGCTGCAGAGAGCAGCGCCAGAGTTCTCTGTGGAAGCCGCTGGGCACCCGCCTGCCAAGACAGAGGGAATCCGGGCTGCCAGAGTCCTCCTGTCCGGGCAGGCGGGGAGCCCTGGCTTCTCTGGAAGCTGCTGCCCCAGCGCCTGCCGGGACAGAGGGACATCTGGCAGGCGCGGGGGCAGCGGCTTCCACAGAGACTCCGGGGCTGCAGTCTGCAGCCCTGGAGTTCTCTGACCCTGGCAGGCCCAGGGCCGCAGCTTCTCTCCCCTGTTGGGCAGCGGGGAGAGAAGTGCAGCCCCCCGCCTGCCAGGGAATGGGGTCCCGCTATAACGCAACCCCGCATTTAGCGCGATGGGCTCCACTGTACTATCACCACAGGCCCAGGAGATAACACTGCTATGGGTACCTGCATGGCCCACAGTATGCCTACATTTTTATGGCTGATTCAGGACAATGCTTCCTCAGTTCTAGTCCCCTAACATCCCTACTTTACTTGCACTACATTGATGACCTCTTCATCATCTGGACCCATGGAAAAGAACCCTTGAGGAATTCCACCAGGATTTCAACACTTTCCATCCCACTATGAACCTCAGCCTGGATCAATCCACACAAGCAATCCACTTACTGGACACTACAGTACTAATAAACAATGATCACATAAACCTCACCCTATACTGGAAACCTACTGACTGCTATACTTACCTACATGCCTCCAGCTTTCATCCAAACCACATCATATGATCCATTGTCTACAGCCAAGCTCTAAGATACAACTGCATTTGCTCCAATCCCTCAGACAGAAACAAACACCTACAGGATCTCTATCAAACTTTCTTAAAACTATAATAACCCATCAGCTGAAGTGAAGAAACAGATTGACAGAGCCAGAAGAGTATCCAGAAGTCACTTACTACAGGACAGGCCCAACAAAGAAAGTAACAGAACACCACTAGCTGTCACCTTCAGCCCCCAACTAAAATCTCCCCAGCACATCAAGGATCTACAACCTACCCTGAAGGACAATCCCTCACTCTCCTAGACCTTGGGAGACAGGCCAGTCCTTGCTTACAGACTGCTCCCCAACCTGAAGCAAATACTCACCAGCAACCACACACCACACAACAAAAACACTAACCCAGGAACCTATCCTTGCAACAAACCACAGTGCCAACTCTGTCCACATATCTATTCAAATGACACCATCATAGGACCTAATCACATCAGCTACATCATCAGGGGCTCATTCACCTGCACATCTACCAGTGTGATATACATCATCATGTGCCAGCAAAGTCCCTCTGCCCTGTACATTGGCCAAACCGGATAGTCTCTACACCAAAGAATAAATAGACACAGATGAGATGTCAAGAATTACAGTGTTCAAAAGCCAGTCAGAGAACACTTCAACCTCCCTGGACACTCAATTACAGACCTAAAAGTGACAATTCCTCAACAAAAAAACTTCAAAAACAAGAAACTGCAGAACTAGAATTAATTTGCAAACTGGACACCCTTAAATTAAGATGAATAAAGTCTGAGAGTGGATGGGTCATTAACATGGGGAAATAGTTTTTAGTTTGTGTAATTTTTCCCTCTATTGTTACACACACCTTCTTGTCTACTGTTTGAAATAGGCTGTCCTGATTATCACTACAAAAGGTTTTTTTTCTCCCACAGATAATAGCCCACTATAATTGATTTGTCTCATTAGAGTTGGTATGGTAACTCCTACCTTTTCACTTTCTCTGTGTACACACAGACACACACAACATCTTCCTACTTTATTTTCTACTCTGTGCATCTTATGAAGTGGGTTTTAGCCCATGAAAGCATATGCTCAAATAAACTTGTTAGTCTCTTAGATGCCACAAGTACTCCTCATTCTTTTTTAAAAAGTATTATCATCACTCACTTGAGTAGCAGTACTCACTCCATAAAATCCTGCTGTTGTAGCAACTCTTTTTCTTCCAGGACAGTGACAGCAGCAGCAGATCAGGTGGCTGCAGGAGGTGAGTCATCATTTTGATTACCTGGGGGCTAATTAGTGCATCAGGAGAAGCTGATTGAGGGTAATGAACTCAATTGTCCCATTAGTCCAGGGCTGATAAATTCACAGGAAAGAGGTGCAAAGGGGGGGAAAAAAAATTTTTTTTTTTTTTTTTTTTTTTTGTGGTGGAAGACAGATGGGTTTGCTGAGAAGGCTTAAACCTTGGTAAACACTGTAAATAGGTGGGAGCATGAGGGAATATAGTTATATTGGTAAAGGAGACTGGAAATGAAGCTTTACTGAGAACACACTTGGAGGACTCTGGGTAGTTTCTGCTGGTAAGAAGATGAGATAGACAGGGCCCTTGTGACAATTATCCATTATCAAATTCTACTGTGAGTTTCTTTATTAAAACATATATATGCTTTTCAGGCTTACAGTTGAAGAAGCCTGCATATAAATTTATGCAGGATTGGAGAATTTTTCTAAAGATAAGATTTGTTTTGTGACTCAGTGATTGCAGTACCACTATGCAAACTAAAGCCTCTATCTATAAAATAAATTAAACAAGTGCTTAACTTTGTGATAAGATATTCCTATTGATACCAATGCTAGGTGAGTCTAGGTAGCCAACAACACACATTTATATTTAATAAACACTTCAGTAGAAATTTTGGTTTGGGGAGATATTTCAAATAAGGTAGTAGGGGGCCCTTCATGAATTTCAGGAGAAAGTTCAGTACAACAGTGGTGACATGAAAAAACATAAGGTTTTAGAAAGAGGTGAAATAACAGTTTGAGGAGGGTAGGTCTCATCTGTGGATCAAAGGGAATGAGGAAAAAAGTCTTACGACAACCCAGAAAATCCACTAGCATTGAAGTTAGACAGTAGAACCTCAGTGTTACGAATTGACCAGTCAACCACACACCTCATTTAGAATTGGAAGTATACAATCAGGCAGCAATAGACACAAAAAGAATGCAGGTATGATACAGTGCTGTGTTAAACATAAATTACTAAAAAATAAATGAAAAGCAGCATTTTTTCTTCTGCATAGTAAAGTTGCAACGCTATACTAAGTCAATGTTCAGTTGTAAACTTTGGAAAGAACAGCCATAATATTTTGAGTTAGAAACAACCTCTGCTCCTAAGGTGATCATAACTCAGTTCTGCTGTATAATGACAAAGAATAAACTTGTGCTATACAAAAGAAAATAAATATAAAATTGTAAATTAAAATCACAATAAGAACATGGGAAATTTCCCAAAAGAAAACCTTTGAGAGGTGATTGCTGAACTACTAGCGTTATTGTTTCTGTGATTATCTGCTATTAAACCCATAAATTAAATAACACAACACATCCATCCATCTGTACAATGTTAACCAAGAACTACGATAGCGTGCTAAAGAGAATAAGTAAAAAATACTACTTTTTAAATAAATGCATTTTAGGAGTGAAACTACATTTTGGGCAGAGTGACAAAGAACAGTCAGGCAATCAGAACAGCAAACATGATACTTGTGAGCAAATATGAGGCTAACTACAGATATACTACACCGATGTAAACTAACAATTCTTTTAAATGCCAAAAATATGTATGATTATAGATATGCATCTGTGTATTGTGTGTAAAATGTTCAGTAGTGCCACCAAATCTTAAGAAAAAGAGACCAGCTCCCAAAAATCATGAGATTTGTTTTAATATGATTTTTTTTAAATGTTGGGCTCTTTTAAATCTACCTTCTGGCTGCTAAGCTTTCAGGGTGCACTTGCTTCACGTTTCAAGCTTTTCTCTAAAAGCATGAGGACTAGAAAGTTGATGTTTGTAAATGAAAGCCCTGCTCTCCTGTAATATCACGACTCCTGCAGCTGGGAGTCTTAAAAAGTGCGAGAGCTGGCGAGCCTGGAGATGGTATTGAGCCCAGCCTCTCCCGGCAGGTCCTTGCATCATTTCAGATCATGAGCTGCTTCATATCGGCACCGAGCTGCCTTGAACAGCACAGCCTGGGAGGGGGATGCTGAGATCAGCCAACCAGGGACTGATCAGCCTCTGTCCTGGCCACCGCTGTAAACGGCTCGCTCCACTAGTAACTCTTCTCCCCCCGACCCCTCCTTGTCCCCCAGCTCCCGCCTCGCTTCCCTTCGCAGCCGCCTCTCCTGCGCCGCCCCCGAGTCTGCCCGTCTGGCGCCCTCCACGTCCCCCCGACACTGCTCGGGGCACGTTTTGTCCCCGGCACAAGCGCTGCCTGCGCCTCCCCTGCGATAGCGCCCGCCGGCCCCCGCCCCCGCCGGCTGTGTGGGGAAGGTTCTGAGGGCCAGGTGGATGCCCAGGTAACGACCCCTCCCCCGACTCCTTTAGGCGCGGCTACTGGGCATGCGCGGCAGGAGCCCGGCACCAAACCCGGCTGCTCGCGCCCCAGCGCTTCCCCTGCAGCCCGTTTGTGCGCCGTGCCTGCCTGGGAGCAGCCCCCGCCCCCACCCCCGTCCCACCGCCGCTCCCAGCCAGGCGGGCTCCAGATGTTTGGTTTAACAGCTGAACGGACCCCTCGCGTTCAGCCGCCTCGCTCCCGGGCCGCAGCCTCCTTCCCTCCGCCGCAAGCCCCTTCTCGACTTGCTCGGCACGTTGCTACCGCTCGCTGCAGATGGGAATTTCCGTGCAAGCGCCTTTCAGCGGCAGCAATAACAAGCACTGATACGTCCCCCCATCCCCCCCAGTTTGGGGTGACTATTACTGGGGGGGGCGGTACCTCCCCCTGCCAGGGGGAGAGGGGGGAAGTTGTTTTCGCCTCTGCGGTTATTTACGACGTCACCGTTGGGCTCACACCATCCGCTTGGCGCTGAAGTGACCAAAGTGACAAGGTAAATGCCTCTTCCCCGTGTCTGCACCACTGTCCCCGGGCAGCCTGGCTCTGGCCGGCTTGTCTTATAGGGCTGTTTGTTGCGGGGCTCGTCGCGTTGGTCTGAGCGCGGAGCGCCTTTGATTGCCCGCCTATCCCGGCCTGTTCTTGCAGGGCTCTCCCCTGTCTGTGATTGCACCGCTCGCCCGGCCTTGCCTGGGTTGCTCTGATTTCTCACCGTGCGGCTCCGGTTGCGCCATTGCCCCGATCGCGGAGCTCTGGTGCATCGCCCCGCTGGCCTGGCTGCCGGTGCGTGCTCTCCAAGGGGAGCCGCGGAGCATGCCCGGGATAACTTCCGGGCGGCGGACCCGCGGTCGGAGGAGGAGGAGGAGGAGGAGCAGCAGCATCGCCTGCCAGCTAACAATGGTGCCGCTGCTGCAAGCCCGCCCGCCTGCCGCCCCACCTGCCCCGGGGCCTGGCTGCGGGTCCCCTCTGCCTGGGCTGCTCTCAGTGTCGGTGTCACCCTGCAGGCTGGGAGCGCCCGCGCCGCCGGAGAGTCCCGCCCAGGCGAAGCGCAGCCGCCCCCCGGGGAGCCCGGTGCGGCGCGACCCCGCCGGCAGCCGCTTATGCAACACATCATCGAGAACCACCCGGACATGGCCACCGCGCTGCTGGCGGGCGAGAAGCTGAAGGAGCTGATCCTGCCCGGGCAGCAGGACGACAAGGCCGGCTCGCTGGCGGCGCTGCTGCTGCAGCTCAAGCTCGAGCTGCCCTTCGACCGCGTGGTCACCATCGGCACCGTCCTCATCCCCATTCTGCTCGTCACCCTGGTCTTCACCAAGAACTTCGCCGGTAAGGGCGGCACCACGCTGCCCCCAGGCACGGCACCCGCCCGGGGTGGGGGGCAGCTAGAGCGCGGGTGGGCGAGCCCGGGGGGGGGGGGACAGGCAAGGGGCAGCACATGGCCAGACCGGCCTGCAGGTCGGTAGCTCTCTGCGGACAGATAAAGTCCTACAGGCCAGGGGACCTATAGGGTTGCCAACGCTCCAGGATTATCCTGAAGTCTCCAGGAATTAGGGTGACTAGATGTCCCGATTTTATAGGGGGGTCTTTTCCTTATATAGGCGCCTATTACCCCTCACCCCCATCCTGATTTTTCATACCTGTTGGCTAGTCACCCTACCAGGAATTAAAGATTAATCTTTAATTAAAGATTGTCAGGTGGTGAAACCTCCAGAAATACCTCCAACCAAACTTGGCAACCCCAAGGGAGAAAGATGCAGGGCCCAGTTCCACTCTCCTTATTCCTGCAGCCTCCTTTAAACAAATAAGACTGCAAGCTGACCCCGATGTTTGCAAGGCAGTGAGTTACTCTTCTGATCACCAGGGAACTTGCTGGAGTTGAAGGGAGTTTACCCATTGCTCTGATGCCGCAGGTGGACGGACGCAAGCGTGAAAATGAGCTGGGGCAGCCTCTTTAGTATGTTCGTTAAAGACTAACAAAAGTATTGAAGCATAAGCTTTCGTGGGCTAATACCCACTTTGTAAGATGTATCATAGGATGCAATCCGTGGGTGTTAACCCATGAAAGATTATGCTTCAGTACTTTTGTTAGCCTTTAAGGTGCCACAGGACTCTTTGTCGCTTCTGCAGAACCAGATTAACACTGCTACTTCTCTGATTCTTTAGTAGGTTTGTTTGTTTGTTAAGCAGAAGCTATGGGGCAGCCCCCTTTTGTATGTTTGTTTGTTTGTTTGATGAACAGAAGGTATGCTGAGCTACCAAAAATGATTTTTAAACATGTCTTTATTTTGCAGATTTACTAGTAGATTGTGTGCATGTTTAACTGCACTGCTAGGTGAACAGTAGTAATTTTATACATCCATATTGTGATAGGCCCTATTTCGATTATGAAAATAACTACTATTTGCCCACTATGTTGTTACTGTCCATTGCGAAAATCTGTATTCAGACACTTGTAATCATTTTATTTTCAACTAGATTGACCATAGCATCCCCTTCAGAGCCTTTGTGATATATGAAATCAAACCACATTGAACTTTGAAAATTAGGGACCCATAAATTGTTATGGGTCTTTTGAAGTCATTAGTCTCTCAAGTAAACATATCTTAGGTTGTGAAATATGGACTTGCTGAATGGAGCTTTTAAACCTTTATTGTATTAATCTGATCACCATACAAGTGATCTAAGGCTGTATACTAAAAATCAATATTAAATTTGTGTTTAAAAAATGTGGGAACTGATTGTGCAGTCTGCAGCTAGTAGTGTTAGCAGGTAGTGTTGACTTCATTAGGAGTTTTGTCAGGTAAGCATGACTGAATCAGGCCCTTAGTGAGCATGCATTGGGGCTGAGTTTTACAATTCTGTATCCTATTTGGTTCTATTATGAAATATCCATAAACCATATGAAGGATTAACTGTCTTTCATTTAAAAAAATAATTTGTCAAACATTTTGAATGTTACGAATTAAAGCAATTTTAAACCAGTTACTTTTAAAAAAAACATATTTATAGTCCAAGGTTTTTATACCTGAAGAGTGATATTTAGTGCTTCAGTTTTTGGATGCCCAACCTGAGACACCTTGAAGGGACTTCATTTTCAGAAAGTGCTGAGTGCTAATCCTGTGAAAATTAGCCCCCTTTAAGGTCACTCATTGAGAATGCAAAATAACTAGTGACTTTTGAAAATCATCACCACAGAATTTAAGGGTTTTAGACTCTCTCTCTCCCTCTGCTTGGTGTGGAGGGAAGCAAAATAGGGCAGAACCCCGACCAGCCCTGTAGAAGAGGGAACTCTACCTATAGCATGTTCCTCCTGTACTGCACGTGCCCTTCTGTGTGACATCTGCAGGCTTTGTGGGTCATAGAGGTAACCTTCTGAGGGAGAGGGAGGGGAAGGAATTTGATAGCTTCCCTCTGGATAATGTGGATTTCCCAGTAGAAATCTATCCATGACTTAACTGGTGAAAGGAGCAGTGACTTATCTCCATGTCTACTACAGTCCTTTCAGAGAAAGAGCTCAAAGGGGAACCATGTGATTAAGAGAGGGGAGGCTCAGAGATTCTCAGACTGGATGTCACTCTGCAAGAATAAACAAACAAGTGCATGTGGATCTAGCGCATGGGTCGGCAACCTTTCAGAAGTGGTGTGCCGAGTCTTCATTTATTCACTGCAATTTAAGGTTTTGCTTGCCAGTAATACATTTTAATGTTTTCAGAAGGTCTCTTTCTACAAGTCTTTAATATATAACTAAACTATAGCTATATGTAAAGTTAATAAGGTTTTTAAAATGTTTAAGAAGCTTCACTTAAAATTAAATTAAAATGCAGAGCCTCCCGGACCGGTGGCCGGGACCTAGGTAGTGCGAGTGCCACTGAAAAGCAGCTCACGTGCTGCCTTTGTCACTCATGCCATAGGTTGCCTACCCCTGATCTAGTGAATCTGCTGGTTTTACTGACACAAATCCTTCATTTTCCCTTTTGGCTTAAACTGCACTCCCTGCAGGGGAAAATCTGCCTTTAACTCTGCAGCTTGAGGAGCATATTTTACCCTTGGGAAGATTCATATGTAGAAGGGGCAGTCTATATCCTTAAAAGAGTCAAACAACTTTTTCAGATAGATCAAAACCAAAATCATTTGAGTCTAGTCATAGACTCTAGAGGATAAGTTCCCCTTGGGATCACAGAACTGTAGGTTATGCTAAAAGCATTTTTTTTCAGTGTTGTTGTAGCTGTGTTGATCCCAGGATATGGATGAGGTAATCTTTTATTGCACCAACTTCTTCTGTTGGTGGGCGGTACAGCTTTCAAACTACGCAGTGCTCTGAGTGGCTTGACAGCCTGTACCTTCCATCAGCAGATGTTGGTCCAAAGAAGGATAAAAGCATAGACAGGACAAACCTCACCTCTCAGCACAAAGGACACCATTATATTGTACTGGAAAAATGGGCCACATTTCTGCTCTCCAAAGAAGTCAGTGAGTTTCTCAGATGCCTGAAACTCAGAAAAACAAAACATAAAGGGGGGTGGGAGAGGAAAAATAAAAGACACTCTGGATGAAAAAAAATAATTGAGTGGATAATAAAACTATAATGTAAGCATGGACTCGATGTAACAAAATTGTCTTCTTTTTGGGAGCTAACAACTCAGAATCAGAGCTTCTAATTACTAGGACTCAGTCCTGCTCCCATTGAAATCAGTAGTAAAACTCCCATTAATTTTAATAGGAGCAGGATTAGACTCTAGTTTTGTTTTTTTTTATTACCAATGCTCTCTTTATTCATACTTCTTAGTGAAATTACACTTGTTCAGAGAGATTGTACGTTGTCTTTACTAATGACTTTAGTCCTCCTACACTGTGTTTACTAATGATGTTATTTCTGCTGAATACATGCCTTATTGCTAAGTGGTATTTATTAGCACATAGCCTACTTCCTGATGCTGGTATTATGCTTTACTCATGTACTATGACTATCATTTTCAAAGTCTAGCTATGCTCTTCGTTTTGGATGCTGCTCCATACCTTCTGGCAAATTAGACAGGAGATGTAGAAAATGCAAACTCTGCTGGCAAAAATGGGGTGATTTTTTTATTGTAACTTTATCACAAATACCATTGCAGCTTCCCAAATGCTGCTTTGTGCCCTTGAATGCAGAAGTTATTGTGCCAGAATAAACAATAAGAACTGATACTATTTATGAATCCTGTAAATAATAATATCCATGGAAAGCCACTTAAAGCCAGTGTAATCTTCCTAAATAAAAAGAAACCTATGGGCAGATCTCTCTTGTAAAACACCTGAGTGCAGTGTATGTAATTAAGGGTGTTATACAAGTATGGTGAGGTGAGCTCAAAGCAATGGTTTCTTGCAATATATCTTGCTTAGTGTAGGAAGGGTCTGTATGACTAGTATGTGGAGTGCACCTGAGCCCCTCTTATCCCTTCTTTACCCTACTATTTATGCATGCAGGACCAAGCAGGGAGTAAATAGGAGTCAACAGTGTCTGTGCAATCCAGTGGAAATATGGAGTAGCATCCACTTGATTGGGCTATACAAGAGACTTGCAAAAGGGAATGCACCAGGAGAAAACTTGAGTTTCCCAGCATCAGCCCATGCCTTGTTGAGTTAGAAGTGAATATAGAAAAGCACAATTATACTTTAGATAACAAGACAAACAAATACGTCATGACAGAGAGAATTATTTGAAGGCAATAATACATCTGTGGTCTGAAAGATCATTATCTCTGTATTGTGGTTTAACGTGTACTGTATTTCCCTGATGGGTTAAGTAAAGAGAAAGTTAGTTTATGATGTTACTACTGTGTTTATTTCATAAGCCAAATGTTTGTGTAAGTTAACATAACTTTTTCTCTTTGTTTATCTTGGCAGTTTATTCCACACAGATTACGCAAGTGCTTTTATCTCTACATCACCACTGAGAAATTAAGAATATGATTTACTGTTTTAATAATTATATTAGCACATAAAGAAGGATTTAGTAGTTCACCAGTCACTGAACTAAGTCTTTTATGTTAATTCCATGATAAGACCACAGTGTCGGTGAGCTTCGTATTTTACGTGTTGCTTTAAATATGGAAGAACCTTCCTTCCATCACAGGTACCTTTGCTGTCACTCTTCATGAACTTTTATTCCTGACTTTGTGTCAAAGACAGATTGTCATCTCAGTTCATCTTTTCCAGATGTAAAAATCTTTAATGTAAACCAAATTTATTGAGAGCTAAAATAATTTCCTCACCAAACTTCACTGCTAGATGGGAATGGTTTTTGGGTGAAGTTCACCCCTGTGCAGAGGGACACCATGAAGCCTCTATACCCTGTAAATCCAATATGATTTTGAGAGTGAAATCCTGACCACATTGAAGTCAATGGTAGTTTTGCTATTGACTTCATTGGAACCAGGACTTCACTCTGAGGACATAAGTTAAGGCTCATGTAGTGCTGACCCTCTGCAAAGAGGTGAAATTCACCCTTTGCTTATGCTCTTCAGGACATCTTTCAGGAGAGACCTGTGGACACTTGCTCACATATATTCCCTTTTACAGTGTTGTTACTGAACTTACCAGTTTTTTAATATTTTTGAAATAAAATCGCATGATTTCTAGAAAGCAAGCTCCACAGAGGGTGAGTCAGCAGCTGTATATACTATATAGCATGTTTATAGTTGGCACACAATAACCACAGTGGAGGTACAAAGGCCTCTAAGAAAGATATCCGGCTATTATGCTACCAAAAAAATCTGGGATCTTGAGAGAGAGTCCAGAGGACTGGCATGAGCCCTCTCCCCATCTTTGACCCCCACACCCAAGCCCTGAAAAAATTGCATCTCACACACTGATTCTGTTCCCATTGGAAATCAGCAGGCATTTTGCCTTTTAATGGGAGCAGGATTGGCCTATAATTCTTTGAATGGGTTCGGATTTGAATTTAAGTGGAACCCAAGATTTGTTTTCTAAAATTTCAGGGCTTAAAGCAGAGGTGGGCAAACTACGGCCCACGGGTCACATCCAGCTTGCGGGACCATCCTGCCCGGCCCTTGAGCTCCTGGCCCCTCACCTGTTGTCCCCCCTCCCTGTAGCCTCAGCGCACTGTGTGAGGAGTGTGGCTAGCTCCAGCAGGGCAGGACAGGTTCTGCTCTGAGCGGCGTAGTAAGGGAGGGGGTTAGATAAGGGGCAGGGGATCCCAGAGGATAGTCAGGGGAAAGGGAGCAGGGGGGCGATTGGATGGGGGCAGAGGTGGGGGAAGCAGTCAGGGGAGAGGTAGTGGGGGGCGTGGATAGGGGTGAGGTCCCGGGAGGGGGCAGTCAGGGGACAAGGAGCAAGGGGGCTTGGATATGTTGGGGGTTCTGAGGAGGGCAGTCAGGG
>ML677341.1:29432139-29731880 GCA_007922305.1 Dermatemys mawii
GTCACAGCCTTTCCTACCCGGTCCTCCATATAGTTTTGCAACCCTGATGTGGCCCTTGGGCCTAAAAGTTTGCCCACCCTGGCTTAAAGCCTTGTTTACAAGGATTCATACAACAGCCAGGTCTCAAGGAGTCAGCTCCAGTGTTGTTGGAGGTAGTACACAGAGAATAACGAGTCCAAATGCACACAGCTGGTAGGCCCAGAGGAATTTACTTGTTTTTATTCTGTGTTTTCCTTCAGGAATTACTGTCTGAAACTTAAGGACAACAAAAGGATGATTTTTTTTAAATCTAAGATGAAAGCTACCATCTGTGCGTATTTGGACTCTTTCCTCTATTGCCAAAGGTATTTGTATTTCTGTCAAAATACCGAAGATGTCCCTAGTCATGTTCATAAGAGAGTTAAATACACCTATCTCCAGCACACAGTCAACTTCATATGCATCTCCTTGCATGGCACATATCTGTACATGACCCTTTGAAGAGTCAGAAACCCTTCTGTTTTTCATTCCTTAACATTCCATACCCACATGTCTGTTTCTTGGCTGTCTGGCACCTTGTTATATGTTCATGGCATACACATGAAGAAGTTAGATACAAACATAAATACTCTTGCTGCAGGGTGGCCATGTAACACTACATTTATTTCCTAAAATTCAGAATAACACACAAGCACCCAGAAACAGAGAGGCTGTCCCCCAAAACAGAGAGGTACAACTCAGCCCTCTTTACACTGGGCTGGCTGCCTGCAAAGTCCAGAATCGCATTCTTCTGTACAGATGCTGCAAGCGGGACCAGGAAAACCCCGGAGCATTTCAAATGATCGCTTACAATTTCAATACAGCTTTCAGTACACCACTCTTGTGTAGAACACTACCATTGGTGTGTGAATGGAGGGGATGTACCCTCCACTTTGTACAGGTGAAAATGACTATACAAGGTGCCAGACAGCCTAGAAGTAGGCTGTGAGGTTATAATTTTAAGGTGTCACTTGTGCAATTTATACATTCTTGGTGGCCTTCCATATTAGAAATGTCAGCGCCCACTGGATTAGTATGTTCATATTGCCAGGGGATTTTCAATTTTTCTTTTTAAAGTGACAATTTCAATGTTTTCTTACCGAACCAGAATTTTACTTCTCCTACTTCTGCATCCTTCTTGGAAGAATATGTAAAAAAATGATAAGCCACCACCAAATTCCATTTAATTACACATTACTACAGAAACCACAGGCCAAACATGCAGTTCTAATTCAGATTCGAATCCAAATCCACTCTACCCCAAAGTTCAGCAGCTGTTTTGGATTTGATGTTTCTGTTTCTCCCATTCTAGAGACAGGTCAGATCTGTGACGTTTGGATCTAGATCTAAAGAGTTCCAAATGTTTGGATGCGCTACAGGCACGTTTCCATATATAAATCCGTTTTCCAATGTCTAGAATTGACATGTTGGAAGCTTGAATTATACATTCAACATTAAGTCTGACTTTGCAGTGCATCATTTTTGTTAAAGCGCTGTTTTAACTCTCCCTTCAGTTCCTCCTGTCTTTAGCCATGAAACCCA
The DNA here is from genome assembly GCA_007922305.1 of Dermatemys mawii. Lineage (NCBI taxonomy): Eukaryota > Metazoa > Chordata > Testudines > Dermatemydidae > Dermatemys > Dermatemys mawii. The sequence goes on from ML677341.1 coordinate 29,433,700, forward strand.
CGGACCTGAACCTCACCCACAAATAGGTTATCCGAGGTAGAAGTATACATACCCAGAGGATAATCTGTGCAGAATACTTTTCTTCATTGGCAGGTGCTGAAGTTGTTTGTTCTGTGAGTAACTGCAATATGATTGTTAGGACTGTGATGCTGCAGTTACAGTTAGGCTACTTATGGTGGTGTTGCCTCATCCTACCAGACACCAAATTCTTCAGCTTACTTTAGATTAGGAGGAATGTGGTCCTTGCTCTTAGCTGCTTACTTTGTGTGTATTGTTGTATTTTCCTAAGTGGTTTCAATATTATAAAGAAAAATTCTCCATTGAACAGGTCAGGCCTGGTGTTGGGCTTCTTACTCAGACAATGCTCTCATTGATGTCCATGGGAGATTTTCTGAGTTAGGAGCTGAAGCGCAGACTCCAAAGGGGATGAATGCATTATTGCATATGTTACGTTCCATTTTAAATGTCAGGGTGTTGAAATGTTTGTTGTATCAGAAAATCTTTAGGGTTAATAATGGAGTCCAAGAATTGCCAAATCACATTAATTTTCTTATAATGTGTGCTACCCACACAGTGAATGATAGTTGACTGTGATATAAAAATTATCACATGTTCATGTTTCCCCTCAAAAGCCATTAAATGCTTCTGATAAAGCAGAACAATGGCAGCCAGTTGACTTACGTTATGGTCAAAAAGCCAAGCTCTGGTGTTGGCCTTCTTATTAAATTTATAAATTGATGCCTTCAAATACCAAACATTGCTCACAAATACTGTATTTCTATATCTCTTAGCAGTTACCTAGCTCACCCCTCTACCATCCTTCTGCTAGACAATTCTCATGAGGAAGTAATGGAAGGAGACAGTAAGTTATATGACTGATGAGTCAGTTCAAGTTTTATGTTTTAATGCCTGATATGTAATCATTTCTGCACAAATGATGCTTATTTCACTGTGTGATACAGTTTCTACATGAGTTCAGTGTCTCTTGATGTATTTCATTATCTACAGTATGTTTTAAATCGTGTTTGTTGAGGATTTATTTAATAAACAACGAGGTTTTCTGTTTTGATATCTCTGATGAACTTTTCTGAATAATATTCTTGTTTCAAGATTGGGACAGCGTATGTTACCCATACTCAAATCATCTGACATGTATAAAGTGGCTTTTAATTTGAAATATTTATTTTCAAAATTCTCTTTGGTTGCACCTAGAGCAACCTATAGCAGCAAAGTGCGAAAGACTATTTTTTTCTTATTACTACTAAGAGTACAGAGCCAGATTCTGTCTTGGTTACATGAAGGCATAATTAAGGGCAGAAATTTGTCCATAGGCACAAAGGTGCAAAGGACTTGCACCAGTGTTTTTGCCCCACTTAAATTCTACTTATAACAGACTTTTTGGCCCTGATTCAGCAAAAAAGTTGAGAGATATAGCAATGGGCTTAAGCACATGTTTATATGTTTTTTAGAATCAGGGCCTTAGGCAGGATATAAATGGTACATAGTTTTTTGCAGGCTGTCTGCACTGGGGGGAATTTCAGCTAAAGGTTAAAGATAGTTCACAAATAAATAGGGCCTACCAAATTCATGGTCCATTTTGATCAATTTCATGGCCAGAGGGTTTTTAAATTGGTCGATTTCATGTTTTCAGATGTTTATATCTAAAATTTCATGCAGTTGTAACCATGGGAATCTCACCCCAAAAGCAGGTTACAGGGGGTCACAGAGCTGATGTAGGGGTGTTGTGGGATTGCCACCCTCACTTCTGCACTGCCTTCAGATCTGGGCTCTGAAGGCAGCAACCCTGGAGCTTCCTGCAACTGGGGGAGATTCAGGGAGGTGGAGGTAGGTCTGATCTCCCCCATGCTGCTGTGAGCCTTCAGAGCTGGTGGCAACTGTGGAGCTTCCTGTAGTTGGGGAAGGTACCCAGAGGTGGGTCTGAGCTCCCGCCAAGACCAGCCATGCAAGAAGTCTTGTCCCTCCTCAGCCCTGCCAGGACTAGCAGCTGGAGCCCAGTGAACGTTAGGAGCCTCCATCCGGGTACCCCCATCCCTGCCCTCTAATAGCCAGATTTCACTGGAGAGATCCAGTTTTACGATTCGTGATGGGTTTTTCATGGCCGTGAATTTGGCAAGGCCTTACAAATAAAGGAGAGATAGAAGCTGGTCTGCTATCAAGGGCTTGCGCAGGAACTTAAATTTGACTGCTTTTGGAATGGCACGTTCTGTGCCAGGGCTGGAAGCGCTCGCTCTCGCCGCTGCATCCCCGGTGCTGGAGGAGCTCTGTACCTCCGTCAGTTATTGGGGCGAGGGTGTCCATGCCCCTGCTTCCCCCCACACCTGACTTTGTACATCCCTCCTGCCTGTCATGAGCTTAACTCTAGAGGAAAGGCATAGTAATCCTGTAGAGCTGTTTACTACAGTCAAACAACAATTCTGAGGAATAGTAAAGATCACGTACAATATTTCTGGAAGCAGCATGCAGTTATCTGTCCTGGCTTCTAGTTCTCAGAAAATGGACAGAGACATGAGCATCCTGTTCTTCTCATGGGATCTCTGTGTGGGTGACCCTGTCCATATTAGTTACAGCTTCATCTTCAGGTGGCAGATTCATGCAACTGAGGATTGAAGTGTGAATGAAGTGAAGTTTAACACGCACTCACAAACAGTTGAAGGAATTCATAGTTGACATAAGTTATCTGTTTTGTTAGAAGCTACATTACTGAGTAGTCTTATTCAAGAGGAAAACATGGGTAAGTAATATTGAGGGTATGGTGGAAGTTTGTAGACTTGGATTTTAAAGCCACTTGAGGGCTTTGGAAGCCTTATTTTCCATTAACTTTAATAAGAACAGCATCCAGATATCCTGGGAAAATCTCGGTCCATATTGTATTTGAGACTGAAAAAGGCTTTAGTAAGATCAGCCTCACCAATGAATCGTCAGCATTAAGGTCTGTGTGGTGCATGAGTTAAAGGTCAAATATGTATAAATGTTGTGGGTAGCATATTATTTAGCAGACTGATATGATTCACTTAGAGATTTCTTTTGCATCACACAGGGCCTGATCCAAAGGCCTCGGAGGCAGTCTTTCCATTGGCTGACTGGGCTTTGGATCAAGCCTATATTTATGCATTTTTATTTGAATTTTGAAGTACAATGCTCCAGTAGAACTATGGCAGCAGCTTTTTTTACAGTCCTGAGGCCCATCACAGCCAATCACCTGAGAAATCCCAGTCAATGTTATGGTCCTGAGGGTTGGAGCCCAACCACTATTCCTGGGGCACTGTCAGTGCAGAGCCATCTAAAGACATGTTTGAGTCATTACTTGTGATTATTTTTTTAATGATGGAGTGGGATCCATTTAGGGTTGTGGGAAGCTCACTATCTGGAGACTCCAGGGGCTTGAGGAAGCCAGTTGGGAGGGATAGCATGGCCTCTTTCAAATGCATATAGCTGGTGGACTGAGCAGACCAGTTCAGGAGGGCAAGAGGCCTCTACAGTGGGATTGTGATGCTATGTGGTGATGTTCTCATGGCTCTGCAGTGACATTTTGCAAAAAACAGTTTCTTTACATACAGAGCAGCTTATTTTCTAAAGGGCAATAGTTTAGGGTCTTCCATCTCCCCTTCCAAAAAAACCTACTAGAAGAGATTACAACAACTTAACTACCGTATTGGCTCATTTTTTGACATGTTTTTTTCTTTTTTATTACAGAAACTATTTTTGAGTTATAGCTGGGCAAAAAAGTGTCTGATAGAAGCCAATTTTTACACTTCTGATCATTCTTATAAATAAGAATAAAACCATATAACAAATTTGATATTTTCCACCATTTATGTTGTTTATTTTTTGCACTTGACCTGCTTAGACTGTGAAACTAGACCAGGCTGTATATAACCAATTCTATTTTATGGTCAGAGTTCATTTCACTTTGGGATTTCATGCACAAGCACAGTTAACTTATAGTTATTTCTGTGGTGATGATTATTAATGATACATGAGATGAGCATATGGGTCAGACCAAAGGTCCATCTAGCCCAGTATCCTGTCTTCCAATAGTGGCCTATACCAGATGCCCCAGAGGGAATGAACAGAACAGGTAATCACCAAGTGATCCATCCCCTGTCACCAATTCCCAGTTTCTAGCAAACAGAGCCTAGGGACACCTTCCCTGTCCATCCTGGCTAATAGCCATTGATGGAGCTATCCTTCATGAACTTATCTAGTTCTTTTTTAAGACCTGTTATAGTCTTGGCTTTCACATCATCTTCTGGCAAAGAGTTCCACAGGTTGACTGCATTGTGTGGAAAAATACTTCTTTTGTTTGTTTTAAACCTGCTGCCTATTCATTTCATTTGGTGACTTCCCTAGTTCTTGTGTTACGAGAAGGAGTAAATAAAACTTCCTTATTTACTTTCTCCACACCAGACATGATTTTATAGACCTCTATCATATCCCCCCTTAGTCCTCTCATTTCTAAGCTGAAAAATCCCAGTCTTATCTCTTCTCATATGGCTGCCATTCCATACCCCTAATTATTTTTGTTGCTCTTTTTTGGACCTTTTCCAATTCCAATATAAGCCCAGATACTCAAAAGTATTTAATCACTTAACTCTCACTGATTTGAGTGGGAGATAGATGCCTAAATTGTTTTTAGGATCTGGGCCTGAGTGTTTATATGTTTGCTTTGGGCTTTTGATCACTGGAGAGGAATTTTTAAATTGCTAAAAATTATTTTAATTCATTTTTTTTATTTCATGGAATATTTCTTTATTCACTTGGAATGAAATTCATCTCCAGGCAGAAGGCCTGTCCACCATTTAATTCCTCAAATTAGGGCTGAATTGAAAAGTAAACAGTGGACGGTTCTCTCTTTGGGGCCTTGTGTATAGGATGAATTTCACTGATTACATTTTGGGTCCTTCTCCAAAACCTAAACTTCTCTTCTAACTGACCTGATATTGTCCCTTAAATCTTTACATCCTGCAAATCAAGATTACAGTACAGAAACACCTGTGGTTATGAGGGTAAGCTATGTCACTTTCCTCCAGATGTCTGTTTTTCCTCATAGAGTTCTGTATAGCACAGGAGAAACAGTTGAAGTGGAATACGGCAGTATATCACCATGGAACACCTCTGTACAATGATATTATCATCTTGCAACATGGTCATCGCATATTGGATAATAGCTCATAACTGAAAAAATGTCTCCCCATAGGAAGCAGTCTAGGGGCTTTCAACTAGGAATTTCTGAAACCCCCTCCTGCAACAGTTGCTATTCCTGAACTAATTCTCTCACGTTGGGCCTCTGCATTTCCATGAGAACCCAGATAAAAATATTTCTCTTCCCCTGGGGGAGGCATTACAAGGCACTATTGAGGCCTTTACGCCTCATTCCCTGGTAAGTGAATTTTAGCGTGTGCTGTGTAGTTAATTTTAGAAAAGGTAATATCTGTTATATATAGTTAATATTTTGTAGCAAATATTTGCCCAAATAACTTTGTGTGTATGTTAATTAAGTAGTGATAATGTAGGACTATGCTGTGTAGACTTGAAATGTATGTAAATAGAGAATCAACAGTGCATGAAATGATACCCACAATTATAAATATTGGGCCTGCTTCTGCCACCCTTATTTACCTTCAATTGTACCTATCCGTGTGGGTAGCCCATTGGCTATTAAACATCAAGACTGCTTATGTACATCATACACAGTATGGGTAAGGTGTGTAGAATCTGGGACATTATGAACTATTAGCAATAGGGTCGTCTCTCTTTTCTTGATTTTTTTTCAATTATTTTTTTTTTTTAAACAGGCGAACTGGATCTAGAAAAAAGGAGAATAAATGTCTGTACTTAGGCTTTCTCGTTGTGGGGGAAATTCTGCCTCGGGAAGACAAACTGAACCACCAGGCGTGAAGCCTGTGCTCTGAAGTGAAGGACCGTCCTCCTAAATAAAGGTAAAGTTATTGTCTTTTTATTTTATTAATAGCAATAACACTTAGAATTTAGAGAAGTAGTGTAGGGCCTGATCCTACAAACACTTATGCATATGCATAATTTTACCCAATGAGTTAAGTAAGACTACATATGCGATAAGACTTGTGTGTGTCAGTTGTTGCAGGAATTGGTCCTTATGTGGAACTTACATTTTCATTACTGTCCTTTAAATACTGCTGTTGAGCTCATGGCCCCAGTGAAGTTAACGGAAGTTTTGCCGTTTTCTTTAATGGAACCTGGATATCCCCCAGTAATTGTTTAAATAATATCAGAAGTAATAGAGTTATGTGTAACTTCCCTGTACAATATTGGCAGGGAAGGCAGATCTGGTTACTGGTTAGGTAATGTAATTTTTCATTAGACTGATCTTTTTAACCTGAGTAACGTGAATTTTTTTTTCCAGGGAGAAGAGGATCCAGAGCCATTTTCCTTTAAACATTCTTTTTTAAAAAAAATCATCAAAAATTAGTTACTTTTCTTAAAATAAAATACTTTGGTTACATGCTTTATTCTGCATTTATTCCTGAGTTATGTACCTAGTGTGAATGATGCATGCCTGTGGCAGTCTGACTGCATGTATTTCGATACTGTGGTATATTGTGGATGCACTGTGTGTGCAGCATGGTATTCTAGTGCATTATGATAGGTCTATCAATGTTTGATAGTGTTCTGTACTAACTGAGCTCATGAAGCTTCTCATCTGGCTTGTCTAGTAGAAGCCTCTGTTTCATTGTTACCTGATGCCTATGTGTATATCTGGATTGTAACTAATATCTGTTTAAAGCAATGGATCTTTACAGTGCTCCCTGAAGCCTAAGAGGGAATTGTATTGTGGAATACATTTCTGTAGCATTGCCTGAGAAGGGCTTGATTCTGCAAGGTGCTAAGCAATCTGTGGAGGTGCTGAGTGTCTGCAGCTTTCAGCATCTTCATCATCTTGTAGATTTAAGCCCATGGCCCTGATTCATCAAGGCATTCGTGCATAATGCTAAGCATGTGAGTAGTCCCATGGACTTTCATAAATGTGTGTAACTATGTTGTTAAATTGTACACTAAGAGAGCTATTTGTACAAGCGCTGCCTACCTTTGTCTAGACTAGCATGGATAACAACTTTTAGCTGACTTTCTCATTTTTAAATTGCTTATTCTTGGTCACTGTTTTACTTTTTGTATTTTTCTATTTCTCCTTTATTATTGAATTGTTTGATCCCTTCTCCACTGTTGAATCCTTGCTGAAGGATGTGAATTCATGCAAGTTACAGGATAACTTCCAAAAACCTGAGCATAAATGGGGTATAAACCCTTCATTAATAGGGTCCCGAGTCTGTTTTTCTTGAGTTCCCTGCATTTAGCTGGGGTGTAAGTCAGGTATAAAAGGCTGTTTGTTCCTTTATGCAGACAGTGATAAATTATTACTAAATTCCCGTTTTTCTTTGAAATATCTACTAAAAGCACAATCAATATATGTTCCATACTTATTAAAAATACCTTAGCTTATTGCTTATTATAACCTCTTAGAAGCTTGCAACTGAACCATATTTCCTTACATAATACCTTTTTCCAGTGTGCTCCATACACGCTAGGTCCCAGTTCAGCATCGTGCTCAACCATTCCTAACACTGAGCAAGTCCATTTGAATGCAGTAGAACAACTCATGGCTTAAAGTTAGGCACGTGTTTAAGTACCTTGCTGAACGTGGACCTAAGGCCACATTCCTTCAGAGCGATGCACATGTTTACTTTGTGCACTGTGAGTAATTCCACTGGCTTCAAAGGGATTGTCCAGTGCATAAAGTTAACCCCTTGCTTGCTCCTGCACACTTGTTACGGCAGCATTTAGAGTACATGCACTTCCCACCTCCCTAGTCTGAGTATAAATAGCAGTGTAGGTGATGAGGTGGGCAGAGTAAAGACATGCCCGAATCCCTAGAGAGTATCTACCCTATACACACACCACATGTCCATCCAGTGCCTCTTCCATCTACACTGTTGTTTTTAGCAGTGTAATGTTCTTCTGCTGGAATCTTTCCCCCGCACAGGGAAAGGCTCCCACAACGGGGAAGGACTCCAGCAGCTCTCTGTGGTGGGGACAGGCTCTGGCAGAGCCTTTCATTGTTACATGTAGGTACGCATCGCAATGTGGATGCAGCCTCTTTTTCACTGCAGTGTCTAGCCACACATACTCTATACACTGCCGTCATTCGTGGGTGTACCCCAAGTCTTGTCAGGATCAGGGCCTGATTTGTTTACTGCGTAGTTGTCCATGAGTGTTTAGATGCCAGTATTTATTATATTAGGTTTTAAAAAGAGAAATGGCATGTTTATTTTAGGTGAAATTCACTCTTTTTGAAGAAAACCTTGTAAAAACTGCATGAATTTTGCAAGTAGCTACAAAAGCAAAGACAGAAAGATGAGACCCCACCAGCCTTGGCAGTGTCTTCTCAATATACTGTAGACCAGGTCACTTTTTATTACATATGTAATACTGAGACCCTGAGCATTAGCTGTGAAAGTTCCAGCAATACTCTTCCAAGGGTAGGGTTCTTAACTCCTGGGCTTTAAGACAAACTCCAAGTTGGATGATTAAAATTTTAGGCAACAAGAATATAAAGAAAGTTGTTGTTCCCTTCCTCTCCTAAAGTCTGTTGCGTCGTGTTGCTAGTGCAAATGGCTACATGTCAGTGGTGGGGTGAAATGAGTCCTGTACAAATAGGAGCCATACAACCATCAGTGGGAGTTCTGCAATGGAGAATGATTGCAGGATGTAGTTTAGGGTTTGTAATCTTGGAAGATCCCTCTGTACTTTAAAGTTTCCATTTGTGTATATCCTAGAGGCAGGATTTATTATTTACAAAAGATCACATACAGCATTTTTTCTTGCTTACCATTTCTAGCCTGACAACTATAGTCTATTTTAAGCTGTCAAGAATTTGTAATTCTTAAGTGATGTAGCATAATTAATAGTATTACATAGTCCCGTATGTACATATACCAATACAAAATTCTGTGTTGATTATTTTAATTTGACTGAAAAAATCAGTAAGAGCTGAGTAAATCTTGCTCACTTTATTAGTGCAAGTTGTCTCATGGACTACAAGAGTTGCTTATAAGTAAATTGAGCAGGATTTGACCCATTATTTGCATATGAGAGTTGAACTGGACAAAGGTGGAGTTGCTGTAAATGTGGTCAAAATACAGAAGAATTTAAAGTTTTATGGATATTTTTGTTAGGAAATATCAGAAGAAAAGCACACTGAATCTTAGCAGATAGCAGACTATACAGTGTATTAAAATAAAAAATTGCATTAAGATCACTTACAATGGTACTTGCACAGTGTTATTTGTTCTATCAACAATTGTCCTAAAGGAACACTCCAGTGACAAGGGGGTTTTGTGGGTGTAATCCAAGCAGGATTTGGTCCTCAATCTTTAAAGAGGTTTTCCTTTAGAACAGTTGTGTTGAACATCAGTGGCTGGCATTTCAATCGATTGTTGTCCTATCCAATTATATAAGCTTAGCAGGCTCAGTCAGTGCCTAGATGGGAGACCATCCCATACCACTCCCCTGAAAAAACAGATGCCTCTTTCCCCATCCCACCCAAAAAAACCCACTCCCACCAAAATACAAGCTGCAGGAAAATGTGTGCAATCAAGTATATATGAAAGAAGCATTTTCCATTTGTGCCAGCTGTGAATTAGTGCCCCATCACTGGTGTTAAGTAGGTGCTGTCTTTTGGATGAAACTTACTATCAAGGTTCTGACCACCCTCGGTCATTAAAGATCCCATGACACTTTTCGCCAGTGTAGGAGTGTTTTGGCTTTGGTGTCCTGACCATAGATCATAGAATATCAAGATTGGAAGGGACCTCAGGAGATCTAGTCCAGTGGTCTTCAAACTGGGGTGCGTGCACCTCCGGGGGTGCGCGAGACCCCCTTGCCGCCGCTGATCCCGCACGGGAGGCTGCCAAACTCCCACACGGGCTATTTTGGTCCCGCCGAAATGCCACCGCAGAAAGCAGAAGCTTCTGCTTTTTTCCGCGGCGGCATTTCGGCAGACATAACCTGGGGGGCTGCAAGTGACTGCCGGACTGCAGTAAGGGGCCGCGACCAGAAAAGATTGGGGACCCCTGATCTAGTCCAACCCCCTGCTCAAAGCAGGATCAATCCCCAGTTAAATCAATGAACCACATTTCAGTTGGCTCAGCATCTTTCTTTCCTGTCTTTCCTAAACGGTTGTATAGTATTGTTCTGTGCAGATAAGCAGCCATTGTGTATCATCCTACAGGGGGCTGCATTTCAGTGGTGGTTGAAGTGACTATGTGAAAAGCAGTGGTGTAGTGGTAAAAAAAAAAAGGGGGGAATTAGATAAACTAACCTAAACTAAACTCCATATTCACCAAATGAAAAGTGAGTAAACTGTTTACCTGTGTTTATATTTGACTATACTACTGTTGAAATGGGTTGGTTTTTTTTTAAGTGGTTTGGGAATTTTCACGATGAAAGTTGATATAGTTGAAAGAAGATTATTGTTGTTGTTTCAAAGTTAAAACCCAGTACACTAGGTTTGTAAGTATCTGACCCAATGTTGGAACTGGGATTTTAACACTCTTGCTGTTCTTTTTTGCTGGCTCATGCTTTTTACCTATCCGGAAAGCACTTTAAAACAGAAAATGTAAAAATATCTGAGCCTGGGCAACTTCAGCAGGCACACAAAGCAGCCTGTTCCCTCTCCCTTGTGCAAACCCAGCCCTCGTGGCTGAAATGACAGCCACATAGGTGTAAGAACTGACCGGGGTTGACTCAAACCATCCTCATCATATCATATTGCGATCTAGACACGTTACCATTAACTTTGTAATTATTGAGATTATTATCCTGATTTTTCTCTGTTATCTCTGATTTACTCCTGTTTCAGTGAGAGAACAATCAGGGCCATTGGATACATATCCTATCATGGCATAATTGCATGTCTATTTAGATTAAACATGGTCGATCAGTACTACTTTTCTAAGTCTGTAAAGTATGTTGAACCAAATTCACTCTAAAGTAACTTCATTGAAATCAGTGGCATTACACGGGAGGTGAGTTTGGCTCATGTGTGTTTGAAAATACATTTACAAGAACATCCCATTCAGTAGATTCTATACATAAGTTTATTCCTCGCTAAAAATGTACACAGAGAGGATGAAATGCTGGCTCCATTGCAGTCAATGGCAAAATTCTCACTGGATTTCACCCTGAGTGTGTGTTGTGCCTCATTATCTAAACGCTATATCACTATTCATAGCAAGCCTGTCAAAATAATAATATATGTAAAACAATACATTAGCCTAAATAAACAAAACACCAGTTAAAAATAGTGCAGTGTGCTCAATAACTAATGAACTACAAAACTCCTACCTCACACCATACAGTGAGAACAGCTGAAAAACAGATTTAACAGTGGAAGAGCCAGCAAACTTCCACAGGAGAACTTTGACTTTCTTTACTCGACAGGAGAAACTCCTGTTTGAAGTCATCTGTAATAAATGAGACTCTGTTTGGTTCAAACATCATAATGTAGCTCTTCAGTTTTTTATCTCCGACCAATGAGAATATAATTGTTGCAGAGTGTAAACGCCTATACATGATTCATAGAGATTTGCTCCTGTAGTGTACTTTATGCCTGATCCAATGCCCACTGAAGTCAACGGAAATACTCCAGAGAGCCCAATTAGAGTGGATTGAGCCCAATTCGACATTGATCTGTCATGACTCTTGAAATACATAGAAATGTCATTATGGTCAGTCCCTCTCTATTTTTCTCTACATTCTCCCCAATGTGCTATACATAGTTGTACAGTTTGTATATTTAAATGATTATACCAGAGTATACCATTCCTTGTGCCAAGTTTGAAATATGTGCCCAATCCATGGTGCACGCACATAAATACAAATGCTAAGTATAGGACCTTTAACTGAGATTGTTTTTATTGAATTACAATTCTGTGTTGAAATATTGCAAGACTTATCTTAATTGGGGGGGCTTCAGTGAAAAAACAAAAACAAAAAACCAATGTTCCTGACTGATTTCATAACACCAGCTGGAGCATGGATCCAGAATAAATGCAATTGCTTTGTGCAAGCTATTGTATACAGTCCTGACTGCATGTTTCTGGTACAGTACGTACTGTGACCTAGGAGAAATGGTCACATACTTTGCCACAGGTTAAATTGTTTTACTCTAAAACTTAATTTGGAGTTGATGGGTGTGGCTTAGCGTGTGGAAGATCTTTTAATATATTTCTGCATATAAGAAACTGCATTCAGTGTCTGTTTTTTAACTGAAACTTTCCTTCCGTAGGAACTTATTAGATCTCTAGGTAAACCTTAACAGTAGGTAGTAACAGTAACCAACCGTTTGGTGGCGGGAGTTGGAATTTCTCAGCACACATCTCCCATGATCAGTAATGGGACGTGATATGATTGCCGAAAACCAGGGAACCAATGAGCATTTCCCTAGTAGAAGCAGGTGGTAGACACTGTAGCTGGGATTTTTTTTCTAATTGCTGGAATTTGGGGCTCATGCAATCAGAAAAGATACTTGAGTAAGGAGACTCTGGAAATACACCTAAAAATGAGTCTAAATAAGAAGTTGGGTAACATTAACATACTCTTCTTAAACTGCTCTCTCTGAAAGGTTGGAACTGAATCATTTTGAGGTATTTTACATTCTTTCTGTTGTAAAGGTACTTAATTATAATTAATTAGGTTTTTCAAATGAATCAATTTTGTATTGTTGTTTAGTAGCATTTATTGTAAATGTTCCACCCAGATTAGTTGTACTTTAGAAACTAATCCTTATCGCAGTGCATTGCTTCAAAAAAAAAACAAAACCAAAAAACCTCTTCATCCAGTACTCTCTAAAGGCGTATCATTGAGCTGACATGGATATAGCCCATGCTTTCTCCTCTAAGAGCACGTCTAGGTCAAAGTCATTATTATGTCATTGTGAGTAACTAACAATATTCCAACTTTCACTAGACTTTGTAGAATATTGTTAGTCTTGCTAAATCTTTAATAGTAAATATCTGAAGGTAAAACTAAATATTTACAGTGCTAAATACACTAACTGGACAGATTCTCTGTTGGCGTGTCTCCACTGAAATCAAAGAAGATACACTTGAGAGGAAGATGACGCAATATGTAGATCAGGGATTGGCAACCTTAGCACACGGCACCGCGGGGTAAGAACCCTTAGCGGACCCCGATTGGTTTGTTTACTTGCTGGTTCGCAGATCACGGCTCCCACTAGCCGTGGTTCACTGTCCCAGTCCAATGGGGACTGCGGGAAGGGGCAGCTGCTTCCTGCAGCCCTCATTGGACTGGGACAGGGAGCTGCGATCGGCGAACCAGCAACTAAACAAACTGGCGGGACCTGCAGTGCCACGTGCCAAGATTGCTGATCCCTGATGTACATGATATTTAGTTTAAATTTTCTCTGTCATGTACAGTACAGTAATCCTTGTTACTGTGAGTTTGCACAGGATTAGATTCATTGCCTTCAACTGCAACTAATTTGGCTTTATTAATGAAAAATTATTTCACAAAGATGAGTCATATATTATGCTTATTTCTGTAAGGAAGCCATGTCATTTTGATATGTCTCAGCTACTGTACAGTGGTTAAGGAGATCCTGATCATTAGCTGTCCAGAGTTTAGTGTGGAGTTCTACATTCAAAATGGTAGCCAATGCAATTTATAAAACTTTTTTTTTTTTTTTAACATTTCTCATTCAGGTTTATTAAAGCTCTTTAAGGAGATAGTTTTGCATGGGGTGTGTGCCATGTGGGTCGTAACTATCTACTATTAAATCTTTGTGGGCTTGATGGTCATATAAAGAAACAGTAAAAGAAAATTGATATCATTTGAAATATTTATTTTACAGAGCTCCTTTTGTAGGTTAAATGCACAGCAGTGACTTTTCTCTCTGTTATACAGAGGAGCCAATATACTGTTACACACCCCACAACTTCACCCGTGACCAAGCCTTGTATGCCAGAGGATATTGTTGGACAGAACTAAAAGATGCCTTGCCAGGAGTTGATGCCAGCCATTGGCCCTCCTTGTTTGAGCATAAGTTCCTTCCTTATGCACTGCTGGCTTTTGCTGGCATAATGTACATTCCAGCTCTGGGCTGGGAGTTCCTGGCCTCCACCAGACTGACTTCTGAGCTTAATTTTTTGCTTCAGGAGATTGATAACTGCTACCACCGTGCAGCAGAAGGGCGTGCACCGAAAATAGAGAAACAAATACAATCCAAAGGCCCCGGGATCACAGAGAGGGAGAAAAGAGAAATTATTGAGAATGCAGAAAAGGAGAAAAGCCCTGAGCAGAACTTGTTTGAAAAATACCTGGAAAGAAGAGGGCGAAGTAACTTTTTAGCTAAACTTTATCTTGCAAGACATTTATTTATCATATTTTTAAGCATTATACCAATTACATACTTATCCACCTACTATGCTACGCAGAAGCAAAATGAGTTTACATGTGCACTAGGAGAGCCTCCTGACAAAACGAGCAGCTCCAAATTGCACATCAGAGTGAACTGCAAGCTGCCTGCTGTCCAGCTGCAGCGGATAATTGCTGGAGTAGACATTGTCCTCCTCTGCTTCATGAACTTGATCATCCTCATCAACTTAGTTCACCTGTTCATATTCCGCAAGTCCAACTTCATATTTGATAAACTGAACAAGGTTGGAATAAAGACCAAGAAACAGTGGCAAAAGTCTCAGTTCTGTGACATCAATATTCTAGCTATGTTTTGCAATGAAAATCGGGACCATATAAAATCCCTGAACCGCTTGGATTTTATCACAAATGAAAGTGATCTGATGTATGATAATGTGGTGCGCCAGTTGCTTGCGGCGCTGGCTCAGTCTAATCATGATGTCACCCCAACCATGCGCGATTCAGGGATTCAGACTATAGACCCCAGTGTCGATCCAGCAGACATTGATGCCAATGAACAGCTCATCATTAAGAGACCTAGGAAGAAGATGAAGTGGATCCCAAGTAGCAATCCACTTCCTCAGCCATTCAAAGAGCAATTAGCTATTATGAAGGTTGAAAACCACAAACCTGAAAAGCCAAAGCCAGTGCGCAGGAAAACAGCAACCGATAGCCTTATCGCACCTCTGATAGAGTCCACTTCAAAAACCTCACAGCAATCATCATCTCATAAAACTGAGTCAAACACCATCTCCAGCACAGGCAATGAGAAAAAACATACAAGGCACTTTTCCCTGGATGTTCAACCTTATATACTTAGCAGTAAAAAACCCAAGCCAGAGATTCAAGCCATTGCCTCAATGTCTACATCCAAAAGCCAAGAGGGTGGATTTTTAAACCAAGAGGAGAATGTTGTAGTTCATGTCACCTCTTCTCTCAAAGGTACAGTATGTCATTGCAGTACCATCTCAACACTGATCAACTGAACAGGCCATAATTTGGAGTAGCCGTCTGCTCTAGGTTGAACTCAAAGATATCTTGATCTGTTTGCTCTTGTAGCAGGGTGGTCACCCCATTCTGGTCCTGAAAGGGTCAAAAGCAGCCTCGGGGTGGGCTACAGCTTAGGGAGCCAATCAGGTTGGCTGATTGGGGAAGCAATCACAGGTGGGCCATGACCCAATTAGGTCCCAGCTGGCCGTTATAAAAGCGCTGTGAGCCAGGCGCTCAGTCAGTCTCTCTCTGGCTGTGATGAGAGAAGGCCTGGCAACACCCTCCCCACACAGGCTTCAGGGCCTTGTGCTGGGCCTTAAACAGGTACTGAGGTTGCAAAGGTGCAGCCTGGGGCTAGGCAGAGGCAGCAGATCCTACTTCCCTTGCCGGTGATGAGTGGCCTTTACAGACTGCAGTCTGCACCAGTGAGCGGGGGTTAGATGAGGACTGACAGTAGCCACTGAGGCAAGGTGGGATTAGGTGGTTGGAAATTCCCCGGGAGGGGAGACCCAGAGTGTGGGTCACTGCAGTGGGCAGAACCTAGGAACAGAAGGGCTCTGCCAGGGAGCAGAAACTCAAGGAAAGGGGTACTGGGGTATGGGAGGGACACGGGGCCTGAGGCACCCTCCCCGCACAGGCCTGCAGAGGGCGCTCTGTGCTGGAAAAGAGCTACTTCCTGGATGCTCAGCAGGAGGCACCGCGCTGGTGAGTCTTCGCATCGCTAGGGCTCTAGTTTAATTTCTAAGCAGCTAATAATATGGAGGGCAAGTAGGCTTCTTAAATGGGTTAGGTAGAATTTCTCAGTATAGGTCTGTGACCAGGAGTAGTAGAGCAGTGGCAAGGCAGAGCTATGCAACCTGTCCTTCTGCTTTGCAGATATTTTTTGTAGTATTAATAGATTTTTATACATAATTTTGAATTTGGCCTTATGCAAAATGTCACCACTTTTGCCAGGAAAGAGGTAAGAGTTGGCTCCCAGGATACCCCACCCTTTCCTATTTCCCAGTTCTACCTCCTTGTAAGGTTCGTCACTCATTTTCCAGAAACACAGGAACTGCCATGCTAGATCAGACTAGTGTTCCATCTAGTCCAGTATCCCGTGTATGACAGGGGCCAGTGCCAGCTACTTCGGAAGGTACACGAAAATGCAGAAGCAGTTACGGAAGAATCTGTCCAGAGGAAAGTTTCTTCCTACTCCCCTTTTGTTAGAGGCTCGTTTATACCTGAATTTAGAGGATTCCAAAACTCAGATTATTGTTGGGTTGTGATCCTGCTTGGCTTTAAGGAAGGCTGGTCTGTGCGGAAGACACTCCCGGGGACTCAGGTTCATTTCTCAGCTTGGCCATAGATTTCTGTGTATTCTTGGACAAGTCACTGTTCCCCACCTGTATGATGCGGATAATAGTACTTCCCTACCTCAGAGGCATAAGGGCCAACTCTGTGGATGCTTATGAGCCACCAGCAGTGCTACTGATCAGCTGTTTGGGAGCTGGGGGAGGTGTTTTGGGGAGGGGGCAGAGCATGAGCAGGGCCTTTGGGGAAGGGATGGATTGCAGGCAGGACCTTGGGGCAGAGCGGGGGTGGAGCAAACGTCAGCACCTATGCTCAGAGGGGTGTAGTGAAGACAAATATTTCAAGTGATCGTGAGGAGCTGAGATGCTATGGTGATGAGCGCCATAGCTAGATATCTACTTGTTAATTACTGTAAGTAACCACTATAAAAGATGAAATATGCAGTTGGAGTTATAGAAAATGTTGTGTTAAAGATATGGTTCTCGGTTTCTTTTAAGCGAAGACCTCACCCCCTTCTGGACCTCAGCAGACAGACAGCTACTGTGTCCTCCCTGCCCAGCAGAAAATTGATTTGAGATCTAAACATTTCTGTCACTTCCAAATCCTTATGCTTCTTTCTGGAGTCCTCAAACTCCCCAATATGTGTTTGCAGGACTTCCTACAGCATTCTTAATCCAGTAGCCTGTTCTGACTCCCAACTCCCAGAAGCTGCTGGAGGGGACAGTGTTTCTGGTCTCAATTATCTTTATTTAAACAAGTGTTTGGATATTTTAAGTTGTGAGTACAAAATAATTACAACAGCTGCCTTTATGCCCACCTTAAACACCACCTAAAGATGCTTTTGAGTGAGCAACTTCTGGAAAGAAACATTTATTGATTACTCATTGTTGATCTATTTCATTTAGAATAGCAGCTTACGATGTGTGTCCCCTTTTCTTTTTCCCCATTGAAAATATAATCAGTATTTTTATATTCCAGTTTGCTTATTTACGCATCCCTAAAATTTGTTGAAACATTAAAATCGCAACATTTGCAAAGCACTGGCTAGAATCTGGAGGAAATATTAAAACATCCCCAAATTGTTTTAAATTGACTTTTGTTCATTTAATGAAGATGATTTCACATAGGCAATGCTTAGAAATGTAGCTTGGAGTGATATTTACAAAACTTGATAGTCACACTGTAATGTGCTTCTAGGACTAGAATTTTCAAAAATCAAAGCTTTCATGAAGTAGCCTTAGATTTCTCAGAGTCCAATTAAAACTTGTGTATTGGGCCCAATTATTCTCCTATTGAAATCAGTAGCAAAACTCCCATTGATTTCTATAGGATCAGGATGTCGATTAGTGGGGGAAAATAGACTAGCCAGTGATTTACTCTGTATTGTCTTTTCTTTCAGTCATCCCACATCATGAGAACGAGATTCTGTACTCATCTGAGACATGCAGAGCTGTCCCTGCTGCTGGGGCTTACCTCTCCTGTAATCACAATCATATAGCAACAACTGCTGCTGCAACAAATATAACCCTGAGCCACACCAAACCAGAACCAGCAGCTGCACTGAATCGTAATCCTACTCACCCTCTGCTGAATGTCAATACACTGTATGAAGATCACGAGGAAGAGGTTTCTAACCTTATAGACAACAGTATTCATTCACCAACTGATGCAGGGGAAATACTCTCCATACCTACCCCAAAGCACATAATGATGGCAACATTTGAAGAACCAAGGGCAATAGTGAGTTCTATGGAGTACTAAAGATGTAGTGGTCCAGTACCACTGTAATGGAACCCTCAACAATGCAATTCACTGCATGAGCATGGAGAGTTTTAACGCAGACCATAGGCTTTGGTAATACTACAAATTGATTTTTCAGGATAGCATCATCACCACCCTCACTAGTTTGCAAAATAGAATAATAAAAACAAATTGGATGAAAGTACGCCTTTACCTCCAAGAGCACCCACACACAAAAAGTCAGCTGTAGCTTCATCAATTAAATATGGATCAATACAACTTTTGAAACACTAAAAGAGTTTGATGGCATGTCACAGTGATTTTTACAGAGCACTTATACCCTTTGTATTTACAATGGCTAATTAAAGTTAAATAGATATTGGTGAGGTGTATCTTCTATTTTAATGGCAGGAGTTAAATAAAAGTTTAATAATAAGGAAAATATATTTTTTTCTCCATGGACTTTATGAAAAAGACATATGCAAGAAACATTTATTTTTTTTGTTTCGTTGGCTCACTAGTGTTGGGCTTGATGGATATTTAGGACATGGGTTTACCAACACCAGCATATAGTGCAAAAAGGATTGAAATGCTCCAGTCTCTTGAATTTGTGAGAGGTATGCCCTGCCCGTAAACAAGCTTATATGTCAATGGAAGATGATGAAATGAAGAGTTTATTTTCTTAAATATATTTTACCATTGAAAAATTACTTTGATATCTTTTCAGATGAGGTTTTGCTTTTATCAAAATGGAGAGAAGAGGGTCATTCTAGCAGCTTATTTTTGCATAGTTGATTTATGAACCAAGTTAGAAACTTTCACAGGTGCTTCACTGTTATGAAAAAGTCCTACGATGGTGATACAGTGTAAAATCAGCAATGTTTTCAAACAATGCAGAGTTAAAGAGGATTGTTAATTTATGTTTGCAGTCTCTCCTAGACTCTGATCCAGCAAAGCACTTAAGCACTTGCTTCAATAAGCATGTGAGTAATCCCAAGGAAGTCACTTGAGAATATGCACATACTTCAAGTTAAGCACATGCTTAAGTGGCTTTTCTGGATCTGAGCCATAATGTATATGGACAATAATCCTGCAGCATGTGCTGTCATTCTGATTCAAAGTCTGTCTTCCTTGACCCAAAGTACATCCTCATGCCCATTCATCCTATAACTTGGACGTGTGATTTTATGAGAATTCTCATAAGTAAAAAATGTAATAAAAATGTATCATGCAATAACCACTCTCCTCAAAAATACAGCCAGACAAGCAGAGACTGTATTAAAATGATATTCACAGCTGCATTCAAAATTGTGAACTATTGTGTTTGCTTCAAAATTCTGTGTGATGTAGAAAAAAAATAGAGAGCACAAGTATGGGACTGAAATCTTGAATATATTTTTAATTGATATTACCTCAGACATGAATATATGATACCAGTATTTAATGAACTATAGCACTGAATATAAATAAACATTATTCTGAATATCTTTCATGTGTAGTGTTTTATAGCTAAATGACCCACCTCTTCCTCAAAATGAGAAAAAAATTAAACTGTTGGCATATCCTTTAATAACCCTATTAAATATGATTTTGATGTGGATGTCCCCATTCAATCTTGTGCATTTGACTTTTCTGACTTGATGGCTGAGAAGGTGGTTTACAGTTTTTAAATAATAAAAGTCCAGTTGCATATTTAGGACCTTATGCAATAGAAGTTTTACCTGTACAGAAACTGCAGGAATGGTGACTTAATTGGGGACCACTTCAGAGCTGGTTCTTCACTCTATCTGCTGAGTAGCTGCATTCTGTTCTAAAATCAATGGCACATCAGGACTTCCCTGGTAAGTACAAATGCACTGCTTTGCTATATTCATCAGCGTTGCAGGCACATGCTGCTGGATGTATGCAATACAGCGGGTAGCAGTTAAAGGGAATATTTTTCAGCCAAACTAAAATCTTTATAGTTTCACTGGGTCTTGCATTGCCAGTAAAGAATTTGAGAAATTATGGGACATTGTCTCAAAAGATCCGGAATTCGTTAATGAACACAGACTCTAAGAATGCATCACTTCAGTTGAAACTACTTAATCAGCAAAATGAATGTCTTCCCATATGTTCACAGGTTAGATGACAGTATTATGCACACATGCAAAATTCTATGATGTGTTGCATTAGTTTGATACCTAATCTGTAATGGAATGTCAAACCTGTCAGCCTCTGGCCAAAAGGTTTTAATATACCATGTCTAAACAAAAATTAAGGGCCTGACCCAACAATCGAGACACACCTGAAAGGGCCAGAAATTTCACTGGAAATTTTCAGTAGGCAAGTAATACAGGGTTGGGCTTTTAGTGATATGTGTGTACATGTTTCATAAAGAGATTATTTTAATTAATTTTCCCCCTTCTTATTTGGGAATGCCCGATCAGTCCATATTGACAGATCTTCCAATTTTCAGAGAATTTGATAGGTGTTACCTTTTCATCAACTTAGTTTTTGTATTCTCTTGTTGCTTAAGAAATTCTGAAAGTAAAAAGTTCCATCCATGCTCTTGCATAAGAGAAGATGTTAACTTTCCTACATAACTTGCACATGCGTTTCTATTATGCACCTTTCAGAAAAGAAGTTACAGTGCTTCATTGGAAAGAAGGGTGACTGTTGGCAATTAAGGGTTTTTTGTGCTGACTTCTCAGTTCTCACACTTAATCTAACTTGTTTGCAGGACAAGTGTACATAGTCCAGTTTGACCATGATAATTTTTAAAAAAACCCAAACTACTGAAGTGCCCACATTGTAACAACAGAATATTGCAAATTCCCCCATATTATTCAGCCAGTGTATCCCTTCAATCTGCATTCGTGCACACCCAAAACTCAGTGATGTCATTGGGTCTGAAAACTTGTTTTACTAGCCTAGCTTCCACTCCCAGTGAAGTTAATATCAAAATTCCTATGAATGGCAATGGGCTAAAGAGGTATCCAGCAATCTGTCTGAGAAAGATGAGGCAGTGATTAGCTATGCTGCCCTAGGAGCAGAACAGAGAATAGACTCTGGCACGGAGTCACAATTCAGATCTCATTTCCCCATTACACCATGCGGGAAGTAAGCTGCACCAAACTTCTTCCTGGCGTGGAAGCTGCTGAATGTATAGGCTAGCTCACAACTGAACCTACTGGGAGCGGGATCTTCTTTGGGGTCCAGGCTCTGTGCTACTCCTCCCACTCTCCTGAGCCTGTGAGCAGGCAGTGGGTGGAGCTTACTTGTTACAGCTAACAGGTTCAAGACGGCAGGTAGCAGTTTGGGCCAGCAGTAAATTACCACCTCACTGGAGCAAAGGGAGAACAGCCAACAGGCTGTCCCATAAAAGAGCTTGCGGTAACACCACAGTCTTGCACTACATGATTTGAAACATGAAAAAATCCACATTTTAAAATTACCCTTGAAGTACGAATCCCATTAGTCTCTGTATCTGTCCACTGACTGGTGGAGTGGTCTTCAATTTGCCACACCAGTCTACTAGTATTCTTTAAGGACATGATTCTGCCTCATTCAAGTCAATGGTGGGTTTGCTATTTAATGCACTGGGAACAAGATCAACCCTGGCCTAATGGTATGTTTAGACTGCAGTAAAACACCCTTGGCTGGCCCTGGTCAGCTGACTTAGGCCTGCAAGGCTATAAAATTGCAGTGTAGATGTTTGGGCTCAGGCTGGAGCCCAGGCTCTGGGTACTCTGGATGGGGGAAGGCCCCAGAGCCTGGGCTGCAGCCCGAATGTCTGCAACTGAATGGCCCTGTAGCCTGATCCCAAGTCTGCTAACCCGGGCCAGCCAAGGGTGTTTTATTTCAATGCAGACATACCCTAAAAGAGCATAGAAATCTCTCTTTTTTCATTTGTACAGAATGGAAATGAGAATTTGGAACAGAAAAGGCAATGGTAGCAGAAGCATCTCATGCTATTTTTAGATCCTGTCCCTCCCTTGTTCCCAGCTGGAGGCCAGCACTCCGCATCTGGCAGCCAATTACAGAGATGCTTCCATGGGATTTTTTTTTTTCACTAATGGTTTGAATATTGATGCTGCCAACATTTGGCTGTGCTGATTTTTTTTCACGGTGCATCTCCTATGTTCAGTTTCATAACTGAGAATAAGGAGATCTGTTTATTTCACAGTAGGAGACATTGGGCCCAGTCATACAATTTACTGTTCATCTCTTTAGCTTTATTGGAATTTCCAGGTGCTCAGCACCTCATAGAAGCCACTCAGCTCTTTGCAGAATTAGATCCATTACTTGTTAGCTTTTCAAATTGTGAATTGAGAGCCAATCCTGGAAACACTATTGCGTACAATGCTCTTGTAATTAACAGTTGCAAGATCTCAGAACCCAAGAGCAAAATCCATCCCTACCCTGATGATGTTTGGTGCAAGGACCAGTGACTTTACACCACCTTTGTGCCACTCCTTACTGCGTTCCCTTTAAGCTATGCAGTTGGGTGGCTGCCCAGGAGAGATTCAAGGGCTGCACACTAGATTAGCAGAGCTGTGCACATTTGGCAGCGTGTGTTCAGCGTGTGCTCCCTCTGCCCTGCTGCTTTGTACCATGTTATTCCACCTCAACCCAAAGCACTGTCCTGGTTTCTGTTATAAGAAGGTTTGTACATTATGAGATGATCTAGATCTGTAGAAGTGATGCTCTGATCAACACATTCTTTTTCTTCTAGAAAACATTAGGCCAATGAAATATCTGTGGAAAATTGCTCACTGGCTGAATTTGCTGACAGAAACAAGGCTTTGGCATTCAAAACATACACATAAAATACAATATGCAAAATACTTCTGGGATTTTAAGAGAGATAAAGCCATCCATTGTCCAATTTTTTTTCTTGGCATCAACAGAAGGACACTCCAGTCTGCTTGTGAGCAGACTTTAATTAAGGAAAGCCATTTTATTTATATTATTTACAGGCCATTTGGCAGGAAATTTACAGTGACTGCTGCTCTCTGAATGGCTTCAGAAGCATTTCTGAACCATTTTGCAACAGTATGCAAATAGAAAAGATTATCAATGAGTCTGCTGCACTAATAGAAATCTGCACTCTACACATCTGATTCTACAAGGTGTTGCTCTTCTCCCACTGTCTTCAGTGATGACTGAGCGTGCTCATCACCTTGCAGCAGGTGTTCAGCATCTAGAAAGAACTAGAACCCTGTTGATTTATTAATTCTCCTACGGAATTAGTATGGCCAGAGCCATAGACAGCTTAATCTGAAAGGACTCAAGGATGCTGAAACTCTTGCTGGTTTTCTAGGAGTGGACGTTTATCTAATGGATTTGCTGGCTCAAGAAAGCCCCGTTTTCTTTAAATCTAAGGGCCGATAGAATTCTCTGTTCTATTCAACTGACAACTAGGAGGGGGTATGTAAACCCCGCACTAGCATGGAAAGCATAAAGGAGCTGATTTGAGCCGGAGAGGCCCAGCCATGACACACCTGCAAACCATGCCAAAGCTAGAGGAGGAATTAAAAGGAGGGAACTCCACTTGGCTGAAGGCAGCCTGGGGAAGGGAGCAAATTACTGAGGGTCTCCAGTCTGGAGGAAGGTCTGACACCCTACAAAGCTCGTCTCTTGCAGGAGGAGAGTACAGAACCCCTAAATTGAAGGGAAAAGACCTGAGGCTGGCACCAGAACCAGTGAGCTCTGAGGTGGACACTGATACTTAGAGGTCCCCTCTCAAGTGAGAGAGGCCCATATGCTCAAAGGAGCTGCATACAAGGGAGTGGAGGGGCCTGCCTGTTTGTTTTTGTTTTGTTTAACCTGTTTTGCTGATTATGGGGTGTTCGGTGGTATCACTGGGGCTGCAGGCAGGGGATGATACTGTTGAGAGGCCATGGCTGGAAGGTGAGCACTGCCCTGCTAGGAAGATACCCTATGGCACCTGCTGGCTGGAGGTCGTGTAATTGGACCCTTCTGCATGCAGTCCCCACCTAGCTTAAAAGGGGTGTCCTACCAGAGAGAGATTCATGACCACAATGTACACATGGTCTCACTGGGTGTCACTGGTCACGGCAATGGCACCTTATTTCCCCTTAGTGATCCAGCAATGGCATCTACTCTCAGGCTTCTGGCCGCCTAACTGTTATGTACATATCTATATAGAGAACTCGCTCGCTCGCTCTCCCTCCCCTCCCCGCCCCCAGCTGGGGTATTTCCAGGCTGAACTACTCCCTGCCTTCACTGTGTTGTGCCCAGGAAAAGGCAGCCTGTGTAAGCAGCCTGCTTCATGTCTCCACTCAAAGACCAAGACAGATTATGGTTTTGTGGGCCTCCGGGCCAGAGCAAGTGGGGGCCCTCTCCACCCCTCCTGCCTGCATTTCCCCCTCCGCCCCCCTCCCCCCGCCTGCCCCCCTCTGGTGTTCCTGCTGGGGAAAAGGGGTCGGGGCACGGGAGCTTGCCCCGCTCTGCCTGCGTGGTGCTCCTGATGCCATCAGGGAATGGGGGCTTCCCCTGCTCTCCCAGCAGGAGTGCTAAGCGGGTTGGGGCATGGGTGCACCCATTTTTCCAGGCCACCCCAATTGGCTGGGGCCTCTGGGCATGGGCCCCATGGGCCTAGTGTCTAATCTGCCACTGCTCAGAGAGGGTATATGGTGTAAATGCCAACAGTTTTAAGTAACCACTCAGCACTTCCAGTGCAAATCTCTTTTATTCTTAAGCTAAAAGCCCTACAGAGAAAACATTAAAAACAATGAAAGAATCTACACACATGCTCTTAAGCAGAGGTCACTTTAACTGTCTCTAAGAAGGGGTTTGGCAGCTGAGTCCTTCAAATCCCTCCCCCCAAAGTCATCTCTTTTTGTAGTCACAAGTTCATAACAACCTTAGCTCAAAACTAGCAGACTCATCAAAAGTTTAGTGCCTCCTTTTATGCAGGGTGGGAGCTTTGGAGTTCTCAAAGCAGATAATCTGTAATCAATTGACTTCTCTCCACAGAGCATAGCTTCAAATGATGGATTTGAAGTAGATCATTTGCATTCACCTCATCCCCAAGTATTTCCTAGGAAATCCATGTCACTCATGTTGTCCCAAAAAGTCCTTTCAAGTTCTTAGTATCTCCAAGCGATTGCATTAATCTTTCTTCCTCCTAATACAATCCCACAAGACACAAGTTGCATTTTTGATATAATAGGTCACAAAGGTATTAACTGTCATTCAATAAGGTTTCATTTAATTTCACAAAGATCGCCCAGGACATTGCAGGATACTGTCATGTGTAGCCCACTGGGCACACACAAGTTCTAGGGAAGAAAGCGTATGCTAAGGACCAGGCCGACCTATTGAGGACAAATGCAGTTTGTTGCACAAGGCAAGACAATAAACAACCTTTTTCCCCAGTTGGTGTGCCGTCGGGCAAGAGCAGAGCTTGTATAAGTGATTTTGCTGCCTCCTGCATACACAACTCCCTAGGCTGAGTCTGTTCTGACCAGATGAATTACCATAGCCCTAAATCTGGATTAATAACCTTGTGCACCCATCCAGCAAGGAATTACCTGGCAGTGGATGGCATGGGAAGCAGACCGTGCAGGGCCTGGAGGCTGTGAAGTTTGCTGCTGAGGGGAGGAATTGCCCAGTCAGGTTTGATGTAGATGTTTAGGGAGCTCCTCTTTGAAGTGATTGGGGGCATGGCCAGCCCACAACATTTTGGCACCTCAGGTGGGTAGCTCAAAAGACACCTCCATACCCCCTCAGTTGGGCCAAAACTTTGAAAGGTCTCTTGTGCCCTCCTTCCTCCAGCCCAGCACTCCACCACCTCTGTGCATCTAGAGCAGAGAAAATACATAGACACCAACAGCAGATACAATTTTCTATACTCTGGGTCCTAGTGGCACCCTCCCCGCCACAAACTCCTAAGTCTGACACCTAAGGCAGCCACCTCAGTTTGCCTCATGGTAAGGCCAGCCCTGTTGTGGATTCCAACTTGAGAAGTGCTTGGGGGTTCCCCTGCCCTCCTACCCATTAATAGCTGGTTTTGACAGCAGGTTGGTGTAGAAATACTGTGGCTGTATTTTGCTTCCTCTCAGCGTGACTGTTTGGGGCTCTGTGACCTCTAACCTGTCTACTCTGACTGCCTATGTAGCAACAATAAATATGCATTTCTGTACTACAAATATGGTGAAACAGCCTCTGGTGTAACCTAGAATAGTCTGCAGTAGCCTATGCAAAGTACTTACATTTTAAACATACGAATAATCCCATTGACTTTGATGGGATGATCTGTGTTCTTAAAGTTAAGCATGTTAGTGCTTTCCTGGGAAGGCCTAAGGGACATCAAGGAGAGAGTGAAGGTGTGAATGACATGAGCCAGAAAGTATCAGGGGAGATGATGCAAATGAACAGAACTGCGAATCAGTGCAGAGGTTAGAGCCGGAGGGAAGCAGGCAACCTAGCAGAGTAAAGAAAGAGCCGCCAGCTTCAAACAACCAGAGGATCCGAGAAAGAATCAAAGGGTAGGTCTACATTGCAACTGGAGAGCCCTGGCTGACCCTTGCCAGCTGACTCAGGTTCACAGGGCTTGGGCTAAAGGGGCGTTTAACTGTAGTATAGACATTTAGGGTCTGGTTACAGCTAGAGTTCTGGGACCCTCTCACCTTGCAGAGTCCTAGAGCTTGGGCTCCAGACTACGCCTGAATGTCTGCACTGTAATTAAACAGCCCCTTAGCCAGAGCCCTGCTAGTCTGAGTCAGCTGCCATGGGCCAGCTGTGGGTTTGGAATTCCAGTGTAGACATTCCCAGACAGGCTGCTGGTGGAAGCTTAAAATAGCACAAGAACAATCTCAAGGCAGCTAGAGATAATATTGTAATGACTGGGCAGCCCTGAGAGGGAGGCCTGAGGTAGCTAGGGTGACCAGACAGCAAGTGTGAAAAATCAGGACAGGGGGTAGGGTGTAATAGGAGTCAATATCAGAGTAAGACCCAAAAATCAGGACATCTGGTTACCCTAGAGGTAGCCTCAGAAGTACTGAAAGCAGCTGGAGGAGCCTGAGGAGCACAGCTTGAAGATGGGATGCAGGTTTAGCAAAGAGAGCTTAGCAATTGGTGGGGGAGTTGAGCACAAGCATTGGAAGGGCTGGGGGACTCAGGGAACCTAAGAGAGTACAATACAGATTCTGCGACTCTTTACCAACTGCTAACTTGGAGATTTAAGTAAATCCCCAAACTGGAAGTGTGCAGATGCTGCATTCCTTGTGAGCTATATTCTATGAAGCTGGACACCGCTTCCTGCAGCCTCCATGGGACCGGAGCGGCGAACCGCGGCCAATGGGAGCCACAATCGGCCGAACCTGCAGACACGGCAGGTAAACAAACCGGCTGGGCCCGCCAAGGGTGCTTACCCTGCGGTGCCGTGTGCCAAGGTTGCCAATCCCTGATCTAGATCATTTGCTAAACCAGTGCAAGCCAAAAAATGAGTGTTAATATGGCTAAATTGAAAAGTGTGTGCCCTATTTGGATCCAGAAAGTGGGGCACCACTAAAAGACCCCCTCCCCCCAGCCTAAGGGAAGGTCCACAGGGTCTGGAAACCAAGTGATTCTGGGGGACAGCTAATGAAATAACAGGGACGGGAGTGGGGTCAAAGGGTCAAACAAAGAGAACCTGCGAGGACACCGAGCAGACAACCCCAGACAGTGCCCATTGCTCCTCGAAGGTATCAAGAGAGCCAGAGGAGCTCTGCCTGGATACCTGAGCAGACAGAAGATCTGAAATATGCCCCACAGTCACAGAAGACCCCGTCAGCCAACCTCTTCTCCCAGGTTTTATGGATTACCATTGAAATGTGTGTGTAGTGGGGTGGCTACCCCACTCCTAAAATAAAAGGGGTTAAAGTCAGCCCTGGGAGAAGGCTGGGGTAGATAGCTGCTAAGCTGGGCTGACTGGAGAAGCGGCTGCAGCTGGGCCATGCCACAGTCAGGCCACAGCTGGCCTGTGTAAAAAGGCCATGAGCCAGGCACTCAGGAAGTCTCTCTCCAGGCTGGGAGAGAGCAGAGCCAGGCTGCCTGCGTGACGGGGTACTGAGAGTGAAGCAGGGCTGGGGAAAGGCCAGAGGAGCAGGGGAGCTCCAGGCTGGCAACTCCCCAGGCTGCAGGGCCTGGTCCTAGGCCCATAGAGGTACTGGGTGGCAGAGGAAGGCGGCTGGTCCAAAACTCCTTTGCCTATGATGAGTGGCTTTTTACACTGCAGTCTGCCCCAGGGAGTGGGAGCATGATAATGACTGACAGTAGCCCATAGACTAAGGCAAGGTGGGGATTAGAGAGTTGGGGGTTCCCCAGGAAGGGAAGGCCCAGAGGTAGAGTGTGGGGGTATTGCCAGGGGGCAACACCGCAGGTAAAAGGGCACCGGGACGTGGAGGCCAGCAGACAGCAAGACACCGGCCTGCAGAGGGCGCTCCAGAGGCTGGAAGAGCTAATTCCCAGATGACCAGCAGGAGGTGCCACAGGGGTGAGTTGCACCTCAACAGCGTGTATCTAGGGACAAAAAATGTAGTCCTATTTACTGGATGGGGCCTCTGTCCTGGAATCAGTGACTCTGAAAAAGATATGGGGGTGGTCGTGGGTGATCAGCTAAACATGAGCTCCCAGTGTGATGCTGGGGCCAAAGAGCTAATGAGCTCCTGGGGTGCATAAAGGGGAATCTCAGTAGGAGTAGAGGTGTTACTTTACATCTGTATTTGGCACTGGTGTGACTGGTGCTGGAATACTGTGTCCAGTTCTGGTGCCCACAATTCAAGAAGGATGTTGAGAAATTGGAAAGGGTTCAGAGAAGAGCCACAAGAATGGTTAATGAATGTTTTCTAATCCTTTGTAGTGATAGACTCAAGTAGCTCAAGCTATTTAGCTTAACACTAAATGGTGACTTGATTGATCTGTAAGTGTCTACATCAGAACAATTATTTAACAATGGGCTCGTCAATCTAGCAGAGAAAGGAAAAACTTGATCCAATGGCTGGAAGTTGAGGCTAGACAATTTCAGACTGCAAATAAGGTATAAATTTTTAACAGTGAGAGTAATTAACCATTGGACCAATTTACCAAGGGTTATGTCTATCAGTGCCAATGTTTAAAGCACCATTGAATGTTTTTCTAGAAAATAAGTTCAAGGATTTATTTTGAGGGAGTTCTGTGTTACACAAGAGGTCAGACTAAGTGATCACAACAGTCCCTTCCTTCTAGCCTTGGAATCTATGAAAAAATGCGAATAGAACAGGGTGAGTCCCAAGTTATGCTGTAGCTGACCTTTTATTAGCTTCCTAAAGCATCAACTGTGGAAACTGAAATAGAAGAAACTGAAATGAAGATCTTATGCATCCAGGTACCCTTTACAATATATACCCTCATCCTTTGATCTCCTTAAATGTGTTGTCCCTAAATCTGCCCTTCTCTCTGCAGGGCCGGTTCTACCTTTTTTGCTGCCCCAAGCCAAAAAAAAGATTGCCAGAATGCCACCCCTTGAAATATGCCACCCCAGGCACGTGCTTCCTTGGTTGGTGCCTGGAGCCAGCCCTGGCTATCTGCCTTGGCAAGCCATGTGACTAAGTTAAACCAAGCCAAGTCCTAGTGATTCTCTGATGTGCAAATGCTTCTCTTAGAAGAGTGTTGTATCGTTAATAATATGTACCCCCTCCTTTTCCTGGATATTCTGTAGAAAATGAGTTTGACCTGTCTTCTTCAGTATTGTGTTCCCTTCAGAATAGTCCTGACTGCAAAGAAATGAACACTTTCCATTCCTTGCACCTCTCTGGAGCTTGTTTCCGCATCATCCAATCCCTTCCCCCAAAAAAATAATTCAAGTTCACCTATAATTACGATGATGACACAAGAGTCACTAGAGCAGAGTTGGGCAAACTTTTTGGCCTGAGGACCACATCAGGGTTCAAAATTGTGTGGAGGGCCAGGTAGGGAAGGCTGTGCCTCCCCAAACAACCTGGCCCCACCCCCTATCCGACTCACACACACACACACACTTCCCGCCCCCTGACTGCCCCCCTCAGAACTCCCAACCCATCCAACCCCCCCATCTCTTTACTACTCCCTCCAGAGACCCCCACCCCTAACCACCCGCCGGGACCCCACCCCCTATCAAACCTCCCTGCTCCCTGCTCCCTGTCCCCTGACTGCCCCAACCCTTAGCCACACCTCTGCCTCCTGACAGTCCCTGGGACTCCCATGCCCTATCCAACCCCACCGTTCCCCGTCCCTTGACCACCCCCCGAGACCCTCTGGCCCTTATCCAACCCTCCGTCCCCCTTACCACGCCACTCAGAACAGCATGTCTGGCCTGGAGCCAGACACGCTGCCACGCTGATCTGCAGGAGCACGTAGCCCTGCCCCCGCAGAGCGCGGCTCGCGTAGCATGCTGAGGCTGGGGGTGGGAGGACAGTGGGGGAAAGGGGAGGAACTAGCCTCAGCTGGGAGCTCAGGGGCCAAACAGAATTAGCCTGTGGGCTGGGCGTAGCCCGTGAGCTGTAGTTTGCCCACCCCTGCACTAGAAGAACTGTTGGTAGGTAGCCTAGGAAAAAGCTCTCTAGGGCAGCACTTTTCCCTTTTCACCAATAGAGGGAGTAGAAAGTTCTTAATGTGCTAGAACTTCTGGCCACAGAACATACATATATTTATAATTAAAATCCTCTTGTGTTTAAGTGGTACTGACTTTCTGAGCAAAAGTGAATTATTTCATTTTTCAGTCATCCGTATCTGCTTTTTTACCCTAAGCATTGCAACCAAGTTGAAAGGAAAACCCAGGAAATATGATCTAATTTTTGCAACTATTAGCAACCCGTTAGTTTGAGACTCAGGAAGTACAGCTTGCGTATGAAAAGATGAGAAGCAGGAGACTCATCATTCTTATATGATAAACTACTATATTAGTATTTATTTTTATTAATTAGTCATTTGGATTGTAGTAGCATGTAGGAACCCCAGTCAGGGATCAGAATCCCACTGTGCCATTACTTGTGTAGAACATTATGGTTATACAATTGTGTGGCCCCTTCCATCACAAAGAATGACAAATACATGGCACTCTGGCCCATTGGTTGGGGAATAACTCAAAGGTAAGAGTACTACCTACTGAATCTCCATTGACAATTTCTGTAGTATGGAGGTGTTCCTTGGAAGCAAAGAACTGACCCAGCCCAAACTTGATTAGCGTATGAGAACTAACAGTATCATAGTACTAGGGAGGGTCACCTACTGCACTGCTTCTATAAGCCTGATTGTACATCCACTGAGAGAGCGGCATATGAAATTGCTGCCTGTGATATATGTAGGCAGCAGCAGGGGGTGCCAGAGAGATTCAACTGCCTGCAGCAATTGTGTGTGTGTAGGGGGGATGTGCAGGATGACCAGATAGCAAGTGTAAAAAATCGGGACGGGGATGAAGGGTAATAGGTGCTTATATAAGGAAAAAGCTCCCAAAATCAGGACTGTCGCTATAAAATCAGGACATCTGGTCACCCTAAGGAAGTGAGGGGGAGTAACAGGAACCATGAGGAGGGGCATGCTTAGGATATTCAAAGATGGTTTGATAAGTGACACCAGATGTGTCCAAATAACATGTAATTGTGCTAAGCAGCCTGTCAGGCTGGGCACAGTAAGTCCCTCCACAAATAGCTCCCTTTAATGATGTTACATCAGTGGATTTATAGCAGGAATAAAAATGCAGAAACACTTGTCTCTTGAGGAACGTGGACAAGACTTGTTTAGCATGGATGGCTGAGACATAAGTTTTATGACACAGGAATAGCTATAACTGAATGCAAATAGAGTATTTTATGGCTGTTTTTTCCATAAGTGAAAATGTTAATTACGCAGCAAACATATGAAAAATGTAACATTGATGCTGATAGAAACTTGGTAATCAGCTAAGCTAGTTCACCCATCCGCTAAGTAAAATGTAAATATAAGGCCAATTGCCTCTCTTCACCCCACAGTAACAGTCCCTAATATTTAGCAAATATTAGCAATATGCTTTTTGCTAAAAACATTCTTTCATTCTTCAGTTCCTTACTATGCAAAAGACTTGTTGTGTGATCTCAGGCAAGTTGCTTAGGGCATGTCTACACTGCAGTCAGAGATGTGACTGCTATAGCCACAATCTGTGATTGCAGTAGATATACTGTGGCAATGGAGGGCGCTGAATAAGCACCTTAAAGCAGTGACTCTCAACCTTTCCAGATTACTGTACCCCTTCAGCAGGCTGATTTGTCTTGTGTACTTCCATGCAAGGCCACTTTCGCCTCACTTATATTCCAGTTACTTACAAAATCAGGCACAAAAATACAAAAGTGTCCCAGCACACTTATTGAAAAATTGCTTACTTTCTCATTTTTACCACATAATTATAAATCAGTTGGAATATAACTATTGTACTTGCATTTCAGTATAGTATATAGAGCAATATAAACAAGTTGGCTATATGAAATTTTAGTTTGTACTGATGTTGCTGGTGCTTTTTATGTAGCCTGTTGTACAACTAGGCAAATATCTAGATGAGTTGACGTGCCCCCGGGAAACCCCTGGTTGAGAACAACTGCCTTGGAGTGTAACCTGCTACAAGGGGTAGCAAACTGTGCCTCCGTATGCTTTTTCAAAAGGAAGCATTCTGTATGTCTATTCTCCACTGAAGAAATATTTGTACTATGCTCTTCCACACCCTATTACCTGAAAAGCCAAAATCTTGTCTAAGTTCTGACAACACAACTTGTACCCCCATGAAGAAAAGTCATAGCTCATTTAAAGAGAGAGTCATGTTCCCAAGCCTAGCGATTTATTTTTACTCACTTGTTTGGGCATTTAATAGGTCTTATGTTCTTAAGTGACAACTGTTTAAAATGCCCTTATTTGTTTTGATCTAACGTTAGGGTAACACATCTTTTTCTGTTAGAGACCAATGCCTTGAAAGTTGGCTCGGTTGCTTATTTTCAGGACCATGAATTCTTTGGAACCTGATTTAAGCTAGAAATCAGTCTGAGCATTAAGCTAAAACTGCTAGCAATATGGAAGGCTTTCAAATAATCATGCCTGACAAATGTAGTGAGGGAAAGAAAAGAACAAGATTCTGATGAACAAAACATGGTTTATTAATCTGTGAGGTAAATGTTGGGAGAAGCTGCCTAAGAAATATGTAGAAATGTCTCCATTATGTCAATTAACTTCAGAATTGTAATTGGTTTACAATCAATGTTTTGAAGGAGAAATAAAGTTAAAGGTTAAGATGGGTGCGAGAGACTTATCTCTAATGAACAATTCAGAAAGCAGATACTTCCTGTCTGATTTCAATGGCTACACTATAAACCAGTATGGATATACTCATTTCAGAGTGCAATCTAAATGATGAATATTGTTTCAAATTTCATTATTGTTATCCTCTAAGGAGATAAAACATTGACACACATTAACACATTTGATAGCTATGGGCTATTGTATCCAGAGACTGATATCAACAACAGCCTTCCTAAATAATTTCTAAGAAGGATGAATTATATGTTTACTTTGGCACAATCACACCAATTGAAATAATAAACCTCAGCTGAAGAAAGTAGAGAGTTAACTATCAGTTAAAATATTGCTAAGAGCTGAAACCTGAAGCTACCTATATGCAATTTACTGCTGAAAGAGAATCATAACATTGAACTTACAAGTAATTTTCAGAACTGATTACTTGATTTATATTTTGGAATACATACTTGTCTATGAAATTATTGTTCATGTTCTCATCTAGTTATATTCCATAGAAACTATGTATACCATGCAACCTGATTTTACATATGTCAAGATCAGTAATTGTTCTGTTATAATATATAATAAAATGAAAACGTTAAGAATTTAAAGCTACATTTAAAACCCTTCCAGCTATAAATGACACAAGTGGGGAAACCTGTTTTCTCTGTTTTTATAATAAGATCTGAATTAATCTCAGTGAAAGACAGAGCAGAAATTCTGGTTTTACTAAACAAACGTGGTTCTAGTCCTCTGAACAAAGGCATTCTTTTAGCAGCTGGTGGTGAGGTTTTGACACCTTTGCTTTCAGAAGTCACTTGCAACTCTAGTAAACACATCTATGCCTGTTTTCTGATACTTCATTTACAACTTCATTATATAAACCTTAATAATGCAAGAGAAGGACTGGGAATCGATTTCCAGATTTGCCATATATCATACATAGCCATGCAAATAATCTTTTCATGGCTCTGCCAGCAATAGGTATACCCAGACCTGAGCCCCTCTGAATATGTTCACCTGTAGTAGCCAGCCCCCATCACTGGACATTCACAGGAATTACCAGGTTTGCTGTATGTAAGGGAACAGTATACACACAGCTTGACATGTACAACTCAGCATCACAGCACTGGGGTACATTTATAGTGAAAACCATCATAAGCTTATTATTCAAGACTAAGATTTAAGAGATAGTGAATAAGCTTAATGGAAACAAAAATGTTTTTACATATAAAACCAAAAGCATAACGTGCTTCTTAGAGTTCAGACTTAGACTAAAATCGTTGTCTGCTTTAAGTGAGAAACTACTGCAATCTCTCAGCATGGCTGGGATCCGCCGTTCATGAATGCAAAAAGTGCTGTCCTTTTTGTTCCCTCAGTGATGTATAAAGATGTGTCCTTTGGCTGCCTCCTTATATCCCCTAAGTTCATCAGGTGTTGCCCCTGGAGTCTGGATAACTCTGTGATTTAGCCTCCACTGTCTTCTGATCCTCCTGTTTATTCCATATGCCGATTTTGCTCCCACTGTATTGGCTTACAGTGCTTAATTTACATAGCTGATAGTAAGACAGGTTGATCAACTTCCTTTGTGTGACTCAAAATCTGCTTGTCATCTCTGCCTTGATGTAGACATATGTTTTAATACAGACACACAGCTTCTTAAATGTCGTCCATATGTATGTCACACAAAGATGATGAGGATCGGTGTGATCCTGGCTTTCATTTAAGATCTCACATGACATTCTGTGTAGATATATAGTATAACTGCAAAGTATTGGGTGTTGTGAGTTTGTCCAGCCTGTCAGGGCTACATCACAATAAATCCTTTGCCAGTTGGATTGAGGGATTCCTAGCGATCATATCAGCCAATGGAAAAGACCTTAAGGAACCATACTAGGCAATCCCATGGCTGCTTTAACACACGTGTACCAGAAAAGCCATCGCCTTAAAGAAAAGATATTTACCTCTGGGCTGGGAAGGTTGGTTGAAGTTAAATGTAAAGGCAGAAAGACCCCTACGTGAGTCATGTGAAACAGAAAAGCCTGTTATCCAAATGGAAGAGAAAGTACTATACAAGGAAAATACAATGGGGCAATGAGCAAGACATTTCTCTACCTGGGGTTGCATCTTAAAACCGTTCTGAATCTGGTGCAGCAAGCCGGGCCCTACTTGCTAATCAGTGCATGTTGCTGGGATCATATAATCCCAGCTCTCTGGGATCTGCATGGGCTGGTCGTTGGTCTCTGGTGGAGTTTAAGGTGGTGGGTATGACCTGGGGCCCTGGAATGGGAGAGGGGAGTAGGGGGCTATGGCCCATCACTTTTTACTTGCTGTAAGGGTGAGCAGTGGCGATTGAGGAGGGTGAGAGGAGCGAGTGGGGGACAGGATCTTGGAGGGTGAGGAATAGTGCAAGGGCAGGGCCCCGAGGGGAGAGGTAATGCAGGGAGTGGGACCATGGTTCAGGTTCTGGTGCCTCCCTTTTAGGGAGCTTCTGTCATCCCTGTCATGACCTATAAAGCCTTAATTGGCTGAGGCTGGTTTTCCTGAGGGACTACCTCTCTCCCCAAGCAATACCACCACAGCACCTGTGGTTGGCAGGGGTGCCTAGGCTGGCTCCCGCTCAGTGGTAGGGTGCTCTTTGTGAGGGCTTTGAGACACTGGGGCTTACTGCTCCCTTGCTTCTGGAATATCTTGAATCTGGTGACCTTCCGGACATGCTGTAAAAGACTTCGTCTGAGAGGGTTGTGCTTCACGCAGTAATGAAGGGAATGGAGTCTCAGTAGGTGTCTGTCTGGTTAATTCCTGTCTGAATGATTATTTCAGTGCTGCTGGTATTTCATTGTACTATATAACTTATCAATGTGCTAGGGTGCCCAGAGTCATGGATAGGCATCTTTTTTATTATTATTATTTTAAATATAAATAAATAGCATTGCAGAAAATGAGACTATGCATTAAAACATCAGTCAGCTGTAATAACCAAATGTTGTTAGTGGCTGACCTTGACTAGTGAAGAAATACCATTTACAGATAACAAAAAATGTTCTTTGAGTGGACAAAAAACGTGTGTGCTCATTGGCTCTAAAGAGGGAGATAACAGAGAGAAATTATTTTTCAAGTACAAAAGCTGGAAGGACTTGGCCAGAGGCTGCATCAACATAGGCATGGGTCATCTGTATAGTTTCTAGGGCAAGTATATAAAATCTCAACTTTTCACATCATGTCTCCAAGGGCCCTCTATCAAAATGTGCCTGTCCACCATCTTCACTTCTGGCAACATAAAGTATGGTTGCATATTTTAATAATGTGGGGAGCCCTGAAGCTGGAGGATTAAACCCATGTTCTATAGATTCATAAATATGATAGGAATGGCAATATTTTATGTCAATTTTGCACGAGTTTCACTTGAATAAGAAACATCAGCAGCCCACACAGTCATGGTTAGGCACGGCAGCCACCAAGATTCCTGACATTAATACTGTCTTTGTCTTCAGCTTAAGGATTTTGTGAATCATGAACTCAGAGTCTTTCATTGGAAGCCGTTTTTCAGCTCTAAGGTCATTAGAACGAGAATATGCTTATGGTACAGCATTACAGAGCCATCAGTTCATGGAGAAAAAAATCTGATTCAGCTTATAACAAGCATTTGTAATACAGGCTTTTTAGAAAGCCTTACAGTGTTAGCTGTCAGGAAGAGTTACAGTCATCAGTCCTGGTGTGCCCACAAATATGTATAGGAATCTCCTTTAAGAGCTTGTACCTCTTCTCTAGACAAACAGAGCACAAAACTTTAGTCTCCAAGGCTGTCAGTCCAGCTCCTTGTACTAAGTGTATGAGTCTATTCTGAAGGCTAATTTAATTGTAAATATTGTGAACTATTTCATCAATGACTACATGGTATCTGCAGTTCTGTTCCTTAATCTACTGTTGGCTGCAGAATCCCTGTAGTTCTGACTCTTCATTCTTTAGGGGGCCATTGAATCATTTGCTGGACTTAATTCATTGGTTTTTATTATTTATTTGTATTGCAGTAGCATCTAGAGGCCCTCCAAAAGATCCCCATTGTACTAGGTACTGTACACTCTGTAGGAAACCCTGCCTTCCCCAAATAACGTGTGCAGCAGAACCTCAAAGATGCGAACTCCGGAGTTTCGGACTGAGACACCATGTGAAACTGGAAGTAACCAATCAGGAGCAGCAGAGATAAAAGGAAAAAGCTAATACTGTACTGTGCCTCTATTGTATCTTAAAGGGAGGCACATCTGGGCTGCCCGTCCCCACCCCTTATTCCCCACCCCCATGTGAGGCACCCACTTACAGCAAGATGCTGGGGCTGCCAGCCCAAGACAGCTTGAGCCAGCAGAGCAGGAGCCGCGCTGGGGTCTGCACCTCTTTCATAGCCCCTCTCCGGGCTGGGAGGGGGACGCGCTGTTTTTAACACACACACACACACACACACACACACGCCAGAGGAGGGGAACAACACCCAACACCTCCACACACACTGCACTGAGTAGGGAGCTCAGCTGCTGTTGAGCCTGGCCTGGAGTGTCAGCTGCTGGATCTGGAGCCCAAACTATGCTTTGTTCAGAGTTAACGAACATTTCAGAGTTGCAGACAATCTCCATTCCCAAGGCGTCCATAACTCTGAGTTCTACTGTAAATAGGGAAGACAGACAAAAGGGAAGCAGAGGTGAACTGACTGACTAACGATCACACAGCATTTCAGTGGCACAGCCAGGAACAGACCCCAGGTCTCCTAGTTCCTAGTCCACTAGACTATATTGCTTCCCCTTTCTATACCAGTTTTACAGTAGCACACTGCAGCTGCATTAATTTCAAAGGTGTACAACTGGAGTCACTCAGTGGTGAATCAGGCCTGATTTGCTTAATCTGTACCATGTACTTAGTCTGTACCAAGAGTCCTGTGGCACCTTAAAGACTAACTAAAATTTTAGAGCATAAGCTTTTGTGGGCTTATGCATCCGACGAAGTGGGTATTAGCCCACGAAAGCTTATGCGCTAAAATTTTAGTTAGTCTTTAAGGTGCCACAGGACTCTTTGTCACTTCTGCAATTCCAGACTAACATGGCTACCCCTCTGATTCTTAGTCTGTACCATGTATCAAAGGAAGAAGCCAGAAGTTGGACTTCATAATCAGCAAAATGTTCAATAAAATACAATATATGTGTTTAAAATCTTACCCAACTGTGTAGCTGTTTTTCCAGATCCACACAAAACAAAGCATGAATTGGTCTACCCCATGCATGTCAAAATGTTTTATTCTTATACTTTCATTTTATTATTTGTGACTCTTGTTCTCCCTCACCCCCATCCGCATGCTTGCATTGGTGTATGGTGTGCACTTGTCTTTTGGGCCCGGGATTCATTTTTACCTTTCAGCAAGTGTATCGGGTTCAGAAATTTTATATAAATAGTTCCAGCTCACATAACTTTAGAAAACGATACCCCTCAAACATCAAGTCCATGCCACCGGTGATCGTCCTGTGCCTTTTTTGTGGTTGGCTAGGTATATAACAACAAATGGTAATGTCATTCATTTCAAAAAAATTTCAGGCCCCTGAATCACAGCTAATATGGAAAGGTTTCTATGCCCTGGAAGACCTGCCTACTAATTGGAGCCATTGACTGCATTCACAGAACCACTATAGTGCCTCCATGAAGTGTGAGGGACATACAGTTCCTGTTGCCGGAAATGGCGGTGATATTAATGACAAGTGCCCGGTCTTCTATCACAATGCAAACATTTTCTTTGAGCCAAAATTACAAAACACACAAGACATTCTGTACAGAAGTGGAATAATGGGGAGGTAAGTGAACAATTGGCTTCTTGTCTGGCCCTTACACAGGGAGCTTTGTAGTGTCAGGTATGAATCCTATTGATCCGGAAAGAAATAAGATGTGTGTGGGGCTTGTAATTATGTGTTTTAAGTGACATACTTGAAAATATAGAAAAGAACAGTGAATCAGGAAGACATTACATAAGGGCATTAAGAAAAGGTTACTAAACTTAGCAGGCTAGATTTTTGTCCCCACCATGATGTTTTTTCTTGTATCCTATTACCCATTCTTCTGGGAGATATTTTCCTCACCTATTAGACTCATTTGTTTGCTCCAGTGGCCTTAAGGTAAAAACAATTCTATTTGTTCTCCTTTCTTGGGAGAACACAGTTCATCCTGAGTTCCCTGTTTAAGTTTAGTTCCCAAGGGCCCAATAATCCCCTTCAATTGCCCTGGCAGGAGGAAAGCAAAGTGTGTGTGTTGGGGTGGCAGTGACCAGTGACTTCCCCCTGAAATAGGAGAGGGTCAACTTTCAGGAGGGACCTAACCTGGCGAGGCACCAACGGCTAGGCTGTTAGCCTACAAGCGCTAGAGCCTCAGCATGTAAAACTGGCCTCTCAGCCTGATTAATGAAGTTCTGCCTGCCATATCCCCTATTGCTAATTAAACAGCCCCTGCCCTTCAGTCTCCAAGCCTTCAAATACCTCCCCTCATGCCTACAGAAGGTTGGGATGTTTCCTGGATGATTCTCCTAGTGGGTTTAAACTTCACTAAGGAACATCTGAATTAATGGTATTCCCAGTTTTGTGAGGGTGTCAAATTTTATCTAGACCCAGTGACAGCTCTGCTCTTGATCAGGTGGCTTGAAGCCATTGTTTTATCCGTTCCTTAGTCCTGTGCCACACACAAGAACAAAGGATTTGGCCCTACATGCCTATCTGTGTATTGTACTCTCCTATAAATATTTCTGTAAAACACAAATATATAGTAAAAAAATACACTACTTCCAAGGACTGACTGTGAATCTCCAGTTACCTTTAGTTTGATGCCCTTTGGCTCTGGAATAGGCTCCCAAAGGCCTTGTAAAGCCAATAATTTTAACTAAATTAAATCTAAAATACATTATCTGAAACTGAGGGCATATGAGGTTCTTAAGAGCTCAATTTAAAGCAGAGCAGGAAAACCCTGAAGACGTAAATGTCAGATACAAATAATCAATAAGATAACAGCTGGGTTGAGGAACAAGAGATAGCCATTGTGTATCTCTTGTTCCTCAACCCAGCTGTTATCTTATTGATTTAATAATCAAGAAGTTGATCAGCCACATTTTGATTGTTCTACAATCTGAGAATGAAAAGTTGGCAAGAAAACAGTGTTGGGGAACTACAACTACAACTACTAAATGATAATGTTTAGAAGATACCAGTGAGCAAAACTCAGAAATACAAATGGCCTAGAGGTAAGCCACATTATTTAAATAATTAATCTTCTTGTCACAACAGTATTTTATCTACATTTTGTATTATAAATTATAAGCTACTGATTTTGTGCAGTGTACGCTTGAGAAATGTCACTACCTTTTTTAATTTTTAATAAAAGGTGAAATCTCTAGGGTACTTTGGAGAAAACTTAAAGGCTCAATATACAATGGATGAAATGACAGTTCAACACCAGCGGTAAGCTTCCTGCAAACAGAAAAAGCCTGATGGAAGATTGTTTTGAGTCCAGAACAGAACAATGACTAAACCTGAATGTCATAAGCACACATAGAGCATTACCTCATGGAAATTAAGTGGGGTACCCAGGATATATCATGGACATGAAATATATGTGGCATGCAAGAATCCCCAGGTTTTCTGCCCATTTACTTGAGCTATGTGCAGGGACCTGGCTGTGTGACTGAATGGTGAATCTGGCATCTGGGTCTATAATCTGTTGTTAAATATCTTCCACAAGCATTAACATTCACTATAATTGGTTAATAACTACTTATTTTTGGTATTAATAAAAATAATTTGAAATGTTGTTTATAGTATGTTTTTAATCCTAATTTACAATATGGTGAATAAGAAAAATTCAAAACCACAAGTGGGCTAGCATCAAATTTCTGTTGGACACCTCTGACCTAAAGCTTAAATATTATTGCCTCGGGAAGTAAAAGTCCATGACTGAGGAGGTAAAAAAGGAAATTGAGCTTTAAAATGTGATATTGTTCATCAATGTCTCAGTAAACTATGGAGGCATTTTGAGCAAATTAAATTTATGGTTTTCAGTCAAATTAGTTTGTGCAGCAGCAAATACTTTATCTCTCTGTAGTATGCAGGGTGCTGGTACAGATGAAGTCTGAGTTCAGACAGAATTGCACATGATGTTAGAACAGATATGCTATGCTAACTCCATGATTTTACTGGTACCAAAATATAAATTATCTTAAAAGGCCCAGAAAACCAACTTCTAAAGTGGGAGGGAAGGAGAGACAAGTGCAAGGTGGTTCCTTCAAGTGAAGGGATTAGTTTGCTGTGTGGTGAATTTTTATATGCCATGTACTGGCAAGAGAGATTCCAGGGATGTATATAATGTTCACAAAATGACTACCATTCACATTATATTAAGGACAGCGGACAGAACCCTCATGCTATTAAAAGTCAGTGAAACATTGTGAGTAACAAAATCCTTTCCTTGTAATAGAATCAATCTCAGTGTATAATTAGAATCTTATTCAGAAAACTGTCGCTTTATCATAACCAGAAGCCTAAATTTGCTCACAGTAGCTGATGTAAGCTGTGGCTTGAGTAGATTGGAAACCTGTCAGTATCAGGACATAAAATTATGTCCTCATGGCAATGGGAAAGAAGTTTGTGGCACTTTGTACTTTAAAGCAGCACCCTGGAACTCCCAAAGTCACTCCGTCATAGAATTATGATATATGTCATATGTAGTGTGCCATACAAGATATCATATGAAAGGTCATGCCGGAGGCTGTGCAGTCCCCACGGAAGCACTTCGCTGTCCAGTCCCAGCCCCCCGGCGTGTCCAGGGCTCTCCCCGGAACGAGCCGCCCACCCGGGGTCCCGTGAAAGCCCCTTCGACCAGCGGAACCTCCAGCAGCCCCTTGTCTGGCGGGGAAAACCCGCCTCGGGCCCGGTCCCTCGCCCCCCTCCCCTGGCGGGGACGCCGGGCGCGTCTGTCACCGGAAAGTCCCGCGCCCGGCCACGGTCTCGGCGGGCGGACGAGCTCCCCGGGGAGGGCTGAGGCCTGGGCACAGGCGGGAGAGTTGGCGGAGAAGGGGGAATGGCGCGGGGGGAGCCGATAAGACGGCGCGGGGATTTGCTACTGCTCCAGCCCCCAGGGGAGGAGGGTCACGAGTCAGGGGCTGGGGGCTGGACCGGTCCCCGGAGAAGCGCGGCAGGGGGCTCTCCAGGCAGGTGGGGGAGGGAGAGGACAGCGCCCGTGGTAGTGGGGGCCAGGCCGTGCCCAGGCCAGAGGAGCGCTGGCGCCGGGGCGTACCCGGGACATGCTTAGCGTCGAGAGGGGGCGGACAGCCCGCCGCAGCGCTGGGAGGAGGACGGGCCAGGCGCTGGAAACACCCCGAGACGCGCTGCCGCGGAGGAGAACCCCGGGTCGGGCGCTGGGAACACCCCGGGCCGGGCCGGCGGAGCGGGCGCGCTCAGCGCGGCGCGGGGCGCAGGCGGGCGGCCAGCAGACAGGCCAGCACGATGCCCACGCCCTGCAGCAGCGCCAGCCCCAGCGCGGCCGTGGCGATGTGGAACAGGTTGTCGCTGACGAAGCGGGAGACCTTGGCGAAGCAGCCGTCGCGGTGGATGCCGCGGGCGTCGGGCGGCAGCGGGCTGTGCTGGCAGCCCCGGCGCGCCCGGCAGCAGCTGCCCGGCACCGAGCCGTTGCGCCCCGGCTGCGCCAGGGCCCAGGGCGAGGCGAGCCAGTCGCGGTAGCTCTCGGCCCCGCAGCAGTGCAGGGCGCGCTGCAGGGAGTCCAGGGCGTCCGCCTTCTGCTCCTCCTCGCCGTAGGCCCGCACCGCCTCCCGCAGCCCGGCCCGGAAGCCCTCGGCGATGTCCCTGCGGTAGAACAGGACCGAGAGCCCCGCCGCCAGCCCGGCCGCCAGCACCGCCAGCTGGAAGGCCGCGTAGGTGCGCAGCAGGCAGCGGTGCTCGGTGGCGGCGCTGAAGCAGCCCAGGAAGCCCCAGAGCAGGACGACGGCGCCCGTGGCCAGCAGGATGAAGGGGGTGTTGGGGTCCTGATGGGCGGACAGCACCAGGTAGCTGCCCAGCGAGATCTTGGCCCAGATGCCCAGGGTGAGCATGGTCAGCCCCGCCGCCCAAAAGACGAAGCTGAAGGCCATGAGGGAGAGCTTGAGCAGGACCATGGTGGCCCCCTCGGCGCTGCTGGCGGCCCCCTTGGGTGCTGCTACCGGGTGCTGTGGCTGATGACGAAGGGCACCGCGGGGATGTGGTGCTGTGTGCGGCTGGATGTCACCCTTAGTTAATGCCCCTGCAGGGTGCCGCTGGGTGCCCAGCTGGGGGCTGCCCCTGACGGGTGCTGCTGGGTGCCGCTGCTCGGTGGCGACGAGATTGGAGGGTGCCCTGGGATTCTGCAGCTGCTGGATGCTACTAGGAACTTTTGCCCTCACTGGGTTTCCAGGCCAGTCTTTG
Source organism: Dermatemys mawii (assembly GCA_007922305.1). Taxonomy (NCBI): domain Eukaryota; kingdom Metazoa; phylum Chordata; order Testudines; family Dermatemydidae; genus Dermatemys; species Dermatemys mawii. Next base: position 29,477,946 of record ML677341.1, read on the forward strand.
GCGAGGGGACGCGCTGCGGCTCCCTCCCGGCTGCAGCCGATCAGAGTCCTCTTCCTGCTCTTCACTGCGGGCTGGGTGGCCACGGACGCCTCCTACCTGATCCTGCTGCTGGGGCCCCAGAGAGTCCCCGTGGGCAAACTGCTGCCTTGGGTGAGGAGCGGCTGGGTTTATAGTAAACGCGGCGCCTGTCGCACTAGAGGATCCCAGCTGGGAGGAGAAGATCCGATCACCTCCTCCCCGAGCTGGCACTCAGCCCGCCAGAGGCTCCTGCTCCGGCTGCTGCTCCAGCAGCGCGCCCTCCCGCCTCGGCACCAGGGCACCAGCTCGTCATGGGCCCCGCCTTCCCCTTTAGAGCCGGTGTGGACAGTTCCGAGACCCCTTTTCAGCTAAGTGACACATGGCAAAACCAGCGGGCGCAGCACAGATGAGTTCCAGGCAGGGCTGGCCGGGAGTCCTCACCTGAAGAGCCAAGCAACCCTGTTCCCAGATCTACTTAAAAAGCCGGTCACAAGGTGGTTTTTCGTTCCCTTTCTCTCGGTAAAATTCCACAATGGAAACTTCTCCCACGTCAAAGCCCAGCAGATATGATTTCTGGTTCTTCTTGGGGACTATATAAGTATCTGGTGTATAGGGCAGCCTGCAGTACTATGTTATGAAGAGGAATCAGAGCCTTGTAATCAATCTCTCCCCACCTGTTTTGCTTTCCAGCTACACATCAATCCGAGAAAATTCTGTAGAAAACCAGGGTACAGCTTTGAAATGGTAGGGCATGGCTGTGCTAAGCAACTACACTTGTTCCCTTTGGTACGGCTAGTGCCTAGCAAGAAATATGGGATTTTGGAAGGGACAAATAAAATTCTTCACATCTCCCCCGATAAATTTATGGTTCAGTAAATGGAGGAGTATATGTCAGATCGATTGTTTTCTCTCTCTCTCCTTTGAACTGCGTTGTCAAATGAAGATTCTGCTGCTGGAACCACAAGATTAATTTTTATCAGAAGCTAGAGTGGTATGGGATTACATTCAGCAAAGGAACTAGCCCTTTGTAGTTACTGGTTCTGATTTTAATTCTAAGCACTAAAAACAGAGGCCTAATCAAACTATTTTTAAAGAAAATATACAAATAATGCATTATAGAGTGGGTTTTTTCATTTTGTTTCCCATATTTGATCAAACAAGGACACTTCCTAGAAACAAATCCTAAAGCCATACAGTCAAGATGAATATGATTTATTTACCATAGAGTAATTATTTACCTGGAGAGACGCATGAGCAAAAAGAGAAAAAAGTAGTTATACAAGAATGTTCATTAATAGACACTATTTGTACTGTAGTAGCACCTAGAGGCCCAAGTCAGATGGGACCCCATGGTGCACTTTACACACATAGCAAAAAACACTCTGCCCCAAGAGTTTACAATTTAAACAGGTAATACAGACAAAAGGTGCAGCAAGATCACAGGCAGCTGGGAATAAAATCCAGTTCTGCCGAGTCCTAGTTCTGTCCCTGGGCCCCATTGTGTTTTAGAAACTAGTGATTCATGAAACTTGAGCCTGAGTCCATTTCTCCTTAATGTGGTCTGGCAAAAATACACAAAGTATGTGACATTACTTGCTCTTTTATTTAGGTCCAGCACAGTGATATCAGTGCACTGGATACAGATATTCCTCAGGTGAATTGTGAGACATAAAGCTGAATGCCAAGTGCCTTCAGGCAGATAAGTGTCTTCTATCTCTATCTTGAATACCTGCATTTCTCATATTATGCTATTACTTTTACAAAATGTTTATTATCTTTTTAATAACAGTTGGCAAAAGAATCTCATGTACAATTTTATTGAGACTCTGCATAATTAGAACTTTTGTTAACCTGATTCCTTCTTCCCTAATGTAAATTGTGGTCCAGATTTGCCCTCATTTGCACGCTAGGTATATCTGGAGTAGCTCCACTGAAATCAGTAAAAATACTAATTTTTAGTGTTTGTTAGTTCTTAAATAACATCAACAGCCTTATCTCTCACATTGACAAAGAAAGAAATCTCAGAGGGATATAGAGGATTTTCAGCCTCTAAAGTAGAGATTACTCTATTTCCCCTCCCGTCTGCTAGGTTACACCACAATAGATTACACTGTATAATGTCTAAATGTCTTCTTATGTCACAATGCTAATATCCACAATTAACTGTAGGAGGTCATATGCCTGACAGAATCTGTATGGATATAGGCTAAGCATGTCTGACATTTCAAAACTGGAGGCTAAAAAGAGCAGGTCCTCATTGATATAACTGAAAAAAATGCAGTTTAACCTCTCAATAAATACATTATCAACCCTACCACAGTTGGTAGGTGCTTAAAGCCACCATCACAAGGATCAGCATCAGCTATGCTTCCTGGGCAAAGAAAGCATGGTTCTCCAGCCAGCTGAACTGGAAGAAAAATCTCATCCTTGGGGCAGAGAGTAGCAAAAATTGAGCCCTATGGGCCAAAGCCTGGGTGTAAGTTGGCATATTTCCATTGACATTAATGGAATTCAGCAGTAGAGGACCAATGGAACTACACCCATTTACACCAGCTGAGAATCTGGTCCTTCAGAGTGAAATAATAAAACCAGGTATGATCAGAATATCTTCTTGTCCTCCAGGCTTTAAAATGGCTGGAACCAAAGAGGTATATTTAAACAGAAAGGAGAAAAGGCAGGTAACATTCAAGCTGACAGGAGAAGTAAAGAAATAAAAGACGTTGCTACTATTAGAGCTATCACATTTCAGTTCTCTTCTAATGAAACCAGAAGACACCTGCAAACAATGGAAAGAAAAGGACCTGGGGATTACAGTGGATGAGAAGCTGGATATGAGTTAACGGTGTCCCCTTGTTGCCATGAAGGCTAATGGCATATTGGGCTGCACTGGTAGGATCGTTGCCAGCAGATCGAGGCAAGTGATCATTCCCCTCTATTCAACACCGGTGATGCCACATGTGGAATATTGTATTCAGTTTTCCCCCCTCCCCCAACTGAATGGATGTGGACAAATTGGAGAGAATCTAGCAGAGGGAACAGAAATTATTAGGGGACCGAGACACATGACTTATGAGGAGTGGTTGAGGGAACTGGGCTTATTTAGTCTGCAGAAGAGAAGAGTGAGGAGTGATTTGATAGCAATCTTCAACTACCTGAAAGGGGTGGAGGTGTCCAAAGAGGATGGAGCTAGGCTGTTTTCAATGGTGATAGATGACTGAACAAGGAGCAGTGGTCTCAAGTTGCAGTGGGAGAGATCTTGGTTGGATACTGGGAAACACTATTTCACTGGGAGGGTGGAATGGATTACCTAGGGAGGTGGTGGAATCTCCATTCATAGCGGTTTTCTACACAACACCTCTGTCTATTATGTTTAGAGGTTATAAACCACTCTCATGTTTCCTTGCTGTGATGAGGACTTTCTAGAGGAGACAATGAATATAGCTACAGTGATAAATGCAATGAAAGATTAAATGGAAATCCAAACAAATGATAACGAGCCCACATCTCAGTTTTGAAATAATTTTATTTCTAGACTGTAGGTATACTTATTTTTTAACACAGGGTCACTTGTTTTGCAGCTTTCTCTGTCAAGAGCTGCACAGTGCTAAGAAGAGCAAAGGAGAATGGGGGGACATATGGGTCTGTCCTGGTAACATTAGTAAGCATGACTACCAGGTGTCAGTGGCTGAGAAGAACACTCAGCGAATGTCATAGGCAGACGCAATATTGGCTGTAGGTCCCTAGGGCTAGATTGTTCCTGTCCCTTGTGCAAAGAGAAGAAGGCCAAGGAGCCTTCCTCTGTGTTGAGCCATCTGTGCAAACCAGGGATTATGACAATCCCTGCACTCTCTGGACTGTTATGGCTTCATTCTACTCTGTCCTACAGCAAGGGTGGCCAGGTGAAGATGGGAGCATCCTGCTACATCATCCTAATGAACGTTGCATTGTTCACATATGCTTTGTGAGTCAGCAGACTCTGGAATGAATCGAGCATTCAGGGCCATGAACAATTGACATAATCTAGCCCTAACCCTCTAGGAAATCAGATACTATCATATTAAATTCATAGATCCTCAGCTGTCCTAGAGTTCCACTTTGCAAAGGTGGATTTGGGTTACCTCAGTGTATTTCCTTGCTTCCCAAGGCAGCTGGAGCTGAAGCAACCACAGAAATGCTCTAAAATACTCTGGATTGTAATGGTACCACTAGATACTGTTATGCCAACTCTAGAGCACTCTGGCCACACCTCTTCCCCACAGTGGTAACTTCTAGTTCAGCCCCTATGCTGGAAGGTGATGTAGAACTCTGTAGATTATAAATCTGGGAGAATTCTCATCTGTCTGGGTAGGAGAGCTTTCTGGCCCATTTGCACTGCTAAGAGTCACTAACAGACCATGAGACACACCAGTATATAACTATAGATAGAGAGTGTCAAATTCTCATAGGCAGCGGGTATAAGGCGAACAGGATGTTGTGCACCTCCCTCTGGAGGTGTGCTGCCACAGAAAGGGTCCTAGGTTCAACCTTCCCCTACTCCATGCTCTGCCCCAAGGCCCCTCCTCCCACTCATCCTCTTTCTCCACGGCCTGTCACCCTACTCCTCTTCCCACCCCTGCTCCGCCTCTTCTCTCCCCCGCCCCACCCCGCCCCAGATCTCTCCACCCACCACTTGCGCCTCTCTGCCCTGTCCGAGGAGTGGCAGGAGGGAAGCCCTCTGGGAAGGGGGTGGAGAGGTGTGAGCAGTGGGTGGGTGGGTCCTCAGAGGAGAGGGCAAAAAGGCACAAGAGATGGGTAGGGGGTCCTCAGGGCAGAGAGGAGCAGGTGGGGGAGACCTCAGGGGAGGGGGCCCTGTGGGGTCTGGGGCAGAGTGGGGTGGAGCATGTGCAGGCCTTGGGGGAAGGAGATTGGGCGGGGGTAGGCTTGGGACAAAGCAGGGGGCAGGACCATGGTCTGGGCATAGGTGCCTCTCCCCACACACACACTTCTAGAGAGCTTCTGGCGCTCACACCCACCACCCCAGTGCTGGTGTTACATGCCGCCCATGCAAATCCTGGTTTCTTTACTCTTGTGTGTGATCCCATTGAGATTACTTGTGCATGTAAGGGAAGCAGGGTTTGGTTCCGAGAATATAAATGAGACATAAGCAATAAAACAGCATGATAAGAACAAATCTTATCAGAGGAGTTTGATTTTTTGGTTGTTAACACAATTAGTGAATGAAGGGAATTCAGTGCTTTCAGTATATTTGGATCTAAGACACCCATTAGAGTGTCTCATTAAATATTACTTGCAAAATGAATTAAAATTATCTTGCATTTGAACATGTGAATTGAAAAACTGCCTGAAAGACCAAAGAAAGGATGATGATAAACATCAGTGTACTGAGTTGAAGGAGAAAGTGTCTTGTGGCACGACATATTATTATTTATTTATTTATTGTATTACCATAGCATTTTAGAATCCCAGACCTAAACTAGGACCCCATTGTGCAAGGCACTATACAAATACAGAACAAAAATATGGGTCCTGCCCCAAAGGCTGACATTCTAAGGATGAGACAAGAGATAACATATGGTAACAGATAGAGAAGGTACAATAAGGAAACAGTTGAGGTTCAGAAATGTTCTGACTGCCAGAAAAAGTAGAGAAGTAACTGTATCAAAGAGAAGTTAAAAATATGTGCAGAAAATAAAATAAGATTAACCTTGGAAAATGCCAACTAACACATCTTGGGGAAAAGAATCAAAACACAGATATGTAAAACTATGGTTGAAGGAGGCCTGAGCTGATAGAGGGGAGCAAATTAGACAAGTTTGCAATATGATGTGGCAGTAAAAAGGCCAACGCAACTTTCATAGACCAACATAGTGTTCCTCTTTCTTTATTGCTCTGGTGACCACATCTGGAATTCTTCAATCTTTCACTAGCAAAAAGATTGACCTGATGACTTAATATGTCTTTTCTAGACCCAGATTCTATGTGCTTGTGTTTGCTGCTGTGATGCTGAAGTGAAACTACTCAATAAGCCTGTGACCCTGTGAGCCCATCAGTGCCACCTGGCAGAGGCCCCACCCCCATGTGGTCACTCACATCCTGCCTCACTCATTGGCCCAAAACCCTGTTGTCATAATATATTATACAAAGGTGTCCTGTAAGGTATCCTGTGTAAACTGGTGACACACTAGTCATGAATATCATTATGTGAAGTATGTACATATGGCATGTAAAGAGTTATGCATGATGGATGATGCATGATGCATGGTGGAAATATGTTCCTAATATATGTTTTAAGGGCAGCCTTGATGAACAAGTTTGGCTTAGTGGAGTCACCTGTCTGGGTCAAGCTTTGTAAACCAGAAAACAATGAAAGTACATTTACATATGAGGTAAACATTAAGCTAAATCAGCTGGTGAGAAGACCACATAATGATCAAACTAAGGACAAAATCTGCACCCCAGGAAACCTTCCTGGCTCTTGAAACAGAGACAATAGACTTTGGGAAATATAAAGAGGGGGGCACAGAAGCATTTTAGTTATTCTTCATTTAAAGGATGATAGTATGCAGTATCCATTGAGTTATGAAAACTGGATCCTCTTTGCCTGGAAGGCAGGAGTTGCTGGAGACTTAATTTAAGTGAGATACCTGCTTAGACAAAGATTGTAACTTGTTGAAATTAAGTTTTAGTCACTAGAAAGTGTATTTTGTTTATAACCAGACCAAAGTCTTTTATTCTTGCTTAGTATCACTTATATCTTTGTTCTTTGTTAACAGACTTATTCTTGTTTATTACAAGATCATCTCAGTGCTGCGTATTAAACTATAGGATGAGTCCACTGCTAGCCAAACAGACTGGTGTGTACTCTGCCTTGTTAGAGGCAGTGAACTTAACTTCTGTGAATGTCCAATAAGAGGGACTGGACACTGCGAAGAGACAACTCTGGGGACCTGTGAATTGGGGTTCACTGATTGTTACCAACAAGGCAAAGTTTGGACTGACAGAGTCCTGAAGAGTTTGCTGGGAAGGCAGACAAACTGGTGTGTTTTAGCAGCAGCAAAACTCTCCCTTGCTGAGGCTGAGAGAGGTACACAGAGGTTCACAGTTCTGGGTACCCTGAGTAAGATGTCACAATACTCATTCCACCCATCACAATGGGAAAGATTATGCCCTAGTTCTACTTGGCTTCTTTGGGGAGCCATGGGGAGTAAGGCTCCATCCCTGCTCTCTTTGAATGGCTACTTAAAATATATTCAGACCGTGGGTCAAAGCACCAGGGTGGGTGGGATGAAGAACAGGGGTGGTATAGCTTGATATTTTCCCCATAAGTAAGTATGTGGAGGGGAAATGGGAATGGGGGAAACTTAAATTTTTCAACATTTAAAACCACAGTATCTATGTAAAGTATTGGCTGGGAGGAATATATTGCCTCATTCTAGGCCTGTCTCCAGTTTGTGCATTGCTTATGAATAACCACAGAAGTCTGCAGATGTCACTTGAACTGAACTGTGAATTTACAGATGTCAGGAGAACTAGTTTTATCCCCCACAAATAACAGTTAGCTCATTTATGACTTATTTGTTTCTCTCAGCAGTGTATAGCAGTCTTCAGAGCAGTTTTCTCAACAGTTCTATCATTTCTTTCTCCCTCAAAACCTCTTGGCCTGAGATTTGGTGTGAAGGTCAGTCTACATAGTGTCTACGTGTTTACATTTCCTTGAATGTTGACAATATCTGGTGGATAAATGAGATTTGAAACTACATGGGGGGGTAAGTGTGACTAAGACATTGTGAAAGTTTCTAAAGTTTTGGTTTACTAAATGCAGATTTTTTTTAATTTCAATAATTTGGAGGAAAACCCGCATTTTCTTTCGACCATTTGAGGAAACTGCTGTAAGATTAAATGCTGTAAAATGGCTAGTTTTGCAGAGTGATCTAAACCAAAGCATGTATGAGAAATATAAATATTGTAAAATATAGCTCAAATCCCTTAAGTTACTTACCAAATTACTGATATAATCAAGAAGTGAATAGTGCTTTTCTTTACTCTGAGTCTATTTATTTATCTGAAATGTGACCTCTAACTGCTATGACAGGCAAATATCTAGTGGTTAGAATATAAGACTGGCGAATATCTAGTGGTTAGAATATAAGACTGGATGTCAGGAGATCTGCATTCTTTTCCTTCCTCAGACACCAATTTGCTGTCTAACACTTAGCAGTCACTTAACCACTCCGTGCCTCATTTAATCTACTGTAAAATATGGATGATAATACTTCCTTGCATGATTGGGATTTTGTGAGGTTTAATTAAATTAGTAAAACACTTTCACATCCTCAAACTAGGTTCACTTAGGTCACAAAACAAGATTTTCTTGAAGTTACTTACAAATAAATGCTGTAAATGCTGAGATATTGGCAAGTTTTTCTATGCCGTCACTGTATATTTCTGACATTATTTATTTGTACAATGGAAGCACCTACAAGAAACAGTCGCAGACCAGGATCTCCTTGTGGTGGGTGCTGGACAAACACAAAACAAAAGGATGGTCCTGTGATATTGCACTCCATAATGTTTTATGGAAATATGCTTATGAGTGTAAATATAATGTAACTGGAATATGCTTTATGTAAAAGGTCTCTTGTAAAGTATCATTACAAAGTTTATAATCTACCAAGCGTGTTCATCCTATTTGCATGAATGTATAATTCTTGTACCGGTAGCTAGAAATATATGAAGTATAACCCTGAGGTCCCACTGAAATTATGCAAAGTGTGGGCCATTAATGGTGGTTTGGAAGTTTGATGGCTCCCATTAACTAGGACAATTGGTTGTAAATGGTCTGTTTAGTTGCAAACCTTACTGGGTACATGTGGGCCAGCATTGGAAGAATGGAGGCTAGGGTCTCACAGGACATGTGAACATGTCACCTGATACCAGAATCCATCTTAAACCTGGTCTTTTCCATTTAGAAGGAGAGAGTGGGGACCTAGAGAGACAAAAAATTCCCACCTTGTGCCAAAGCTGTAAAAAGGGGTGGAACAGAACAAAGGGGGCTGCCAGTCATGAGAAGACCTCTGTTTTCCACCTAAGATGTCAGCTGGAACTAACAAGGACTGTACAAAGGGAAAGGATTCGGTCCAGACTAGGAAGGAGTCTAGCCTGTGAAAGAAGCTTATTGGAACATCTCTGAGGTATATTTTACCTGTAATCTGTTTCTTAACGTATGAGGCTTAGACTTATGTGTTTTTGCTTTATTTTGCTTGGTGACTTACTCTGTTCTGTCTGTTGTTACTTGAAACCACTTAAATATTACTTTTCATACTTAATAAGATCACTTTTATTTATTAGTTAACCCAAAGTAAGTCATACCTGGGGGAGCAAACAGCTGTGCATTTCTCTCTATCAGTGTTATACAGGGCACACAATGCATGAGTTTACCGTGTATTAGCTTTATGCAGAGTAAAATGGATTTATTGAGGTTTGGATCCCATTGGGAACTAGTGTTTCGGTGCTGAAGGTAGGTGACCGCTGAGCAGTTTTTAGTTAAAATCTGCAGCTTTGGGAGTGTGGATCAGGCCTGGGTCTGTGTTGTGCTTGGCTCAGGAAGGCAGGGTTTTGGAGTCCCAAGCTGGTAGAGAAAATGGGCTCAGAGGTAATCTCAGCATGTCAGGTGTCAGTCCCAAGGGGGTCTCTGTCACCGAACCTGTCACAGCTCCACATTTTTAGAATGAGTGATACCCTTTCTCATGTTGGGTAACACCTCACTCCCCAAGTCTCATTGACTTCAGTGGAACTATTAGTGAAGCAAGGTGCTATGCAGTGTGAGTAAAGCAGGCCCATAGGAAAGTACTACTTCATTTGAGTTGAGCCCTTTGATTGTTTTAAACATCATATTCTGCTCCCCTTAGATCTGATGAGTGAAACCTTTGTACAAAATTGAACAAAACAGGACTATTTATCGAGGGCTCTGTTGTAACTTTGCAATCTCCCAATGAGTAAGGGGTACCGTGTAGCTGCACCATGCCCAGAATACACCAGAGAATAAAGTGTGACTCAGAGACTGCAATTGCTCCCCTGGTCTCCCACTGCTCTGGGATGAGAATAAGGAAGGCTCCCTTCCTACACTCAAAAGTTAGGTCAACCCAGCTATGCCATTAAGGGGTATGAAAAATCCACACTCCTGAGCAACATAATTAAGCTGACCTAACCCCTGGTGTAGATGGCAGTAGGTCACTGGAAGAATTCTTCCAGCGACCAACGTACCGCCTCTCAGGGAGGTGGATTAACTGTGCTGACAGGAGAACCCCTAGTGTCACTATAGCAGTGCTTTTCAACCACTTGAGGCCCAATCAGCACCCAGCTGCAGCCCATCTGACATCTTCAGGGCCATATTGGGAGAATATATGTTGTGTGGATGCAGCCCACATAACACATAGAGAACTGCATATGTGGCCCACAGAGGTAAAGAGGTTGAGAACCACGACGCTATAGTGAGCGTTTTAAGTACAGAAATTTTTTAAGTGACTTCCGTTGTTTTAATGGAGCTGCTTTTACACTGTGTGCCCTGCCAGCTACTTGGGCCTAGTTGGAGGCTGGGTTCCATGCAAGCTCCATCCCCTCTGCCACCTCTCTGCCCACTTGTTTGCACAGGAGAGTATTGGGTGAATAGCCCCTAATTTGGCCCAGACAGCTAGACTGACAATCTGAGCAGGAGGATGAGGGGGGGCCCTGCTACCCTGCACAGCTGGGCAGGGGCGTTGACAACCTAGCGTAGAGCAAGTGTGATGTTGGGGCAGAACCTGACCTTAAGTTTCTTGGTAATGTGCCTCAAGTAGCAGTAATAAAAAGAGTGGGTACCTCAGTTCCTCATATAGCTAAAGGAAATGATCTGAAAAAATAGCAATCTACCTTGTAGATCAGCTGATTGTACTATTAACAGCAAAGACCAGAAACTCTGTGGATTAATGATTTACATGTAATGTTTTATTTAACCTTTAAATGTAAAACAACATTAAATCCTGGATGTAAAGTATAAGCCTTGCAACAGCTCCAAAGAATATCCGTGATCAGTGCCTTGAGCAAGTCTAACAATCAAGGTAAACTCAATGCTCTTTCCAATTACATCTCAGAAAATTATTTAAACACTGGACATTTTCAAATAGGTGTGGATGCTAGCCTTTCCCATCTACAGATGGGATAGTTAAATGGCTGGCGAGAGCTGGTAATATAAATCCCAAAGGTTAAAAAAAAGAATAAAACACTTAGGCTTCTCTTTTCCTGGCCAGGAAACAGCTTAAGGAAGACCAGTGCAAGTTAAAGGTATAAGAGGATCAGGGGAGTTCTCTGCTGCAGAAGAACAGAATGGGTCACAAGAAAATAATATTATCAGTTAATGTACGGACTGATAGTAGATTTTTTTAAATAAAAATATCCATGTTCATTAGGAAAAGCGTGTGACACTAATTGTAGAACTGGAAGGGACCTTGAAAGGCCATCTAGTCCAGTCCTCTGCACTCAAGGCAGGACTAAGTATTAGACCATCCCTGACAGGTGTTTGTCCAACCTGCTCTTAAAAATCTCCAATGACAGAGACTCCACAACTTCCCTAGGCAATTTATTCCAGTGCTTAATCACTGTGACAGTTAGGAAGTTTTTCCTAATGTCCAACCTAAACCACCCTTGCTGCAATTTAAGACCATTGCTTCTTGTCCTATCCTCAGAGGTTAAGAAAAACTATTTCTCCCTCTTCCCTGTAACAACCTTTTTCATACTTTGAAAACTGTTATCATGTCCCTTCTCAGTCTTCTCTTCTCCAGACTGAAGAGACCCAATTTTTTCAATCTTCCCTCATAGGTCATGTTTTCTAGACCTTTAATCATTTATGTCGTTCTTCTCTGGACTCTCTCCAATTTGTTTTCATTCTTCCTGAAATGTGGTGCCCAGAACTGGACACAATACTTAAGTTGAGGCCAAATCAGCACAGAGTAGAGCAGAAGAATTACTTCTTGTGTCGTGCTTACAATACTCCTGCTAATACATCCCAGAACGATGTTCGCTTTTTTTGCAACAGCGTTACACTGTTGACTCATATTTAGCTTGTGATTCACTCTGACCCCTAAATCCCTTTCCACAGTACTCCTTCCTTGGCAGTCATTTCCCATTTTCTATGTGTGCAACTGATTGTTCCTTCCTAAGTGGAGTACTTTGCATTTGTCCTTATTGAATATCATTCTATTTACTTCAGACCATTTCTGCAGTTTGCTCAAATCATTTTGAATTTTAATCTTATCCTCCAAAGCACTTGTAATCCCTCCCAGCTTGGTATCATCTGCAAACTTTATAAGTGTACTCTCTATGCCATTATCTAAACCATTGATAAATATATTGAACAGAACCAGTCCAAGAACTGATCCCTGCAGGACCCCAATCATTATGCCCTTTCGGTATTACAGTGAACCACTGATAACTAATCTCTGGGAACAGTTTGCCAACCAGTTTTGCACCCATCTATAGTACTTCCATCTAGGTTGCATTTCTCTGGTTTGTTTATGAGACGGTTATGTGAGACAGTATCAAAAGCTTTACTGAAGTCAAGATATACCATGTCTACAACTTCCCCCCATCCACAAGGCTTGTTACCCTGTCAACTAAAAGCTATCAGGTTGATTTGACATTATTTGTTTTTGACAAATCCATGCTGACTGTTACTTATCACCTTATTATCTTCTAGATGTTTGCACACTGATTCCTTAATTATTTGCTCCATTATCTTTCTGGGTACAGACGTTAAGCTGACTGGTCTGTAATTCCATGGGTTGTCCTTATTTCCCTTTTTATAGATGGGCACTATATTTGCCCTTTTCCAGTCTTCTGGAATCTCTCCCGTCTTCCATGACTTTTCAAAGTATAGTCATTTTGTATAGTCATTTACAGCAGTGCAAAATTTATATAAAATGCTACCATTCCAGTACAAAGCAGCAAGAGTGGACTCAAGAATCAAATCCTGAGAGCTGGGACAGAAGAACTTCTCATTCTGTATCCTCTCAGCCCACTTTTCTGCATACTCTATTATAATATCAAGTGTGTTATCATAGACCTTGCGGATGTTTCTGTCATAAATTTGGTATGTTCAGTAAGGTAGAGTCTAAGTTCCTTGATGACATATCTGATGGCTGATGGAAAACCATCGAGTAAAAATAGATGTTTTGGCAAAAAAAAGCCTCAACTCAATGCTCAGTTCCAAGCATGCTGGAATGATTCCAGGTTCAGCTAGCAGAGCAGCACAGGAATCATCTATTATACAGTTGCAATCATTATTACCACTTCTAGGAGAGGGTCATCTTGTACAGAACTTGATTTTTGTTTATCCTTGTGATAGGGAACCAGCATGTGTGTACTCTATGAGCACAAGTGCCTGATTTAAACTAGGTATGGTCAATTTACAAGCACTTTCAAATATTCCATTGCCAATTATTCCACTTCATAATTAGTGAGCTATTAAGTGAACAACAGAATCCCTATACAGACATTTTTGGTTGACTTATGCTAAGAAATACTGGTGATCATAATCATCATCAATGGATGATGTCTGCAGAGTGTTCTTTATTAATGTATTCAGTATGTTTCCTTAAGTAGGTAACAGGTTTCGGAGTAGCAGCCGTATTAGTCTGTATCTGAAAAAAGAACGAGGAGCATTGTAGCTCATCTTAATTAGCCTCTTAGAGCTGGTATGGCAACTTCTACCTTTTCATGTTTTCTGTATATACATATCTTCCTACTGTATGATCCATTCTATGCATCTGATGAACTGGGCTGTAGCCCACAAAAGTTTATGCCCAAAGAAATTTGTTAATCTCTAAAGTGCCACAAGTACTCCTCATTCTTTTTTAGTAGGTAAGTGTCACATTTTTCTTGTTAGGAACCAGGTCAATATGTTTAGCAAAGCACTTACAGGGCACCTTCGTTAACTGTGGTACGCAGTCTGTGAACGTGGATTTAAAGCACTCATTCATGTTTGTGTAATAGACATCATTCATTGCTGTCCATTTCTAGCCTTCATTTCCTAAAAAGTGCAGCAAGTTTGGAAGGTAACCTAACTTGTCTTACCTTATTTTTCAAGCCTTCATTGGAAGAAAACTTCTGTCAGTGTTAGAAGGCACCTGTTCTTTGTGTTTACATGGTAGCTTTTCACCATTTTCCATAGTATGATTCCTTTCAAAGAGTTTTTTTCTTCCCCTTATAAATCCTGACCTCTCTCAAGAAATACACCACCAAAAAAGCAGCTCAAAGTTTTCTTGCTCCAGTAGTTTCAGATGGAAAATATTCTTGTTCCACATCTTCAGCTTACATGTGATTGCCTTTAGCAAAGCTTAGCTGCAAATAAGCAGCAACTGATAGCAGCTTCCCATTGGTTGTTATTATTTGTATGACCTTCTTAGCAATCAGTCTTCAATAGTTTTTATGGGTTTTCTTACAGTTCTTTTCCAAACTGTAGTTCTTAGGATTTTCAGAAACAGTTTTTGTCTATGGAATAAGTACCTCCTACAGGAGCTAATCACTCTTTATCTCAAGATCTATCATGGGAACATAGGAATTAACATTCTGGTCAGATACCTTATCCAATTAATCAAATATCCTGACATTCATACCCAGAGTTCCAGTTCTGGTGTGTGTGATTATCCCAAAAAATTGAGACAAAAATATAAAAGTATCAGCAGCAAATTCAACCTTCCAGTCTTCTTTCAAAGCTCAGGCTAAGGCACCCAGATACAATAAAACATCTGTTCCATACATTCTTGGTTTACATGATCCTATCACCAAGTATTAGGTGACCCTTTAAATTAGAATAGGGAAGAAGCTAAGATTTATGGATCAGAATACTCCTGGTTAGTAACAGGGAGCTCTTTACCAATCATTCTTAAAGTGAAAGTAAATATGTAGAAAAGGCGCCATTCTAACAGTATTGGCTCTCCCTAATCTTCTCTTGTTTACTTACAAAAAGCCCAATGACTGAATTATTGTTATCTGAAACAATTAAACCTTCAAGTGTCCCTGTTTATATTTCCAACCAATAGAATTCATGAGTCAAAGAGGCTCTTCATCTCCAGAAAGTTATTCTTGTGTGTAAATGTTTGCATAATTGTGGCCATACTGTCAAAATAATAAAGTGCTTCATTTAATATTTCTGTATGTAAGTAAAAGATTACTCAGGGATTGAGTCAATGTTTAGGAATATGCTTGAAGGATTAGATTTTTAGCGGTAAACATCTATTTCATTGTACCCACATAAACGGATGAAAAAATATTTCCATTGATAATGCTCAAAAGTCGCAGACAGGTAAAGTAAGAAAAGCTGCTTGAGAACTTATATGATTTAAGAATATTTACTTTGTATATTCTCCATGTGATGTTGACAATTTGTGTTTTAACAATTTATAAAGCATTAACTTTTTGTTTCTCAACATTTATTGTCATTAAATTATTGTTTTACCCTCACTGTTGTAGAACATCCTTCCTAATTTCCTGCAGCTATGAAATTTTAAATGGATAAAAATAGGGAAATAAAATCTTGAAAATAAACATTGATATCTGTCCAAATTATTTAAAAAATAAAATCCTATCCTGCCAAGCCTACTTATGAAGTTAATGGAAGTCTTTCCATTGACTTCAGTGGGCTTTGGATCAAGCACTAAGGCCCTGATTCAGGAATATACTTAAACACAAATGTAATTTCAAACATATGAGTAATCCCACTATTTTTTGTTATTATATTTTATTTGTACTGGGATAGTGCCTAGGAATCCCAGTCATGGACCACAGCCCTATTGTGCTATACACAGAATAGTTATACACTCCCACAGATGTGCATGGAATTTTATAGGTAGATTGAGATGACCTAGTTTTTTCAGGACTAAGTGACCGTAGATCCCTGCCTAATATTTACTAACTAATGCTGGCAACAGAAACCACATGCTACTGTATATCAGGGGTTATTTCATTTCTCAGTGATGGCAAACAGGGCAAATTTAAAAAAATTGATGTCCCAGTTGATTTGTTTGTTCACTTACATTCCATAATCAGTTTGTCCCCAAACTCCTGCCACCTCTGATACCTCAATTCAATGTTGTGGGGACAATTTTTCTAGTCTGAGGCTGATAAAAGGGATGTTTCTGGAGGGATGTATGTTTTGTCTTTCATCCTTTTGCCTCTACCTTCTTTTTTTGTCTTCTCCTCTGTCTTTTTTATGTGTTCTTTGGTTGTCTCTGAGTTTTCTTGCTCCACTTTTACCCTTTATCCTCTCTCACCCCCATTTCCCATTCTCCTGTGTTTGTCTTCACCCACCAATCATCCCTGACTGTAGATACCAGCAGGTCTAAAGCCTAGCATTAGGAGAGCTGCTACTGTCCTGTCCAGTAGGAGTCCTGCTGCCAGAAATCCCAGATAGAGAGAATGCTCTGTTGTCTCAAAGGATGAAAAAAATTGTTGACAAGGGTGCTCTCTCTCAGCCTGAAGTGACCCCCTGCTCTACGATGTTTCATTACATTTTATGCTCCCTCTAGTGGCTAATTTAAGATAAACCTTTCTTTTTAAAAACCAAACTATACTTACCTCCTGAAGATTCCTCTCTTCAGTACAGAGAGCTGTGGGTTCAGATCTCATTTCTGGTTGTTTTTCATCATTAACTGAGTAGTTAATATTTGGTATTCCTCAGAAGGCAAAAATAATAATTAATTAATTTGTCAAGACAAAAATATGATTTGATCTAAAACTTTTTACTTGCTGTCTACAAACAAAACAAGGTTCAAAGCAAAAAGGTTCAGTCAAGTACAAGTATATCTGTCAAGAGAGCCAGGTAAGAAAATGCAGCCACTTAAATAACTAAGAATCAGTTAGGGCAAACTTGGTTCCTCTTGGAAGTTTTATGGGTCTAGCCATGGTAACTCTAAAGAGTGGAAGGATGATGCTAATGTAACTTTATTTGAATTGTGTTTAATTTATTATAATAATCAGTTTTTAACAAGAAATTTGTTTTAACTATCCCATTTACGGATGCCCATTTTCTTTTCTGACCTAACTTCTTATGCAATCTAATTATTTCAAATCACATGTAACAATAGAGCTAGACAAATTCAAATAAGAAATGAGGCACAATTTTTTAACCATGAGGATGGTTAACTATTGGAACAAACAACCAAAGAAGTGATGGAGTTTCAATCTCTTCATGTCTTCAAATCAATACTGGGTGCCTTTTTGGAGGATATGTGTTAGCCAAATGTAAACACAAGTTACTGGACTCAATACAGGAATAGTTGGGTGAAATTTAATAGCCTGTGATATACAGGAGGTCAGACTAGATGATCTAATGGTCCCTTCCAGCTTTAGCACCTATAAAATCTATGAAGCTATGTGGCAGATTCTCAGCAGGAGTGCCATTTCTGGATTTTACTCTTAAAATCTTGCATTTACCAAGTCAGAAGGGAGTCTGCTATTATGAATTGCCATTGTCCTGGAAAAGGTAAAATGATAACTTGGATTTATTATGTATGGAAGTCTGACAATGAACTGGATTTCCTATGCAGTGGTGTATCAGCATTTCAATATATTCTAGCCCAGGAATTGTGCAGAATGAAATACAACAGGGAAGTGAATTAGATTGTGTATTCTGCGATGGGATATACAGACCCACGCTGACCAGGAAGGGGTTGAGAGCCTGTGGGTCCAGTCAGCCCCATCCCATTACACCTGTGCCAGGTGTTAAGCCTGGAGGGAGGAGATAAAAGAGGAAAAGCCCAGCTCTGTGGTGTCCCACTGACAGAGAGAATAGACTTCTTGAGTTTGGAAATAAGTCTGGCTAGGACCAGAACTTCAGCAGAAACTACCTTGAATAGCGGCTGTCCTTGAAGCTGCCTGGAAGAACAAACCAACTGGGGATAGAGCCTACATAGATACCTTTAAGGATTAGAGCCATGTTGGGACAGGTAGGCCTGTTTCATTTATTTTTATAGCTGGTTTGGTTCCCCTATGGTTTTGGGACTTGCAGAAGAGTCAGTGGGGGAAGAGACTGTGAGAAAAACCTAACTAGTCATGATAGGAAGTAGCTCAGGGATGTAGCAGAGGGTCTGAACAAACAGACTTCCTCAGCTTCATACAGGGTCCTTGGTCTGGAACCCAGAGTGGAGGGCGGGCCTGGGTTCCCCTCCCAGCTCTCAGAGAGTGGGGTGTGAAGATCCCAGAGCCAAGGGCTGGCGGGCCCTAAAAGTCTGACATTGGGGCGAACCTCCAGTGTGATGGTGCCAAACCACTGACTTGCCTGGCTTGTTTTTTCCAGAGGAGACATGACTAAAAGTGAGTTATTTGGAAGGCCAAGTCACAGAAAGAGGAAGACCACTACAGGGCCACCAAAGGAGGAGAAGAGCTGCTATTCCATGCTGAATCCAGGGAGGCATGTCTGCCATAAGTAGACTCTGCTGCAGTTTTGTAGGTTAGAAATTAAAGAATGCCGGTGGTGTAACATGCACCATTTAATCTTTCTATTCACCAGAGACACAAAGAAGTTCCATGATGGAACATAATGTCAAAGCTGCAGAAGATAAGATGAAAATGTTGCTTTTATCTAGAGTCCTGTTGCTGCATAGAAACAATTACATCACAGGGTGCTCTCTTCAAATAATGAATCTGAATTAAACCAGAAGAAAAGGAGAACCTGAGCTAATGCTAAAATATCATTTGTAGCCCATGTTCTTCTGACATGTCACAAGAAAACAATGGGAGGTTTTGGTGTAATTCTTATGAAAAAAATAGCCTTTGAGAGCATAAAACTCCTATTGAAGTGAATAGAACATTTGGATGCACTGCACAAGAAATGCAGGGGGAGAAAGGAGCTCAAAGTCTTAGATTTAAAGATGCATTAAAAGCATTACTTTACTTTTCTATTAAATCCTTCCCTCTCCCTAAGTGAACCAATAACCACTGGCAGGCCAGTATTGAAGGCTAAGTTCTCCGTGTGTGCTCATTTAAGGTCTGTGCTTGCATCCAATGAAGTCAGTGACAAAACTCTGTCTGACCTCAGAAGCTACAGAGGTAAGATTTTAGAGGTGAAATGCATAGGAGGTTTTAAAAATTAAAACTTATTTTTGATAAGGCCTAAAAGTCTTTTAAGGGGGTTTCCTGCTTGATTTTTAACATTATAAGATATATTGATAGCTCTTACATCTTAACTGAAGGACCAAGGCATGCTGAATCTCTACCTACAATGTTGTCAAATTATTGAAATTAAATATGTGTTGACTAGAACAATGGTGGGTGGAATCGTGGCTCATTCAGGTCAATGGGAGTTTTGCCATTAATTTCAGTCGAGCCAGTATTTCCCACAATGACTTTTAAACGATGACATTAAAACTGGATGAGTTGGGCTGGTGCTCTGAGGTGACACTGAGCGTTCTCCCTCTTGGGTGCTTGCCCGGCTCATAGGCGCCAACTCTGTGGGTGCTCTGGGGCTGGGGCAACCACGGGGAAAAAAATGGTGGGTGCTCAGCACCCATTGGCAGCCACCCTATCAATGCCTCTCTCTTCCCCCCTGTGCTCTTGCCCACTGATCAACACCTCCTACCTGCCACAGATCAGCTGTTTTGTAGCATCAGGAGGTGTTGAGCGGGGAGTGAGTGAGTGGCGGGGTGAGTGACGGTGCAGCACACTTGGGGGAGGGGGTAGAACTAGGCAGGGAAGAGGCAGGGTGGGAACAGAGCAGGGGTGGGAAGAAGCAGGGCAGGGGTGGGATATAGGGGGAAGGGGTGGAGTGGAGGCAGGGCATAGGCGGAGCTGGTGGGAGCACCCCCTGGCAGATTGGCAACTCAGTGCCTATAGCCTGCCTGGTACTTGTTCACATGCTCAGAGTCACATGTGAGGTCAGGAAGGGATTTTTTCCCCAGGTCAGATAAGCAGTGTCCTTGGGGAGTTTTTGTCTTCCTCCATCTGCAGTGTGAAGCATTGGTTGTTATCAGGATTATGTGGGTATATCTCACTTACTCAATTTCCTGCTATTGCAGGGGCCAGTGGTGCACTTTGGTCCCTTCTATTCTCTGCCTGTAGCACATAATAGTTTGGTCTCCTGAGAGCTGTTATACCCTGTTCCAATTTCAGTTGTTGGGTGTAGTATGCAGGTGTTGGGTGGGGTTGGTGCCCTGTGGTATACAGGAGGTCAGATTGGATGATCTGATGGTCCCTTCTGGCCTTACATCTGACTCTATGAAAACCACATCCCCTCTCAACTTTCAGTTGCTTGACTTTGTGATGCCATCACTTCACTAGTTTTCCAGTCTCCATGAAGTTTTTCAGGGCAGGCAAGACCTGAATTACTAATGTAAAACACAGGTAACCCCCTCTTTCCTGCAGTTTTTTTAAAAAAAGACCACACACACATACACACACACATACACACAAGCCACCAACACTATCCAGATTTTCTGTATACACCATCAAGAAACACAAAAGGGCACAGGCTCGGTGTGTGTGTGTTTGTGCGTGTGTGGTCCTTTTAATGTCTCCTCAGTGCAGTGCAGTGCTGATACAGCAGGTGATCAATGAGGTCCTGCTTTGGAGCCCCCTACAGGAATGTGTACATTTTAGTAAAGACACTTCAGAAATGTTCTTTGGTGCTCTACTGGGGTTGATGGCTAGTCACTGAAGCTCTTCTGCTGGTGCTATGTTGGAGCTCCCTACTGAAATACTCTACTCTATATAGTCTAGGCACTGAAGCTACTGTCCTCCATGGATCCTGTATCTGGAAAAGCTCCTTCAAATAATTAACAGCTGTGAGTGGCCTATAGAGTTGGGAAGAAAGTAACATTAGTTTACTCTGGTTTTATTTTCTTATTTTGCTGACCGTCCCCAATGTTTCACCTAAACATATTAAGGAGTTTTAAAATAATCTGAAATGTGACATCCTGAAAGAAAGCATAAATCAGCTCCCTATTGCTGCCTCCCTGTTTTCCATTGGCTCTGGTCACTGGCACCAAAATTGTTCCAGGTCAACAATGAAGTTCTCAGAAAGAGACACATGGTATTAAGGCCAACTCAAAAAGCCAGATAGATCTCTTATGCTAAGCTATTTAGCAGACAGCAAAACCTTCCTAGTAACTGCTAATTAATTCAATTCAATTAATTGAGCATTCAGTTCACAACAATCCTCTCTTCCCCAAAACTACCAAAAAAAATAATTAGAAAAAAAGCACAGCTGTCAGCACTGTCAACTATGTCACTTGAAAAGTTCCTGCGGAGGGCGTCTCTAATGATACAAGCAAGCCTGTTTTTGTCAGCAGCTGCTGAGTCCTGCAACCCTTGGGACCCTGACTGTAGCCATGCTGCGGCTTCCTCTGCCTGATCAGTCCCCACCCTTTGGAGCACTTCCTCTTTGCTTTAAAAAATGTTGTGCAACATAGAGCAGGCTGAAACAATACAAAGGGTACAGTCAAGAACAATGCTTCTCTGCAGAAAGCCCCTCCATCTTACCTTTGTCCTTGCAAAGGCACATGCAACCACCATTCTGCTCTTGCTGAAGCAGGAGTGAAAACAATAATCAAAAGTGGAAGCATATGCCCCTGTTGACATAACCAGATACAGCGTCATAAGTCAGGGAACAATAGGTAAGCAGGGGCTCACACTCTTTCAAATGAATGTAGGAATTGCCAGACCAGAATTGATCAGTAGGTCCCGTCTAGCCTTCTTGGATGGTGATCTGTACCATATGGTTTCTGAAGAAGGTGTAAGAAAACCTATAGTGGACATCTGTGGAATAAGCCGCTCATTGGGGAAGTTTCTTCCTAACCCATCGGTCAGTGGTTGGCTTATGGCCAGAAGCAAGAAGAGTTATGCCCCTTATACATTGAATTGCTCATACCTAATATAATTGTTCATGTTCTCTTCTATGGCAGTGTCTAATCCTTGGTTGCGTGGTAAGTACAAACTATATTATTACTCTTAATGGAAAATGTAATTCCTTGCCATATCAAGAAACACTAATATGTTTGTACCTGATTTCCACATACTACATATTGCCTAACCAATTCAGCCCAACTCTGAGCTATAATATGTTAATCAAGTAAAATATTTGAATGAAACAAAAACAGATAAGGAACACTGTAAAGTTTGTGTTACTACCCGTTCTAGTGAAAACTTGGTATAAAGAAGAAATATTGTCCATTCTGAATATATAAATGCCAATGACAGGGAGGAGGTGCAGGGAAAAGGGACTTGACAAGGTATTAGTAAACATTCAGTTCCTATAATGAGCTCTCACACACCTGGGCGCACAGGAAGAGGTTTTTCTGGCCCAGAACTTATTCTACCAGATACATTTTTACATGTCTAGTCCCATTTTTTGTTTTTGAAGTATTGCATTACACAGCCTGTGATGAAACAGGTATTGATTTTTCTAGGTTTTACAAGTAAAACGTTAACTATGCAACCACAAAGGCAAAGACGGATCATGGGGAAAGAAGGGAAATGGAATGAAGGAGACAACCAGAGTCAGGAAGGGAGATGGAGATAAAAGAAACAAATAGCAGGTGTATTCACAGTGGTCATAGCTCTGAACTGGATATGTCATAATAATGATACCTTACATTTACAGTGTGCCTTTTATTCCTATATACTTTTATACATCATCACTGAAATAGTCAGGTCTTCACAGAACCTTAGAATCCTAGAACTTGAAGGGACCCCAAGAGGTCGTCTAGTCTAGTCCCCTGCACTCAAGGCAGGACTAAGTATTATCTAGACCGTCCCTGAGAGGTGTTTGTCCAACCTGCTCTTAAAAATCTCCAGTTATGGAGATTCCACCACCTCCCTAAGCAATTTATTCCATTGCTTAACCATTCTGACAGGCAGTTTTTCCTAATGTCCAACTTAAACTGCTTTGCTGCAATTTAAGCCTATTGCTTCTTGTCCTATCCTCAGAGGTTAAGAACAACAATTTTTCCCCTCCTCTTTGTAACAACCTTTTATGTTCTTCAAAACTATTATCATGTCCCCTCTCAGTCTTCTCTTCTCCAGATTAAACAAAGCCAATTTTTTCAACCTTCTCTCTTAGGTCATGTTTTCTAGATCTTTAATCATTTTTGTTGCTTTTCTCTGGACTTTCTCCGATTTGTCTACATCTTTCCTAAAATGTGGCACCCAGAACTGGACACAATACTCCAGCTGATGCCTAATCAGCATGGAGTATAGCAGAAGAATTACTTATCATGTCTTACTTACAAAACTCCTGCTAATACATCCCAGAATGATGTCTGCATTTTTTGCAACAGTGTTACACTGTTGACTCATATTTAGCTTATGATTCACTATGACCCCCAGATTCCTTTCCACAGTGCTCCTTCCTAGACAGTCATTTCCCCTTTTGTATGTGTGCAACTGATTGTTCCTTCCTAAGTGAATACTTTGCATTTGTGCTTATTGAATTTCATTCTATTTAATTCAGACCATTTCTCCAGTTTGCTCAAATCATTTTGAGTTTTAATCCTATCCTCCAAAGCACTTGTAACACCTCCCAGCGTGGTATCATCTGCAAACTTTAAGTGTACTCTCTATGCCATTATCTAAATCATTGATAAATATATGGAACAGAAATCGACCCAGAATTGATCCCTGCAGGACCCCAATCATTATGCCCTTTCGGTATGACAGTGAACCACTGATAACTAATCTCTGGGAACAGTTTGCCAACCAGTTTTGCACCCACCTTATAGTACTTCCATCTAGGTTGCATTTCCCTGGTTTGTTTATGAGACGGTTATGTGAGACAGTATCAAAAGCTTTACTGAAGTCAAGATATACCATGTCTACAACTTCCCCCCATCCACAAGGCTTGTTACCCTGTCAAAGAAAGCTATCGGGTTCGTTTAACATGATTTGTTCTTGACAAATCCGTCCTGTTATTTATCACCATATTATCTTCTAGGTGTTTGCAAATTGATTGCTTAATTATTTGCTTCATTATCTTTCCAGCTGCAGAAGTTAAGATGACTGGTCTGTAATTCTCCAGGTTGTCCTTATTTCCCTCTTTATAGACATATTATAGATATAAATATAATATATTTGCCCTTTTTCAGTCTTCTGGAATGTCTCCCATATTTCATGACTTTTCAAAGATAAATGCTAATGGCTCAGATATCTCCTCTGGCAGCTCCTCGAGTATTCTAGGATACATTTCATCAGGCCCTTGTGATTTGAAGACATCTAACTTGTCTAAGTAATTTTTGACTTGTTTGTGCCCTATTTTAGACACTGAGCCTATCTTATTTTCACTGGCATTCACTATTTTAGATGTCCAATTGCCACTATGCTTCTTGGTAAAAACCAAAACAAACAAGTCATTAGGCACCTTTGGGTTAAGAGAGATAGCCCTGTGGCTAGCCAGAGACCAACACTAATGTGAAAGAACATTTTGGTTAAGGACACCAGAGTAAAATGCTGCTGCTCTTATAGAAAGTGCCATGTGATTAAAGTCTATGGAGAGTGGATGGGCCTTGGGGTTTAAGATCTTGACCAAAATACACCCTTCACCCCATTACATGTAGAGAGTAAACTGGGAAGAACATGATTAGTCTGACTCAGCTGGAAGAAAGGTGGATATGACCAGATTTGGATGTGTGGGTCTAGCAAGGCTAGGGCTAAAATTTTCAAAAAGCATTGAAATGACTCAGGGACCCTAAGTGACTTAGGCCCCTGGGAATCTAAATCCCATTGCCTTTGTGATACTTAGAGTCCTAAGTGCCCAAGTCACCTAGGTACTTTTGAAAAATTCACTCTAACTCTTTTCTTCAGGCTTACAGCTAAACTTCCTCTACTTATGTCTGAACAAACATAGTATGATGCACAGGGCTTCAGTCTAAGTGGGTGATTTCATGATACCGACAAGAAGTCTTTAAATGTCAGAAAACTATACACTGAGACCTCTGTAGATTTGTTTTAGGGGGAGGCAGGAGGTGGCCCCGGAGTAGGAGTATAACCTTTAAACACACACTTTACACTCTGCCTACTGCGCCACGCTGCTCCCAGGGAAGTAGGAGCAGGGGCAGGACTGGGTGACTGCATCAGCACTTGGTTGGTTTGTGGGTCCTGCTTTGAGCAGGGGGTTGGACTAGATGACCTCCCCTTCCAGCCCTGATAGTCTATGATCTGCAACAACAGGCTAAGGAGAGAGGCAAGCTCTGCAGAGCCCCAGACTCCCATCGGCTGCGCTATGGGCAGGGGAGCCAGCCACCTCTCGCAGCCGCCCCGCTCTCCGGCTTCAGGCGGCCGCAGCGGGCAGAACGGACCGGGCGGCAGCACCAGCCACGCGCCCCAGCTCCCAGCCAGGGCAGAGGGGAAGCTCCTCGCAGCAGCGGCGCGGCACATGCGCGGGCGGTGCACGGCGGGAGCTGCAGTTCGTCATCCCCCGCTTCCCGGCACGGCGCAGCCCAGGGGGACTACAGCTCCCAGGGTGCAGAGCGACCCGCCTTTCTCCGCCCCCTCCCCCCCGCCCCGTATGAATGACTAATACAACATGTTGTCCGGCGGCTAACGTGTCCCTCGGAGCCGGAGAGCGCCGCCCGCCTTCGCTTCTCCTCCCCGCCGCGGCGGTGCCGAGCAGCCGCGAACCTGCCTCCCCGCCGGGGTCTCCCCCGCGAGCGGCGCCCACGGAGTAAGTCAGCGGGGGCTGCGTTCTCCGTCCGGGCTCGAGGCTCCGAGGCGGGGGCTGCCCGGGCTGCTCCCCGGTGGCGGCGGCGGCGGCAGCGTGTTGCCATGTTGCAGCTGTGCGGCGCGCTCAGGCGCCGTCCGGGGACTCCCAGGTCCAGGCGGCAGCTACGCGGCGCCCGCCTGCGACAATGTGTCCAAGAATCCGGAGTGGCCGGCGGGGGGGGTGGGCGCGCGTGTCACGTTTGTTCCTCCTGCTTCGCGGGTTCCAGGCTCTTGGCAGAGGTTTTGCCAGGAGGGAAGGTTAATATTGAGATCCAGGATATCCGCCTTTGCCCCCCTCCGCCCCCCCACTAAACCTGCTTCGCTCCAAAATATCGCCTCTCTTCGCGATTCTCCACTCCGGAGTGGGTTTCTTCTTTGGGCAAAGGGAGTGCGTGTGAAGGGAGCGTTCAGAAAATGTCATAGTTGCAGAGCTGTAGTTTGATCAGGAAGTTGGTAGTTTATGGGGGGGGGGGGGGCAGAGAAAATTCATACTTGGGACTTTTCTGATCTTGCCAGGGGCCTTGTGAGAAGACGGAAACTGACCATACCGCGCTATGTAAAGCATGTGTCACAAAGTACTTGTAAGAAGTAAAAGCTTCTGATCACTTCCTGCTCTGCCCTCCTGCAACTGCTGCATTCCTTTCCCAGGTGCTGGCTCAGGTAGCTCATGACAGTCATGTAATTAGGAAGAGGGCACCTTTAAACTTATAATTACTAGAAAGGTAATTATATGCAAGGTACTGTATTTACATGCATGAACAGTTCTTTCCTTGGGAGAAATGCTTTCACAAGCAGAATTGTTTGGCATTATTTTCTTAGTCAGCAAAGTTCTGGAGCTTTGTGAAGTGTTCGTTATCTTTTTAACAAACGTCAAAAGAAAATCAGAAACGGTCATAAAGTGGAAGAAGTGCGTCGACTTAAACCAAATGTTGCAAATTGTTATATCTGCTGCCGAATAACTTTAAACAATTTTCAGGGCTCCCCTCTCCCCACCTCATAGTGGAGAAAATAATTAAAAATCATATGTTAGGCTTAAATGAACTTTAAGCCTTCAGTTCTGTGTGAGGATGCAGAATGTGATAAAGGTATTGATGTGTGTGAACAACTGGATGGAATGGCTGTCAGATTTGCTGTCAACAAAACAATGTAAGTGAAGTAACATGTTCTAGGCTGAGCACATGGCTGGGAGGTAGGAACTCTATCCCAGGATATGCCACTGTTTTGCTAGATGGCCTTATGCAAGTTGCTTTAAACTATCTGTGCTTCAGTTCCCCCTTTTGTAAAATGGAGATTATGATAGTTAGCTCAGAGCAGGACTTTAAACATTAAAGGCAATGTAAAAAGGAGAGGGGGGAAGAAAGCCATTTTTTTCAACACCTGTCCCCTAAGCTGCATTCAGGGCCACAGTAGCATGAAAAATTTAAAAAGGCTTTCTTTGTACATCATAGCTTCATAGTTTCCAAGGTCAGATGGGACCACTTGTTGTCCTCTAGTCTGATTGCCTATACAACACAGACCAATGGCCATAGAACTTCATCAACATAATTCATAGAGCAATAGTGGGCATAAATCCAATTTAAAATAAAAAATCCATAATTAAGACAGTGGTCCTTCAAATGATTGCACAAATCCTTCTACAAATTCCAGTTGGTTTCAATAGGTCTGCATCCTGTTGCGTGAGTCCATATTAACAGGCAGTATGGCAGGATCAGGATCTTGGTGGTTGTGTGGTGATTTGAAAACAGAAAGTGCTAAGAGCTTTGGACTTTTCTGTGATTTGTTTTGTTTTACTTCAGTCTTAAAAAATAACCTTTTCCCTCCCCCCTTTTGTCTTCATACTCCTGTTTTTTTGTCAGATGTTAGTGTTGTGCCATAACTTACAGTAAACTCCTGAAAAATAAAGAGCTTGAATTAAGCTCTAAAAGTAGTCGTGGTTCACTGGGAGATTTTTGGCCCCAAACCTACCAACTTTTCAGTACATGCTTAACTTTACCCAGATGAGTAGTTCCAGTGAACTTTATGCTTGGGACTACTCCCATGTGTTGCTGTTTGCAGGGTTGGGGTATTTATTTTTAACCAGTTTCCAGGAAAAGTGTATGACTTTTGGGTGTTTTTGTTTTGGTTGGTTTTTTTATAAGGGTTTACCTGTTTGAGGAACTTTCATTTTGTATTTATTGAAGTAGAAAACAACTTGATGATGACTGCTAACTCTCTTGTTTCTGGAGGAAAACCACCCAAGATGTTAAAGTTTTTGCAAAGTGACACTTGTACCTGTGCACGCATGACACTGTCAATAACACACACAAAATAGAGGAAATTTACTTCTAGCACTTTGTCCTGCATTTTCAGCAAACATTAATCTTACACACAGGGAAAAATACATTTACATAGCATTATATTTAAATAGCTTGACAATAGTGGGTTTTATGGGTTTCTTGGTCAAAAAATGTAAAGGTATGGTTATAGAATTTATTATTTTGACCTTTTTTTTCAGTTTGCAGATTAAGCAGACTATCACATTTCAGCAATTAAATTTTTCTAGGTTTGGTTGTGGGAGGGTTGGTGTGGGTTTTTGATTAAACCTGTAACATCAGCATCAAACCCTAGTATCCCAGTGTTCTAAAGGTATATTCGTGTCTTGTTTAATTAAGTAGTGACAGTGTTAAATGAATTTTTTTTGGAGTATTCTTACTGCTACATGCTGAAAAATTATAAGTCGGGCACAGACCTAAGGTCTTTCCTGGTTTTGGGAAAGGGAGGTGAGTGAGTGTCGAGGGGAGCTACCTGGAATAGGAATAAAATGTCTTTTGGATAGTGGGTTTTTGGTTACAATCTTTTTTTAATAAATACTGAGATGTACACTGCCTTATGCATCAAGTGTCAGTGTTCTTTCCTGAACACTGACATTTGATGCATATTGAAGCAAGTAGGCAGACTTGTAGGAAAGACATCTTTATTGAGTATGTTGAGTGGACAAATCCAAAATTCCAGGAGGTGTCGATCCAGTGTTCTGATCGGATTTATCTCTAGCAATAAGTTAAGCAGGAAGCTGGGGGGAGAGGTAGATACTCTGAAGAGTAGGGACAGGAACAGAGTGATCTAGACAAATTGAAGAATTGGGATAAGAGAGGTGGGCAACCTATGGCACCAATGTTCCCTCTAATTTTTGACAGGCTGTGTGTGCAAA
This sequence comes from Dermatemys mawii, assembly GCA_007922305.1. Lineage (NCBI taxonomy): Eukaryota > Metazoa > Chordata > Testudines > Dermatemydidae > Dermatemys > Dermatemys mawii. The sequence continues at coordinate 29,506,870 of ML677341.1, forward strand.
AAATTTCTTCTGTGCAAATTTTTGTGCATGTGGTGTCTTGCTGTGTGCTCAGGGTTTAGGATCCATGTGCACGTGCACATGTGCATAGCTTAGAGGGAATAGTGTATGGCACATGGTGCCAAAGGCGGCACACGAGCTGATTTTCAGTGGCACTCTCATTGCCCAGGTCCTCGCCACCGGTCTGGAGGGCTCTGCATTTTAATTTAATTTTGAATGAAGCTTCTTAAAGATTTTAAAAACCTTGTTTATTTTACATACAGCAATAGTTTAGTTATATATTATAGACTTATAGAAAGAGACCTTCTAAAATGTATTACTGACACCCAAAACCTTAAATTAGAGTGAATAAATGAAGACTCGACACACTACTTCTGAAAGGTTGCTGACCCGTGGGCTAAAAGTAATCTGATGAGGTTCAACAAAGACAAGTGCAGAGTCCTGCACTTAGGATGGAAGAATCCCATGAACTGCTGCAGGCTGGGGACCGACTGGCTAAGCGGCAGTTCTGCAGAAAAGGACCTAGGGGTTACAGTGGATGAGAAGCTGGATATGAGTCAACAGTGTGCCCTTGTTGCCAAGAAGGCTAACAGAATATTGGGCTGCATAGTAGGAGGGTTGCCAGCAGATAGAGGGAAGTGATTATTCTCTATTTGGCACTGGTGAGGCCACATTTGGAGTATTGCATTCAGTTTTGGGCCACCCGCTGCAGAAAGGATGTGAACAGATTTGGAGATAGTCCAGTGGAGGACAGTGAAAATTATTAGGGGTAAGGGGCACATGGTTTATGAGGAGAGGCTGAGGGAACTGCAGAAGAGAAGAGTGAAGGGGGATTTGATAGCAGCCATCAACTACCTGAAGTGGGGTTCCAAAGAGGATGGAGCTAGGCTGTTCTCAATGGTGGCAGATGATAGAACAAGGAGAAATGGTCTCAAGTTGCAGTGGGGGAGGTTGGATATTAGGAAAAATTTCACTAGGAGGGTGGTGAAGCACTGGAATAGGTTATCTAGGGAGGTGGGGGAATCTCCATCCTTAGAGATTTTTAAGACTCTGCTTGACCAAACCCTGGCTGGGATGATTTAGTTGGGGATTGGCCCTGCTTTGATCATGGGATTGGACTAGATGACCTCCTGAGGTCTCTTCCAACCCTAATCTGTGATTCTATGAATATAAAACACTCACACATACTTCATGGCAGAATGATTTCCAAGGAAAGCTGATGGCACAAAGAAGTCATAGCACTGCTGGGATTATAGAATTTGAGAACTAGCAGCCTGGAGAGTGGAATCAGCATGCGTTCCTGCATCTTCAGTACCAAACTAAACTAGGTTCCTCCTAGACCTTGGCCCTCTTTCTCCAGTTCCACTCATCAACTATATATTTCACATTGTATAACTAACAAACAAATAATGTGTAGTCCCACAAAATGTCCACAGGCTGCAGATTACTAGCACTTAGCCTCCTCAGAGCTCAGTATGCTATAGGTTCTTATACCATGCTTATCACCTTAATAACTGAGCTCTTTCCAGTAGTGTATTAAGTTACGTAACTAATATCTATCACATGTGGATTGTTCTGTCATCCTCTCTCCAGGAGGGAGAAGTGTGGGTGCAATGTAGTGTTTGTAACTACAGGGTCTAGTGGTAGAGGTGCAATTTCCCATCCCTATTCATTGGATGCATCTCTCCAGGAAGGACTCAAACCATTTTAGCACAATACCTTGGACCCCTGCTACCTCTCTCAGATCAGACAGCAGAATCTCATGGTCAGCGGTGTCGAATGCTGAAGAATGATCCAGGAGGATGAAAATAAATGCCTATCCTCTATCCATCAACAGCAGATCGTCCATCAATGCCACTAAAGTAGTTTCAGTCCCATTTCATGGCCTGAATCTACATTGCGACAAGTCTGTAATAATAGCTCCAGTTAAGATGGTTGGTTCTTGGTAAAGTCATATCTTTACCATGGACTTTAGACAGGTACTTAGTCCCTGAGGTAATGTAATTCCTCAACAGATGACCACAAGTGGACTGTACTACTTCTGCCTCTTCATCATCTCTTTCCAAGTCTGGTAACCTGTCTCTTCTAATCTTGCAGAGTTGACTTGAGGATTATTCTCAGTCCCTATTTTCTCCAGCACTCTGGTTTTTGCTCATCATATTTCAAGTGTAGGTGGCTTATCCTAATGAATGTAAGTGGCAATAATTTGAAATACTGTAAGGCCCAGAGTCGCCTGCTGCCTCATTATCGGTCTGATGACAATAAATGGTCAGCTGCAGTTTTACAGAACCTTAGGAGTTGGAGATGGGGAAAGTCTTGTTGGGTCTCTTGTTATCTATCCCTATGGAGCAGCACAAGATTTTTTTCTTAACTTGTAATCTGCGGTGCTTTGTCCTGCCCTATGTTAAACACCTCTGGATTGTATTTTCTCACTTCCAGAGCATGCAAGTGAATATTGGATCTTGTTCCCAGGTGTCCGAATGTGGGTAGTGAATAGCAGCGAAGTCAGCTATGAAGGAGCTTAAGGCTTGTTTATGCTTGAAGTGCTGCAGTGGTGTAGCTGCTGTGCTTAGTGAAGGTGCTACCTACACCAATGGTTGAGCTTCTCCAGTCAGCATAGATGTATTCCACCTCCCTGAGAGGTCGTAGCTATATTGACAAGAGAAGCCCTCCCGTTAACATATCCCCGGTGAAAATAGTGTATAGGTCAGTGAAACTACGTCACTCGGGTGTGGATTTTCCAGAGTCAGTTTAAACTCAACTGCTGCAATATGTTGATACAAGTAATCCCTGACGCACAAGAAGGCAGAACCGTGGTCTGCAACCCACTGTGGTCAGAGCTAGTTGCTCCTGCTAAGTCTCAGAAGTGTGGGTGGTGCTGGGGAAATATGTAAGACATAGAGTAGATAACCTTGGTGATGGTTTTGAAACAAGTTCCAATTTCTAAATTTGTGTCTGTTGCATCATTGGGCACCAGATTTCAGCTGATGCGTCATGTTGGATATTTGTAGTATGTAAATGAGAAAGAGATAATACTTGGAAATGAAGATGAGTTGTCTGTAAATATTGTAAGATTTTATTTATAAACACTTAAATTGTATCAGCCTTAGATCCTTCATACTGTTATGTTGTTTTGTGATAAAAGTAAAAAGAGACATAGGAACATACCAGTTGGTTGGCTAAACTTTCATACTGGGCAAAATATTAGATTGGGGAAGGGAATCACAGGTACACAAAAGGGAGCAATAGATGAGTGATAAGTATAACGGGTCACAACAGAACCCTGTATCTTCAGCTCCAAAACATAGGTTTGCGCTTATCATTTATGCAAAGAGTTATTTGGTTAGTGAGTAGCAGTAGGATCTTATCCTCTGTGGACCTCTTGTTAGAGCGGGATGGGACATACTTATCCAACATATTACATAAGCAACATGGATTCACACTAAGCTGGCTGTAACTGACAAACTCAATAAGCTATCTCCGACAAAATTACATTAAAAATCTACTGCATTCCTTTTGTATACTAAATCTGTATGTAGACTTGAGTGAGACTTTAATTACACTTTTTCACTGAAAACAAACAGATAAATTGTGTTCTGTCCAAGAATATTGGAGTGTCATGGGGTGAGATGGCTCAGGGTTTGCTAATGGAATCAGAGCCTTTTACATGTGGTTGCTGGTTTGAATCCAGCCCTGGTCACTAATGACCATTGTTACATTTCATGGCTGTTCTATGATCTAAGTTAAGTACTTTAGTGGTCTCAATCTAGTGTCCATAGGATGTACATTCATATTGTAGTTTGCACTAATTGGTATCCTTGGCAGTCTTGGCAGGGAGGCCAGGGACTGAATATGCATCAAGGCTCATCGTCTTTCCTCTGAATCACTTGACACTGGCTGCTGTTGGAAGACAGGATACTGGGCTAAATGGACCATTGGTCTGACCCAGTATAATCGTTCTTACATTCCCTCCTCCCTAGCACTGATCCCAAAAGAGCAGGGCTGAGGCCTATTGGCACGTCAGTATGAGGAAATATGCACGGTTAACAAGGACATGTGCTATCCCTGTTTGTGGATAAAGAGGACTTCAGACTGAAGAGTTGTTGGCACAAAATTCGCTCTGCAAAAATAAAAGGGATTGGAAATTTCAGTAGAAGTTGGCATCTAAGCGCTTCTGAAAATCCTGTCAGGTGCCTAAATACATTGAAAACTGAGAGCTCAAGGGCCAGATTTTTAAATCTGTAAAATGCAATTAATCTTGCTTCCCTACCTAAGGTTTAAGAAGATGCTCAGACACTATGCTAATGGTGTGCTATAAGAGTACCTTAAATAGACATTGCAGACAATTAGACATGATTATAATAAGTTGTTGAAAGTTTGTTTCAATGAAAAATTAAAACAAGTTGTAGCAAGTTCCTTCCTGCTGTTCCCAACCAGTTATACCAATGATGTTTGTACATAGACTGTAATAAACACAAAGCAGTTCTAGAAACAGAAAAAAATGTATTCAATTTCCCTGATGGAGATAACGATGATAAAATGTTGAGGGAATGCTATTTTTCAAGTTGCTGCAGAGATAATGAAGAATAAACATTGTTTTAAAGAAACCTGTTTTCAAAAAAGTAGTTAACCCCATCACATCATTAATAGAAAGGGAGAGAATTTTAAAAAATATTTTGTTGATTGATTGACTCCAATTAATTGTTTGAATGGAGCAGGTTCTTTAATATTCAGGTGCATTTATACAAAGATATAGGGCCAAATTCAATCCTAGTGTAAGGGTCGGTGTAAGGATCAGTTTCCACTGATCTGCCTGAAATCCTGCTCCTTATGCTATGCTTGAAATATGTTCCTAAAAAGTGATAGTAACAACAGAGGAGGTGAGGAAGCCTCTTAATGGTAACTTGTTTTTAGTGTCTTTCAATTAAAGTCCTGTCTGAACCCTGCATTTGTGTGTCTGATGCCTGTGTGTTTATCCTCTGTTTACAGTGGGGAGAATAAGAGATTGGGGACAGTTTCAGACACCTAATTATACAACAAGAACCGAAACAGTGTGGTGAAGTAAGACACCACATGCTAGGGAAAAAAACGCCTAATCTGCAACCAATAGTTTACTAATAGATTCCACCCAAGGAGACAGTGAACATTCTGACACTCCTACTCTCGCTGATTCCTTTTCCCCATCATCAGTGTACCTGCAGTGTCCAAGATAGAGGCGGGTTACACATAATATGTTGGCTAAACATGCTCGATGCCTTCCTGAATTGACCTTGGAATACCCATCATTGGCAAGGCTGCCAGAATACAAGGCCTGGTGTGATACAGTGCCAGCCTTTACTTTGGGGAAATCTCCTTTTTCACTATATCCTGTATTTATTCATTTCATTTCATGCAGGATAGGAGTTACTGGAAAAGCATGCCTCTTCCTTCAAAGATCTTCAAGTAAATCTGGGTAGCCAACCTCTACCCTCCAAATCTTTTAGGGGAGGACATTGCAGTCTCTTCTCCCCAATCCAGGAAATGTCAGTGTAAGTGAAGATGGCTGCCTGCCCAAGCTGTCTTGCAGCAGAAGGAGGAGAATACCACCATCTAGATTTTATGCAGTGCTTTTCATGAGGGACCTTTCATCCGTTTACCCATTTTACAGATTGTGCAGCTGAGACACAGGGAGGTGAAGTGATTTGTCTGAGGCCATCCAGCAGGCCAATGGCGGAGCCAGGAAAAGAACGCAGGTCTCTAGAGTTCTAATCCAATACCCTGTCCACTAGGCAACACTGCTGTGGTTCAGGAAATGTCCCTGTGTCACTCCTGCTCCGGGCTGCACTGACTCTGGGTTCTTTGTTCTGGTGGAAGGCTTTGCATGCCTTTGAAATACCAGGCTTCTTTTGTTCACGAGTCTCAGCACTGCAACAGGAGTTGGGTAATTTTTTTGAGATTCTCTAATATTATGTGGTTGTATATGTTACTGTGTTACATACAAAAAGAAACTTCAACATAAGAATGTTAAAGTTGAAAAGTCAAGGACTGAAAAGTTAAGAAAAGCCTGAATTAAGGTTGCCCATGTAACCTTAAGTCAGCCTCCTTGTGCATATACATTCTGATACAAGCTTTAATTCCATGATCATGCCTTTACTCAGTGAACAGGATAGATGATGCTCACTGAGCAAGCAGCTATTCAATCTTTTGTTTTTTTCCTCATTGCTCAAACTGTGGCCCCAGTCTTATTTACCACACTTTATTTAAACCCTGCTCTGACGAGAGAATTACTCCCTTCTTCATTCCTTTTGTATGGCATTCATCCCTGCAGTTACAAAGTGCTTCACAAACATTAATGGATTTCTCTTCACGATACCTGGGGAGCTACAGCGGCATTATTCCCATTTTACGCATGAGGAATTGAGGCACAGAAGCATTAATGCAGTGGTTCTCAGCTGTGGTCCACTGCTTGTTCAGGGAAAGCCCATAGTGCGCTGGGCTGGTTTGTTTACCTGCTACCTCCGCAGGTTTGTCTGATCGCTGCTCCAGGCCAATGGGGGCTGTGGGAAGCAGCGGGGCCAAGGGAAGTGCTGTCTGCTGCTTCCCGCAGCCCCCGTTGGCCTAGAGCAGCAAACTGTGGCCAGTGGGAGCCGCGATTGGCCGAACCTGCGGAGGCGGCAGGTAAACAAACCGGCCCGGCGCGCCAGGGGCTTTCCCTGAACAAGTGGTGGACCAGAGTTGAGAACCTCTGCATTAATATCAGAAGCGTCCACTAATTTTGGGTACCCAATCTGAGATGCCATGGGCCTGAGTTTTCAACAGACGTAACATTTTATAGCACTTTATGTGTTCGGTGGGCAGCTCCCATTGACTTCAGTTGCAGATGTGAGCACTCAGCACTTCTCTAAATCAGATCCCAGGGATATTGAGATGGAACTCCAGAAAATGAGGAACACACAATTAGTGACTATCTGGGAAAAGTTTAGTTAAATGGCTTGCCCAGCATCACTCTGTGGCAGAGGCAGGGATAGTGTCCAGTTCTCCAGGGCAGCATCTAACTGTCTTTACCACGAGACCATTCTTTCAGTTCCTGCAGTCCTGGGGCTTATTTACTGCACATCTTCTGACTATTTCAACAAATGAGGCAGGAGTCCTAGAGACAACAGCCTCCTTCACCACGCAACCTCCTCTTGAGATGAGTTCATGCGTCATTCTGGGTACTGCAACTGTCCGAGGCAATTGTCCTAGGGTGAGCTGATGTGGTAAGGATGTCCAAGCTCAGATGCATCCTGTGTCAGGTCAGCCCACCTTCCCAGCTGAAGGAAATAAGTCCTGTGATCACATGGTAGAAAACTACATCCCAGCAGCCTGGCTCTGAGAGACACAGGACCGCCTGAGATGAGAGCACACGCTAGATATACACAGGGAGTGGAGAGGCCCTCCGTAACTGCCAGATAGATGCCTGGGAGTGTAGTCCTGCAGGGAGTCAACTAGGAAGGTTGGAAAACAGTTTGTTGGAGGAAAGCTGAAGCAGAAGGCCTGAGGAGTCAGACCTGCCTGGAGTAGTTGAGCTCCTTCAGGAGACCCCAGGACAGGGTAAAGGTTTATAACTAGAATTTAAGTTTAAACTGTCTTCTTTGGGAGGAATAAAATTTGAGCCCTGAATTAAAAGGACTGGAATCGGACAGCTGAGAGTGTTTTATGATGGATTAACTGGTGAATTGGCCCACTGGTTTACACAGGGGTGCTGTGGGGAAGAAATAGTATGGAACATTGTGCAGTATGATCATTAATTACATGAATGGGGGGAAAACTGGCTTGGCAGCAGCATGGCTGAGAAGAATTTGGGAATTATGGGGGATCACAACTTCAACATGAGTCAGCAATGTGATGCTGTTGCAAAAAAGGCAAACGCATTAACAGAGGCATAGCATGCAAGTCTTAGGAGGTGATAGTACCGCTCTACTTGGTGCTGACTAGGCCTCAGCTGGAGTATTGTGTCTAGTTTTGGTCACCAATGTATAAAAAGGATGTAGAGTAACTGGAAAGGATCCAGAGGCAAGTGACAGATGATCAAAGGGATGGAACACAAATCATATGAGCTGAAGGAACTGGGTATGTTTAGTTTGGAAAAGAGGCAATTAAGGAGGAATATAATAACAGTCTTCAGATACTTGAAAGGCTGCCGTAAAAAGATGGAGAAGAGTTGTCCTCTTTTTTTTGCCACAGAGGGCAGGACAAGAGGCAGTGTGTTCAAATGATAGCAAAGTAAATTAGATTAAATCTCAGGCAAAACTTCCTAACTGTAAGAACAGTAGGACAATGGAACAGACGCTTCGGGAGGTTGTGGAAGCTTCTTTGCTGGAGGTTTTCAAAAAGAGGCTGGACAGGTTTAGAGGTTGACACAAGAAATCCCGCATCTTGGATGAGGGTTAGACTAGGTCATTGTATTTCAAAGTTTGGCTTGCGACCAAGTATTGGGTCGCAGCTTGTAAGGCGCCTTGCTCAGCACCTAGGGACCCTGATGGCTCTGGTCAGCGCTGCTCACCGGGACATTAAAAATCCCATTTGCGGTGCTGCCTAGCTAAGCCTCCACCCAAAATTCCCCTTTGCCTCTAGCATTTATAATGGTGCTAAATATATTTTAAAAGTGTTTTTAATTTATAAGAGGAAAGGGGGTCGCATTCAGAGGCTTGCTGTGTGAAAGGACAAAAGTTTGAGAATACTTGGACTAGGTAATGTTGCTCCATTCCAGGCTATAGAGGAAAGTGTTCTCTAGTGGTTACAGACCCTTCTGCCCTTGGCCCCTCCAGTTTTTACCAGTCTGACCTCCTTCATGTGCCCCTCTTGGCTCCTTGATCTAGTCTCAAACTCCCGCCTTCTCTCTCCCTACCTGCCTCTTTCCCTGTGTCCTGGTCTCCCTACTTGCCCTACACCAAGCCCAGCTTCTTGCCACTCAGGCAATATCCTCCTTCTTCCCCTTGCTGCCTGGGCTCCAGTAATGGGAGTTGTGGCATTATACCCCTGTATTCTTCATAGAGATATTGTTATGATATGATTATGACATAACTATGATGTATTTTATGCAAGATAAGGCATGTGTGGTATCACTGGAAAGGTTATGATTGACTGAATATGATTGTCCTATTTGTATGCATGTATCATTTTTGTATATGAAGTTAGGAATATTGTTTATGCATCTATTACAAATGTGTTTCCACCTGGGGAATACCTACTAGGCAGAGTGCAATCAGTCTAAATGATTGGCTGGGAAGGCGGTTAGGGAAAACAATAGGTTTTTGAAGATGCTAATCTCCCACCCGGCAGCCTCTGAGTTATGGCTGAAGGGACATGTGACCAAGTCATCTGGTACTGGGCTCCATGATAATACTAGTATTTTTCCACTCACCGGGGGTTGGAATCAAACTTGGAGACAAAGGATTCCCACCATATGCAAAAACTGTTTAAGGTAGGGGAGTGACATCATTGTTGTTTTGTTCCTCATCTACTCCCCACCCGAGAAAGAGGACTGCTGGAAGCACCTGTGAACAAAAAGACTGGACTAGGGGGAAGGGCTGAGCCCAGGCGAGAGTGTTGTCTGGCCTGTTTAAAGAAATATCTGGAGTTTTAAGTAGCAATCTGCCTAAAACAATATTTACGGTGAGAATTTGCTTCTAATAACCAGTTTCTTTATTAAGCTTAGATTACGTGTTTGTTTTATTTACTAAGTAATCTGCTTTGATCTGATTGCTATCCCATATTATCACTTAAAAATCTGTCTTTTGTAGTTGTTAAACTTTTTGTTTGGTCTAAAACCAGTGTGTGTGGAACTCAACTTGGGGTAGAAAGCTGTGTGTATTCCCCTCCACACTGTGGATGGGGGAGAATTTCATGAGTTTACGCTGTACAGGTCTTGGTGCAGTGCAAGACTGTATAATTTTGGGTTTACACTCCGGGGGGGTGGGGGAGGGCAGGGAATGCACTTGTACACTTAGGCAGTTCCTTAGCTGAGCCTTCCCATATAGAGCTGATTTGAGTATCTGTGTGAGTAACTGCAGCTGGGTGTGTCCCTACCTGTCTGTGTATCTATAAAGTGCATTCTGAAGCCTTAGGGAACACTTGACAGGCTTGCCTCAGCAATACAGTGTATAGCAGGGGTTGGCAACCTGCGGCACGCATGCCAAAAGTGGCACGCGAGCCAATTTTTAATGGCACGCTGCTGCCAGACAAGGTCCCGGCTGCCGGCCCCACTCAGCCTGCTGCCGATGTGGGGTACCGGCCACCAGTCCCCTGCCAGCGAGGGTACGGACCTCCAGCCCGCTGCCAGCCTGGCCTCGGCCCAGGGCTCTGCTCCTGGCCTCGGCCCAGCGCTTTTCAGCCACCCCCTACTGTGGCCCACACTGGAAAACTCAGCAAGAAAAAACAAGAGCAAGGATCACACTAAACTGATCTGCATTTTAATTTAATTTTTTTAATAAAGCTTCTTAAATATTTTTAATATTTAATATTTTTTAAAAAATTATTTACTTTAAATACAACAATATTTATATATTGTAGACTTTTATAGAGAGAGACCTTCTAAAACATTAACATGTATGACTGGCACGCAAAACTTGAAATTACAGTGACTAAATGAAGACTTGGTGCACCACTTCTGAAAGGTTGTTGATCCCTGGCGTGTAGCAATGCAGGCTGGTGGGTCAGGCGGGCTCAGTGGTACCTCAGTTCCATGCAGCATCCTGAAGGGGATGGGGACCCGTCACAGGAGTATTGTAAGCACAGGAGACACAGTCTACCTACTGTGTTCTTCTGCTTGGTGCTGCAGCAGTCACTGACCAGTGAAAGGAGCAGTTGCAAGGAAAGTCCTGCTTGGTTCCTGCAACTTTGGGGTGGAGTATGCTGAGTCACTGGGATGGTGCATGTGAAATTTGGTCAGACCATTGGAGCTGTGTGGGGACAGATCATGATCAGTACAGGTGGAATCTTTAAAGAACTTCAGGCCAAACTCTCAAGTCTCTATGGAGCATGTGCAAACTGAAATTTTTTTCAGAGGCTCTGAACTTGGACAGATTTGAGCAGATTTTCACTAAGATTGCAAAAATCAAATCCTGGTACTATGGCAACATCCTTTCTAAATTTCAAGTCCATGCTCCAAAGCATGGGAGTACTAGAGCTTCTTAACAATACAGTTGTAAGAATTTTTTATCATGGGAAAACAATATATTTTTCTCTGGTCTTGTTTTTGGAAATGGTTGAGCCATTGTCTGAAATCTTCCTCCTTCACACTCCCCTCACAATAAATAAATAAATAAATAAATAAAAAATTGTGGACAACTGGCATGGTAAATTTCAGCCCAAACAATTAACTTTATGGCAAAGTTATAAGCAACTGAAAACAGGATCTTAAAAATGGGAAGTGTTGGTCAACCTCAACTTTACTGTGCTGCATATCATTATTTGTTTTGCAGTCCTGCTGATAGGACTCCAGCTGAGATTGGAGCCCAGTTTTGATGGGCATGATACACACAGTGAGAGACAGTGCTTTCCCTGAAGAGTTTACATTCCAAATAGACAGGACAATCAAAGGATGCTGTTGAGGCTAGAATTAACTAGGTAAAGTTCAGAGAATTTTTCTGTTAATTCTGCATAGTGGCATCCAAAATTTGGTGAGAATTGGAGGTGGTCATTTTAAATTTTGTCTGCGTGATGATTTAGAATCACTTGATGCTTCTGTATAACGAGGCTTGGCGGAACTCCATTTTATTTTTTTATATAATTTCAACAATCAAAGATGATCTGTTTTTATTTTTAAGCATCTTTTTGATTTTTATCAATTTGAATTTTCACTGTTGTGCAAAATTATGGGTGTAGGTGTTGTCAGACAGTGGGAAGAGGTCTTACAGTGAATGACAATAGATATTGAGATTCAAAAAAACCTAAAGCTTTATAATTGCTAAAACAAAAATTGTCAACATCATGTCAAAATATACAGCATAAATATCTTTAAATCAAAGTCTAGTTCTCAAGCAGCATTTTTCTTACTTTTCCTATCCGTAAATTTAAATTATTACTGATGGAAATAGTTTTTCATTGGTTTTTGTGTGTACAGTGATACTTGCTGATAAAAACTTAATCCTTCCAAGCCTGTGTGTAAGAGTTTGCTTTTTTTTAGGGTGACCAGATGTCACGATTTTATAGGGACAGTCCCGATATTTGGGGCTTTTTCTTATATAGGTCCCTATTACCCCCCCACCTCCTGTCCCAATTTTTCACACTTTCTATCTGGTCACCCTATTTTAACTGGAGCTTGTAATTTACTCTGACTTCCAACTGCAGGCAAAAGGCATGTGTTCAAACTTACCAAACATTTCAATTTGCCTCTACAGCTCAGTTTATGTGGATGCTGGAAAAACTCTGGGTATTTGTACATAAATGAGCAAATCAAGTGCCAAGCTGACCTAGTACAAAGGAATAGGTTGGTAACTGAGACACACATAATTTGGAGTTATGCTTGTCTGCATTGTCTGTTTAGCATGCAAGCTATTCAGAGCAGGAACTCCCTTTCATTATGTTTATGTACAATGTTACTGAGGCATAAAAGACAGGTGTCAGTTAAAATAGCACTTCAGCTTCACCCATCCCTTCACCTTAAGTTTTGCATATGTTTTTTTTTTTTAAAAGAAAAAGCAGGTGGAGTTGTGAGGTTTTTGTTCTTAAGTGCACATTTTAATCAAAATAATTCTTGAAAGAATGTTAGCAATTATTTTGCATACTTACAGATCTTGTCTTTGTATGGACACATCATCAGGAACTTAATCTCTTGGAGCCTTTGTGTAGGTATTTTTTGTTTTGTTAATGTATTTTGCACCACAGACTCATAGCCTGATCTGTAGCTGCTCTCTGCATAGCATCCCTCTGACTTCATGGGGAATTCTGCCTACAAAGAGTCTGCAGAGTCAGGCTTTAAATCTCATTGGAATTGTCTTGTTGCCTGAACTGTAATTGTTCTTGCTGCACACCCCCAGTTTGCTGGGTGACCAATAGCAGTAGACAACTCTGTCATGTGAATCATTTGAGGCTGGCCTATACATATGGGCAACTGTCTGAGTCACATGCTGATGCTTCTTGCTGCCTTTTTGGATATTTTTTTCTTCCAATATCCAACTTTAAGTGACAGCCAGAAAGGAAGAAAAATCCATTTGAATGAAAACTAGAAATCTAGCATGCCACAGAAGAGTAAACTGCCATCCTTGTAATATATTGCAAGAGAGATGGAGTGTGTACAGTCTCTGTCTCTCATACATCCCAGTGTGCCAAAAATAAGATAATCTTGGGTGAGTGTTTTCCATGATCTGTTCATGTAGACTGACTTGATGGAGGGTGAAGGCATACCTGATTTTGTTAGATGTCATCAATGCGCTGCATGCTATGCAGAGCATGAAATAAAACCTGGTCCCTGATCCAAAAAGCTCACCTTCTAAGTGTGTGTGTGTGTGTGTGTGTGTGTGAACAATATTATCTCAATAAACCAGGTTACAGAAGACTCTGATTCCAAGGCCCTGCATGCTTATTATTTTTTTATTTTGGTGGTTTATCAATGATGGGTTCTGTGGAAGAAGTTTGCATAAGGAAGGAATAGTCATTTGGTTCAATAGTTCTTACAATCTGCCACATGCCCTGGATTAGAGGTTCACAACTTTTCTTATTGCACACCGCCTTCCAGATCTACCAGCTGCCTGCGTTCCCCTATCCTTCTCATCACTGATATTTTGTGTGTTCTTCTTAACACTATCTGCAGACATCTTCCATATTTCACTGTTACATACAGATATAGTAATAGGTTTTGGTTGTATACATCACCTCTTCTCCTCCCCTCCCCAAGTTCTGAACTCAGACTGGATAGTTGCTGGGCAACTGAATCTGAGCTGTATGGTGATTGGAGGTGAGGGATCTGTACATCAGTGTCTGTGTGTAGCTGTTCTCATTGGTACATCTTAAAGTAAATAATGTATTTTATATAACAAATTCCCACAGAGTTTTAAAGATTTGTCTCGTTAACCTATTATGAAAATACAATAAATAAAATAATAAATAAAAGCGACCGTTGTATATTTTTTTCTCATGCACCATCCAGAGATATCTCACATACCCTCAGAGGTACATGCACCACAGTTTGAGAGCCCCTGCCCTAGACCATAACTGAAGGCCTTTTTTATCAACCTTGCACGGTTGAGTCCAGGGAAAAAGAAGGTGTTCCAGGTATATGCTGCAGCCTGGAAAAATGAAGTTTGAAAACAAGAGTGAGACAAATTTAGGCAAACTTACCTCAGCAGTCTCTAATAGAGTGACCAGATAGCAAGTGTGAAAAATAGGAGGGGGTAATCAGTGCCTATATAAGAAAAAGCACTGAATATTGGGACTGCCCCTGTACAATCAAGACATCATAGCCTCTAAACAGCCTGATTTTAAGTTACACTAAGGCCTCTGTATCCAGAAAGAGAGCTGTGTGATGGGGCCTTAGTGCTGTTGAGAGTCAGGCCTCTTGGTTCATAATATTTTGTGTGATGCATGACACTAGTATAAATGTTCGTTATGAGACGCAAAAACTAATGTCTGGGTTCTCTGCCTGGGCATTGCGAGTCCACCAAAGGGGTCCAGCGCGTGGGTTTGTGATCACCTTCCTGTTCTTTAGCCAGATGGCAGAGGAGTCCTCAAAATAAAGGAGAGAAACTCTTTTTTCCTGTTGCGATATGGGTAGGGTGACCAGATGTCCCGATTTTATAGGGACAGTCCTGATTTTTGGGTCTTTTTCTTATATAGGTTCCTATTACCCCCCACTCCCTGTTCCAATTTTTCACATTTGCTGTCTGGTCGCCCTAGATATGGGTCATGTCTGGAAAAAGGTAGAGAATCACAGACAGTAGCCCAACACTTTTCCTATTACCAAGAACTCTCTCCTTCACCCACACCCTCACTTGTATTTCTATTTGTGTGTAGCTGATCTGCAGAAATTGGTATAACAGTGTACGTTGCAGAGCCCTGCGCTGGCAAACTCCAGATCCCCATTATTTCCAACTCCCGTTAATCCAGATGTTTTTGCTGTCTCTGAAATGTTTTGCATAAACAAGTTTTGTATTATATATCTTTTCTAATTTTCTGGAGAAGGTGGGGGATGGAAATGCCTATATTTTTCAGTATTTTTGTTTAGTTTTTCATAAGTACTCCAACCTTTGCTAGTTACAGCCCTTAATCTTTTATTTTCCCCCACACACCTTTTATTTTTTTACAGGCCTTTTTGGATTGGTGAAATTAAACTACACTTCAGTAATGCACGAGGAGCAACAGCCCGAGGTAGGGTCCAGTAGTGATGGTAGAAAGCACTTGACAAGGCCCAGAATCAGCAAGGTACTTAAGTACATGCCCACTATTACCAGCCCCAAGCATTCAAAAATCATGAGATTGGATTAAAAATAATGAGATTTTAAAAAAAATTAAACTGGGGGTACTTCTTGTTTGATGTCCAGATTTGGGTCCCCTAGCGTTTATTTTCAGGCATTTCTCTGCAACTGGGAGGGATAGAAATGTATTCTTCTTTTATTTTTAAGTAGAAGCTGAGATTCTCACCTAATTACCTGACTTCAAGGGCTCATGGTAAAATTGTAGGAGTAACTTCAAGCATGTGAGCAGTCCCATTGTAGGCACCTTAAATACCTTGCTGAATTGTGGCCTAGATGCCTTTTTCCACCCTTGAATTCCTTCTGTTTCCCTTCTTCTCTTTTTTTCCTATGTTCATGCAAATACTTTGCTATGGAAGACATGTCTGTGTGTAATAATCATAAAATCAAGACACTGTTTCATCTGGCAAATAGCATTTACCCCCACCTCTGATTCACTCTCATTATATTAATGAAGCCATGACAAATGGCAGAACTTAAGGGTATTTTATGCTACATATTTGAAAAATATAATATAAAATATTATTAATGTTTGAATAGAGTTGCTTACTCTCGAAGGCTCAGAGAATGGGTACTCAGAGGCTGAGTGGGTACTTGCATATTTATAGATGGGATACAATCATCAATCTAATCTTACTGCAGAACACATATGTTCATCTTGGTCCAAACTTTCAAACTTGGATGCATAAAGGATGCAGCTATATTTGTACTGAGGCACCTAAGTTGTCTATGTTCAGATTTTTTAAAGATGAGTTTGGATATTTAAGTACCCAAGTTTGTAATTAATTTTTACCTTGGATCACAAACATGATAAATGTAAACTGTGCTAGAATTTCTGTAAGTAGAAATATTGTGGTATGAAAGAATAAGGTAGATATGGTGAAAAGTCTCCTCCTATGAGGCATTGTTTTGTCTTTTGTAGAAAGAAACTAACAAACTTGAAGATTTAATGCTAGGAAATAGGAAATGTACATCCTTTGGAAATTACTTTGGTTATCAAGTAAATATTGGTAGGTGTTGATTTATTACCAAGGCTTTCATTTGGAAGGAATGCTGAATAATTATTGATTCACATCGGTCGTTGGCTTGTGAACGTGTTGATGAATTCCAGATTCTCCCAACAGTTACCAGAAAGAATTTGAAGTAATAGCATAACATAGCTCACAGTTGGGCTTTACTTTGTTTGTTTGTAGTATCTTTCGGCATTAATTCTATTTCTCTGAGTTGCTTGGAGATTTGGTCAGTCCCAAAACACTGTAGGCTGAATTACAGGGAGCGCTCCAAGTCTGGGTTGTCTGTGGTTGTGTGTTGTAAAACTTATGTTAACTACGAATTGAAGGGGTTTTTTAGTCAAAGAGCTGCTTCAAATATCTCAAGTTGTAAAATTTTCAGGTAAATATTTGGACATCAAGTCAGCTATACCTCAGTTCTTCAGAGTTACCTGTGTGCTTGACTTCATGTCCTGCTTACTTGAACTATTCACGTGTGGGAAATAGTATGTGCCTAAGTGTTTGAAGGATCAGACCTTATACTGTAGTGTCTCTCTCTCTCTCTCTCTCTCTCTCTCTCTCTCTCTCTCTCTCTCATATACATAGAACTTAAAATGCTATAATACATAACAGACCCTTTTGAATGGATATAGTTTGTGATGTCCGATTTGCACTCTTCTCAGACTTCCAGTGGTACACAAGTTTAAAAAGCTTTGAAATAAGTTTTCCATAAGTAGCAATGCTTTTAGAATCATCTGTGCACAGTGCATTTCTAACACACACAATTCTTCTCTGTAATGTTTTAAAGAGAATAGTCTGCTCAATTAGAATGTTTAATCAGATTGTGAGAACTCTGTATTATTTAAAAATACTGTCTCTTTCAAAAGAGATTTTAAATGCCTTTTGAATATATTTTTCTGTATCATAAATTTCCAGCTTACAAAAGAGCTGTTGAAAAATCAGATTTTGGGCTCTGTCACTGTGTCTAATTTAATTGTTTAAATATTATACATGATTCAAACTAACCAGACTAACAAGGAGAGAGGAGTGTAGACCATTTCATTATCATTCCCGTTGTCCTTTGAATTCTTATTTCATGCAGGCTGCTGCAGATCCAATGTCTAATGATGGACTGGAAGATGACCAAAAGGAAACACCGAATATTTGTATGTATTTGTTTGATCAGGAAAAAAGAAATGTTGTAACCGTAGAATGTAAAGCTAAATGTTTGCACCTCTAGCAAGAATGTGGTTACAAATCTAAAATCTAAATCTAAAAAGGAGTTAATGATCCTGTGGTGGGGGGGGAAATAGACATGTAAGTGGGGGAATTCGATCACCATTTGTGCCATAGCTTTACTGTAAAGGCCAAATCTGAAAACAACAATGATGGAAAAAAGGCATATAAGTCTAAGGTTTTTATCTACTCCCATATTTTAAAAATAAAGTAAATATGTTCTGTTGTTGAGATCATAGTCCTATCCAGCTTGTGTTTAAGCAGGGTCCTTCTCTCTAGGCCAGGGGTTGGCAACCTGCAGCACGTGCACCAAACGTGGCACGTGAGCCAATTTTTAGTGGCACTCTGCTGCCAACGGGCCGTGGCTGTTGGCCCCCTCTCAGCCCGCTGCCTGCCTGCCTGGATGAATGGAACCCCAGGCGGGCAGTGGGCTGAGCAGGGCTGGGGGCCGGGACCCCGCTACTGGTCTGAGGTTCTGTCTGTCCCTCCCTCCCTCCCCCCCCCCGCTCTCCTCCCCCCCACCCCCGCTGCCGGTCTGGGGTTCTGTCTGCTGCCAGCGCTGCCAGTCTGGGGTTCTCTCCACCAGCATCTGTAAATGTAAAATTAAAGAAGACCTGGCACACCACTTCTCAAAGGCTGCCGACCCCTGCTCTAGGCAATACTTGAGTACATACATATTGGATTCTGTATTGTGGCACCACGACAGTGATGTTGCACTAGGTCATGAGGACATTTTGTCTTTATGCCACTGACATGATGTTATCCTGTTGGAGTGACCAAAATTTTTTTATTATTTTATTAAAATTTGTAGCTGATGCAGATGCATTTAAAATTCTTCTGGAGATGAAAATGAAGAAGAGACAGAAAAAACCCAATCTACCAAGCACTGTGACTGAACTCATCACTGAGGAAGGGTCTAAGGTGTTCGTGGTTGGTACTGCCCACTTCAGTGACAGCAGCAAAAGAGATGTAGTGAAGGTAAACATGCAGGTGGAGCCATTCAGCAACATTTTATTATATGCCTGGAAAATTAACAAGAAACTAACTTGTTTTCCTAATAATTAGAACTTTACTATAATGGTAGAGCATTTTGGGATTAGGGTAGCAGAATATAACTGCATGATTCAGCCATGACTTTGCAGCTAACACACATGATAGTGTATAGGATTAGGTAATATCCCTTTAAGTAGCTTCTAATAGACATCCCTGTCTTCTATTGCAGAAGCCATTAGATGCTAACAGAGCAACAGTGTATTTATGTAGCTAGGCCTTGTATGTTTGTATAAACTCCCTAAAATCAGTTATTTGGAACCTAACTGTGTCTGTGCTGTTTCCTCATATTCTTAAAGTTGTGTAGAGAGCAAAGATGTCACACCTCTAATCTTATGCAAGGGCCATGAGCGCTGTTGTATTCATACATGATTGAGACCTTGGTTTTACATGTCCTCCAAAGTATGGCATCCTTAAGAGTACCTGGGTTAATGTTTCAGTACTGCTGTGAAGGGTAATTAATCACCATATCACAAGTATGTGCCTGAGCTGAGAACAGAATCTAAATCTCTTGACTCAGCCTTGTGCTTTCTTAGACTCGTTCTCTAAGATTAACTTGTTCGGTCGACAGGATTATGGTACGAAGCTGTAAGCCATAGTATTTAAACAATAATGTGATTACAGTGAACTGCTAGCGAATCCCAAATGTTATCAGTAATTGACATAAAAGCACCTACTGGTATATTTTTAGGGCAGATGCAGGTATAGTACAGGTAGCAGGCTTTAGGGCTTGCATTCTCACCTATTAATATTTTAATGACAGTCATGCTGGGAAACTGTAACATTGTGATCACATGATCATATGTTATCGCATAGTCATTTGGGATCATGCTGAGAATGGAAGCTGAAAGAAACTTTGAATTGATCTGCATGCTAAGACTGTAGGAAGCAGAACTGGTGTGTAAAAACTGGGATTGTTTCTCAAACTCTGGGGCAGAAATAGCTGAATCAGGACAGGTCTGAAGAGCTAGGAGAGCTCCATGTCCCATGCAAACTTTGCAATATAGATTGACTCCACCACCCTCTTTGGCAATGGAAGCTGAGCAGGAGGAAACCTGTGCTAGAATCAGTCCCTTCAGCACTTTGGGCTCTTGATTTAGGCCTTGCTGATGGAAAGGCTTGTCCCAGATAAGTTTGTGATGCAGAAGGTCATAAAGTACCATTTCCAACGAACTTTGCTAACATGTGGAAAATGTTAAAATCAGATTTTTACAGCACAATTGATACTCCACATTCTTGTTCCCAAATGGCTGGCAAGTGATACCTTTCACTGGCTTCCTTATTATTATTATTATTATTATTTTTCAAATAAGTAGGTGATAAAACCACTTTAACTCAGAGCAATATCAGTGGCCTGAAGCCGTTTATTTTTCATTGTCATGTTAATTGAAAATGATTTGAGGAATGGATTCCTATTAAGCCCCATACCTTACAAATAGCTCTTGGAAAAAAATATCCAATGTTTGCTACAGTACCTCTCCATCTTGTCCGTTTATGTAAATAAATCCATCTTTTTCAGACAATACAGGAGGTGCAGCCCGATGTAGTTGTGGTTGAGCTCTGTCAATACAGAGTGTCTATGTTAAAGATGGATGAAAAGACATTACTAAAGGAAGCCAAAGAAATCAATCTGGAGAAACTTCAGCAAGCTATAAAGCAGGTATGATTACCTCAGTGAAAATTAAATCTATCTATGCTAAAAGGTAGTTCAGCAAACAGAAACATGGCTGCTACCAACTTCTACCAAGCCTACTAGCCCTTCAGCCCTAGTGTGAGCATAGCTACAATGATTAAGGCTTGTCTACATGGGGAAATAGCTGTTGTGGAATAGGTATTCTGCACTAGCTCCCCATATGGCACTCTTGAAGTGGATTAAGCTAAACTGCACAAAAGGACTGTTGGGGCTATAGTTCACACTCCTCTAATATGAAGTATGGGGCTGTATAAATATAATCTTAGTGCTAAATAAGAGTATCTACATGGCAAGCTAGTGCATAATAGCTATTGTGCTTTCAGTTCACAACCTAGCTTATTTTGTAATAACTTCACTGTGTAGACAAACCCTCAGAGTTAAGGTTGTTTGTTAAGCCTTGGTTTTCAGCAATTCTTGGCTTTTCAGTGCTTATACAGCCTTGATTCTACAATTGGATTTGGACAAGGAGCCCCTTTGATGTCAGCAGGCTCTGCCTGGGTTTCACCATATGGAGCCTATGGCAGGACTGGAGATTAACTTTTCAACCTTAGTGTTCTTTTGACACTATTTTATGGAATTTTAGCCATACATCTTGTACATGTGTGTGTTCTGGGTATTTAATTTTTATATAGTTTGAGTGGTATATTTGGTTGCTTTTCCTCTTCATTATTAATTCCATTCTATATCATGTTAATATTTGTTGTTTGTGTTATGTTGTGGATTGGTTGTCAGTGGATTAGCATTCAGTTCATATCCAAACTGGTTGGTTGGTTAATGCATGGGTGTATATGCAAATATAAATTCACCCCTTTATTATCTCTATCAAACATGGGACTTGTGTTTTAATGAAGTTAAAATTACTCAGTGGGGCAACAAATAAAAGTTGATTAAATGGTATATTTATCATAACTTGAACAGACTACAAGATTGGGCCACCAATCAATAGGTGTCTTAAATAATCAAGTTAAAAGGACAGGTTCATAATATACTGCAGATATTTTGATTTTTATCTTGAATCTTTAGCATAAGTAAGTAGTCCTATTGACATCAGTGGGACTGCTTGTGAGTTAGTATTTAGAGGCTTGGTCCACAAACAAGAACACTTGTTGCCAATCTGAAATCGCATGTGGTGATTAAGAAATTAGTAATTTTCTCTGTGTGTATGGCCTCTCAGTGAGTTATTTCTGACTTGTGTAGCTAGAGCAATAACTAGTCCTTTTTATTTTGTGTTTATGTAATCTCAAAGACCAGGATATTGCAGTGTATTTAAATGTTACATTTTTTTGTAAGGTTTTCTTCAAAGCAATGACTAAAATGACACCACCTTGGTGCAATCAAGGGATTGTCATCTATGTTTCTAAACAATTAAAACATGAAGAAAATATCACTCTTTGCATTCATATTTAGATATAATAAGCAACAGTTTTCACCTTGCAACTTTATTAGAGGAAAAGGGCAATGAAAATCTTATCGAAAACTGCTTTCAGATCATTTTAGACTTTTTACATTTTTTTCCTAAATAGGAGACCTGTGAAAGCTCATGGCACTATAGAGCTGTCGTCATGTTATCAGCAGTTCCTCCCAGGACTTGGGATGACTCTCCTTTTGTGCTGCTAGTGGCAGTGCGAGTAACATAATATTGGACCTCGTTCCATTTAAATTATTATTATTCTTGTGCTATTCTTTGACCATTTCAAAACCTAAGGTCAATAAATAAAGTTACCTATCGATGAGGGTCCTTTGTATATGTAGAAACTGTGCATTTTATCTATTCCCAGTAGTAATCAAGCCTGCCTTGGGTGGATATTTTCAAAGGCATCCAACTCCCACTGACTCTCAGTAAGAACTCGCCCCCTAGCTGCCATCTGTGCCTTTGACAGTTTCCCACCTACTCTACAGCATGACTGACTGACTGTTCTCGACAACCTGCTCCCTGTTTGTGACAGTATGATGTGGTGTTAGAGCAGTGTGAAACACCCCGGAAAGTTAGCAGGGATTTTTGAGATCTCTCTTGTTGGTTCACATCCTGAGTTTTGATTTGCAGTGGAGACCCAAAACACAAAGGAAAGCTCAACCTAAACAGCAGAACTTTGCCTTGATTTAAGTCAAAGGGTCAAAGCCACCCAGTCATCATCCCAGGGTCCTTTAGCAATGACTCATAGGGAGTGCTGTGCTGGGGAGAAGGGAGGGTTTCTGAAAAGTGGGCAGTTCAGGACTCTTGCAAAGGAGCAAATTCCAAACTGCCATACCCTATAACCAAGAGTAATCCTACCTCTCATCCTGATTTCCCTCCACACACTCACACACAACACATACCTTATGCCTGAAATGACCCACCCTCCCTGATGCAGATGCCCATCTGCTTCCTCAAGCTAGAAATCAGCCAGAGGGAAGTGGAGGAGGGGGAGGAGTGTTGTAAGGCCAGGGGAACTACCAAGCGAAGTGCACCAGGAGTGAGAAGTCATCAGGCCAGCAAGGAGACGGGGAGGGAAGAGGGCAGCTGGTGAAAATGAGTGTTTGTTCACAGAACACATGGGACAAATGTTTCCACAAATTCAGGAGGGATTCCCAGCAAAATAAGATTATTATTTTATTTTCCCCAACTAAAGAAGCTGAGGCTGGATACTTGCTGCCATTTGCTCCTTTAGGACAGATGTAATTATTTTCTGCATCTGCTCTGGGTCGTCTTTTTGCACAGTGATGGAAACACTGCATCTTGCTTTGTATCAGAAGGACATGATTGACTGAAATACACTGCCATCATGTTCTTAATCTGCCCAAAACCCAGTGCCTGTCCTATTTGCTTAGACTCAAGAAAATAATAGGTGATAGCAACAAACAGGAGCACAAGTCCAGACAAAGAAATTTAAAGTTTTAAATCGATGAAAATGCACAAACAATGATGTGAGTAAAATGCTGCTGAGAGATTACTGAATTATAGCCTAAGGGTGGGGGCTTGTATTTGTTGTATTGTCTATCCACAAGTACATTGGTTTGTTTGGGGGGGGGTTGTTTTTTGAATTCTTCTCTTGCTGGGGATCTCTCCTGAATTTGTGAAAGCATTTGTCCTTTGTGTTCTGTGAATGAGCACTCACTTTTATAACCCTTCCTTCCTTATTCTGCAACCCCAGGTCGAGTTTAAAGCTGTCTTCCCTTTGTGCAAACTGGCAGTGCTACAGTTGCCAGTCCCCTAAATTGGATCCCTTCTTATGTCCACAGGGTGAATCAAGCGGAGGGTTTTTCTTTAAGATCTCATTTTTCAATTCCATGAATAGGCAACTTCCTGGTGCTCAGTTGTTCTGGATTAGAAAGAGGAAAGTCTGATATGACTCAGCCAGTGTTCAGCATTGTTTGAAGAATCTAGCTAAGAATTCATACTTAGCTTGCTAGGTGTAATCCACTCCCCTATCCTTCTGGCAGGGCAAATGCAGAGCAAATATGGTCGTGTTCTGTGTTACTTGTATTTGGAGGAGAATGCAGTGTTTATTCTAATTCGTGCAATTACAAATGTGTGGTATGAGCTACTCTTGCGATTCACATGGACAGATGCTTTCTTCTCACCTTGGGCAGGGGGCTGAAACAAGACTGGGTTATTTAATTTATTTCTTAAATACATTTTTCTTTGAGCAAACAATCTGATGTGTAACCAAAAAGCATTTTTAACAATGATCTTGCATATAAATGATGAAAGCTGAAATAATGAGAGCGGTTTTCAGCAGTAAATCAGCTCCAAAGGGTGGCTTCAATATTTCTTCATCAGAATAATTGATGGTTCTCAGTGATTGCTAATGGCACAATGTCTGCGTGTACTTCCTAGTAATCCATACAGTTTGATGATTCCCGTTTTAATGTTTTTTTTCCCTTTTCTGCTAGAATGGAGTCATGTCAGGACTGATGCAAATGCTTCTGCTGAAAGTCTCTGCTCACATCACAGAGCAGCTGGGAATGGCCCCAGGAGGTGAATTCAGAGAGGCTTTCAAAGAGGTATGAGCTGGAAGTTTGTTGTTTCTAAGGCCATGGTTACACTTACAGGATTATAGTGGTATTGGTTATAGCTGTCTTCATATACAGGTATAGGGATAGCGCTATAGTGTGGCCACACTGACACCCACCAGCAGTATAGCGTGGCCACATTTGCGGCACTTCAGGCGGCATTGGGAGCAGCGCATTAGGGCAGGTATCCCAGCATTCAGCTGGGTGCAACGTGCTTTTCAAATGAGGGGGGACGTGTTGTGTGTATGGGGAGGGAGAGAGCAAGTGGTTTTTCCGTCCTTCTGAGAGGCTGTCAGCACGTGTCTGTTCACGGAGAAGATTAGCAGACTTTGTTTTCACACAGGCTCCCTTCTTAAATATTTGCATTGCTTATCTGCTGAGTTAAGAGAGAAACTCTATAAAAAGGTACTTCCGCATTCTTCCAGCTGAGTTCAAAAGAAAGGGAAGAGACGTCAATTGCCTTAAATAGCTCCAGGCATCTCAAGAGATCACTTTCTCGCCGTAGCGCTACAGCGGGAGCGCTACAGCCTTATTCTACGTGCGGAGGTGGATTACCAGGAGTGCTATAACTCCGAGGTTATAGCGCTCTACGTGCCTCGCCAGTGTGGACGGTTAGTGAGTTATAGCGCGCCTGACGGCTTTATAGTGCTATAAAGTGCCAGTTTAACCAAGGCCTAAGTTAAAAATATTGGTCTCTTGTATCCTAGTCAAACTAAATAAAGTCACTTATTTGACCAGAGCACTTTTTTCTGATCCCTGCCTTATACATTGTGATGCCAGAGAACTAGAGATCTTTTTCTTAAAGGGGAACTACAAAGAGGAAGGGAAAATAGTGGGTTTTGCACCTTACTGCCCATTTCTGGTATATATAAGCATGGTTCCATAAAGACCATTTTTATAAAAAAAAAAAAAAAAAAAAAAAAAAGGTTTGGTTTTTCTTTTTTTTTTAAAAAAAAAAAAGAAAAACAGTTTTTGTCTTCTTCCTAGAAATAGTGTTATTCAGTTCATTCTTCTGTTTTTGCTGAGAGATAATGAAATCACAGTAGCTCTCCAGCTGAGAGAGAGGGGATGCTGAACATTTCACATAGAGTTTTTCTCCCAGTTCTGGCCCTGGTCCTTCAATGAACTCCTCACAGGTGGAACCCTGTTCCCATGCAAATTGGGGCCTCTGTCTGGAGTCAAAAGAATTTGCATAGGTGTCACAAACAAATCCCCCTGTCTCACTAGACCTCTCCTCCCCTTCCAGCTGAGGGCGAGAGAGCTGCAGCTTAGATTTCAATATGTCCTGATGATCAGGGTGGATTTGATTTAAATCACTAATCAGGAAGATTTATTCTTGTTTGTTGTAACCTTAATACATATTCTTCACAACTCTAAGATAGATGTGGATTCCATTTTTGGAAGGTACACACTATACATTTTTAAACAGTGATTTATTTTGAAAACGTTTCAGATGAGTTTTATATCTATATCAGAAAATGAATGATTGGTTATTTTATTTACCGAAAGTAACTACAGCAGATAATTCACCTCCCAATGACTTCATAAATATCTCCAATTCAACAGGTTAATCATTAATATTTGGAGGATTTTCTTGCCATCCTGTATTAGGAGGAGAACATCACCAGACAGATATTTAAATTGTTTTATTTAACTAGAACAACGTTAACTATTCTGGATTTTTTTTCTTCAGCAGCAAACATACAATATTTTAACATAACAAGGATAGGTCCCTCACTTCTGACATTTATCTCCAGGTGACTTCTACTTGTCCAGATCTATTCCACCCCCAACAATCTTCTAGTTATTGAACTTTTTGAAACTTTTCACTTTTAGCAAAAACAATGAGGAGTCCTTGTGGCACGTTAGAGACTAACGCATTTATTTGGGAATACGCTTTCATGGGCTAGAACCCACTTCAGCAGGTGCATGGCGTGGAACATACAGTAGGGAGGTATAAATACACAGCATGTGAAAAGATGGGAGTTGCCTTACCAAGTGGGGGTCAGTGCTAACAAGCCAACTCAATTTAAGTTGGAAGTAGGCAATTCACAACATTTGACAAGAAGGCATGGAAATCACTTTTGTAGTGTTAATGAGGCCAATACTTGCTAAATACTCACACCTTCTTGTCAACTGTTTGAAATGTGCCACTTTGTTTGCATTGTTTACATTGCTTCCAACTTAAATTTAATTGGCCCATTAGACTGGGTCTCTCTTATGGCCTGCTGCAGTTGTAGGCTTTCCCTTCTAGTGAGAGAATGGTATGGTGGATCTCAAATCAAGGAAGGCTACACAGGGGGCTTAGCACACTATAAAATCTCAGTGTAGCTAACTTGCTGGTTCAGGGGTGTGAAAAATCACCACCCTGAGCAGCACAAGTCTGAGTGCTTTAAAGCGCTAGTGTGAACAGGCTCTGTGCACTGGGAGCCGGGCTCCGAGCGCTCAGAGCTAATCCCCTTGTGGAGATGGATTACCAGGAGCGCTTGGAGAGCTCTCTCCTAGCGCTCGGGCGCAACCATGCTCAGACTTCAAAGCGCTGCTGCGGAAGCATTCCTGTGGCAGCGCTTTGAAATTTCAAGTGTAGCCAAGCCCTCAGAAAGACCTCAAGGCTTCTGGAATATGCTGCTCAAACAGTTTCACTTTTGTTTCTACTGCCTGTCCCTCCATTCTCACATTTATCTCTAGACTTTGTCTCCTTGTCCAGATCTATTCTGCCCCCAACACTCTTCTATTAATTGAACTTTTTGAAACGTTGCGCTTTTAGAGAGAGGTAAGGGATTGACTCTGTGTACACAAATTTGCAGAGGGACAATAGGGTTGAGGTCTGTTATTTCTCACCTCTATATATTTATTTATTTAAAACATTTTTGCTGTTAACAAGCATGTTATCTCTGGAGATAATCCACAGTCTGAGAACTGCAAAACTAAGCATCTTTGGTGGTGTCTTCTAGACTGAGCACTGAGTCCCATTGGATAGATTAACCTAAATAATCTATACAGAAGCCTGTATAACCCCATAAGATTGGGTCCCTAATCCATGAGCTATTGGAACTCATTCACAAAACTTTTCGTAAACATTACATAAATATATGGTTTCATACTGTAGAATTAGAATGTATAATGCCTATTCCATGATGAGATACATTATAGCTCAAAGATAGTTTTAATTAAGATATCTTCAGATAGGATTTTTTTGATAAAATACTTTGAGGAAAAATCCTATTAAAAAATAAAATTAAAAACGTATTTTTTATTTAGTCATTGATTTTTATCCATCATGCTAATGAAAAAAACACCCCAATCTGAACTCATTCCATCTCACATTCTGCTGTTTGGATGGGCATCAGGAGTAGAATGCTCCTGTTTGGCACCTGTTCAGGCTATCCTTAGCCAAAGTAGGAGAGATTCAGCTAGGATCTGTTATCTAGCTAAAAAGAGACATTTCTCTACCTGTGTGGCGCGTAATCTGCCTTCTCCAGGCATTGCAGGTAATCTAAAACAGCTGGAATATTTCCTGTCTCTAAAAATTTCAGGCCTTTCCATTAGCTCACTCTGGGTCCATCTTGCAGTGATTAGTCCCTCCCTTCCTCTGTTTTCATCACCACCCCCACCCCCACTGCAGTGAGATTCATAAGGGGCCTAGTCAGGACCTTTCCAACAGTGGTCAAACCTACACCTCAATCAATGGGACCTCAATTTCATCATGTCAATACACATCAGACCATTGTCTGAACCCTTGGTGACATGCATCATGTCCCACCTGTCTATAAAAGTGTCATTTTTCGTTGTGATCACTTTAATCAGAAGGGTTAGTGACTTGGGAGCAATCATGGCAGACTCTCTTAATACAATTTTTCACAGGGAAAAGGCAGCTCTTTGCCTCCATCCTAAGTTCCTCCCCAAGGTTATTTCTGAATTCCATGTAAACCAAATTATACATTTTTACTTGTCATTTTTTTCCCAAAACCTCATGCTTCTGCCAAAGACATCAGATGTACGCTGGTGTTCTACTTGCAGAGGACCAAGCCTATCACAAAATCATGAAGACTTTTCCTCACCATAGGAGAAAGATTGTGAGGTCAAGCAGTATCCTCTCCAGGAATCTTTAAGTGGTTTCTAGGTGAATCATTGAGTGCTACAGGTTAGCACAGATACCTCCTGACGGAGTCAGGGTACACTTCACATAGATACATGCAGATCAGCCACCTGGAGCTCCTTCCATTCATTTTCTATACATTGTGTGCTAGGTCAGGCCTCTGTTGCAGATGCAGCAGTGGGAACTGCAGTGCTGCAAGCATCTTCCTCTCACCCTGCTCATATCTGAGCACTGCTTGTCAATCACCTATGTGCAGAATAGATGGGACTAGCACTCGAAGAAGCAATGGAGGTTACATACCTGTAACTGGCTGTTCTTTGAGATGTGTGGTCCCGATTTGTATTCCACTACCAGTCTACTGTCCCCTCTGCTTTGGATCCTCCTGGATTTGAGATAAGAAGAGCAACAGGAGAGACATCAGCTTGCACTGCCTCTTGTGCTCTTTTTTGGGAAAGTGAGGAGATCTACTTTGCATGTGTGGGCCATTAGACATTGCTTGTCAGAATTTCTAGACTGTGGCACGCATGCGTATCCATGTGTGGAATACAGATAGAGACCGCACATCTCAAAGAACTTCCAGTCACCTGTAAGTAACCTCCATTTACTTGATATGTAAGTATGACAATATTTGCCCTTGTTTCCTTGGTATTCTTTAGAATATGTAGGTTAGTGTAACTAGTAATGGTGTCCTAACAATCTATTAACAGTTAATGTGTTCCTTCTCTTGCAGGCTGGTAAAGTACCTTTCTGTAAGTTTCATCTTGGGGACAGACCTATCCCTGTTACATTTAAGAGAGCCATTGCTGCACTTTCTTTCTGGCAAAAAGTTAAGCTTGCGTGGGGCCTCTGCTTCTTATCTGACCCAATCAGGTATGGATAAGTGTTTTTTTAGCTTCATTTAAAAGGTATATTGTTAAGTACCTGATCCAGAAGGGGGCTGAGCGTTCTCAGTTTCACTTCAGTGGGAGCTGAAAGTCCTCAGCAATCTGTCTATCTGAGATGATTGCCTGAAATCAGCCTAGACTAGATGAAGAATTATCGGGAAGTTCTTCTTCCTGTCCAGCCTCTCCTGCATCCTTTGGTAGAAGGAGGAATTGTGACAGGGACAAAGTGGAGTGACACTGTGCCAATTCACAGCTGTTTTGTGGTCCCTTAGGGACTATAGCCTGCTGTCATATTTCAGCTTGAGAACTGAGCTGTGATTACCAGCTCTCTGTGAAAGGAGATCTTGGCAACTGAGAGAATATGGACTGTAACCTTTAAATGTCTGACTATTCTGCTCATTAATATCAGCCTTTATAAGGGGTCTTTGTTATCTTTCAAGGAAATGTTACAATAATGCAATGGTTCCCATTCCCATTGTTCTGTCTGTGGATTTTTTCCCCCTCCAAAAAACTGCTAGGGCCAAATTTGGCTCCACCTGAATTGGGGCCAAATAACTCTGCAAAAGCAACATTAATTTGCATGGCTCAGGAGTGCATTCCTAGATGCCTTTTCAATTTACTTGTATTCCCAGCAGATGTATACAGAGTGGTGGTAGGTTTGCAGGGGATTGGGCGAGGAGGGCATATGCAAAAGTCCATTGGATCATGCTCTCTGACCCTTTGCACCTGTCAGTCCTTGTGTGGCTGGAACCATAAACAGCTCAGAGGGAACTATATGGGTTTTCAGGGACCCAGAGCTTAACCATGACAATTTTACCTTCTATTTCCCCACCTTGCTTTAATTTAGGTTTCATTTATTGCTGTTTCCACTTAGGCATATATTGCCATATCCAGTTTTGAAGCCAATATCTGTCTCTTTTGACCTGTTAACTAGCAGCTTATGTGAAAATATGGGGGTAACTATATTCTTTATCAGACTGTAACATGGATTTTGCTCTTATTTTAAGAAAGTTTTCATTGACTGAAAAGTGGTTTCTCTGCAACTCCTTCCTGTATTTTCCTCCCAGGAAGATATTGATCATTAAATTGAAACAGGCAAATTTTGCTGATTTATTATGTGTATGGGCAAGGTCCCTACACAGATGAGCTTACAATCTAATTTTGGGTATGACAACAACTGATGGTAAGAATATAGAGGGCAATAGGGAGATATGGAAAGACAGGGTTAATGTTTTAAGGTCATGATGACTCAATTCTGGTACACTCAGATGCTGATGGTTATGTGAAGGGTATTTAAATAAATATCTACATTTCATCCAAACTAGCTGGCGTGATCTCTTTAAGATACTCTGTAGAAAATGCACAATACACTTCTGCTTTCAGTTGTCCTTGGCTCCTGTTGCAGTGTTCCCAATCCCAGAGCATTTCATGACTAAGATATATGGAAAGTAAGCAAGTAAAGCACATTTTGGTGTCGTCTTTACTTTTATTTACATGTTTTGTTTCTTCTAACTATTGCTTGCACTACAACCCCAGAAACAAACACAAGGCTCAGAACTCCCAGAAGTACTACATGGTAAATGAGGATGAGTAAGAAGCTGCAGAGCAAATTCAGCTCATTTCCCATTCATTCCTTACTCCCATTCGGGGGATTTCTAGCTCAGAACTTTCTTCCTCAAATCTTTGGTAGGAACATATGGAATTCTACCCGTTTCTGCCGATTAATTGCTTTGGAGGTGCCCTTCTGTTCCTCTCCCTGTGCACACTCTCAAATGCTCTGTGTTGTGGTGACCAACTTTGCTGCTTCAGGACTGCTTGACAAGCCCCAGGAGGAGCACAGTAAATAATTCTCCGTAACTGGGCAGTGGAATAGCTCCTTCCCTCAAAGCCTTGGCATATTGTCTCAAGTGTGATGCCAATTTATGTATTTGTTTAGCTTCCCATGAATAAGGCATAATGAGTGACTTCTATTGAATAGCTCTTAAATGACTGACCACTTTTTTCCCCTTTGACTGAGTTCAGACACATTGCTTGGAATATGAGTCTATAGGGAGGTAGTTTTGCTTTCTTAGGAGGTACAGAACTCATAATTTTATAAGTCAGTGTATCTGTATTGGACTTTGAGAGCATAATACAGCCATTGGGACTGTTTCTCTTTCTTCCAGTAAAGATGATGTGGAGAAGTGTAAACAGAAGGATTTACTGGAGCAGATGATGGCTGAAATGATTGGAGAATTTCCTGATCTCCATCGAACAATTGTCTCGGAGCGAGATATTTACTTGACCTACATGTTGAAGCAAGCAGCTAAGCGAATAGAACTACCTCGTGCTTCAGAAAGTAATTGCTTTAAAGCAGATATCTTGACTTGTGTTTAGCAAGTAATATGTTCTTAATGTAGTACTCCATGATTTTCCTTCTTCTCAGGAAATCTGAAAAGCTTTGCTGTTTTGCTTTGTAGACAGGTACCAGGTGTAATAAATGAGATGTCTTCATAAATTATAATGCTTAAAAATAAGGGAGAATATTGTTAGATTACTATGACAGTCTCTTCTACCAGTAGAAGTAGAATGAAATTCTTAGGTTTATGAGAGTGCTTTGAATGATGGATTCCTCCTTCCCATCATGCGTATTTCAAACAGGAAAATACTAATTGGGCTGCTAAAGTTTGAAAAATGCAGGAATCAATATTACAGCACAGGATGGGACTCAAGTCTTCTTTTATAAAAGCAATAATGTACTTGAGGAGGGGTGGGCATACTGAATACTTGTTTCTTAGGTCTCTAAAGGCACTTGGCTGTCACTTTTGTGATCCATAATCCCTTGGGATGCATAAGTTATTAAATTATGGGTTATCTTATACCTGATATCTTAAGAAGTCTTAAGAAGATATTAGATGTAACTTTAGTGTAGGTTTGCTGAGACTTTCTCCCACTTTTAAAATTTCACAAATGTTGCACTTGGGCCCCTGTTGCTCCCTCACATGGTTTTTCCTCCATGCTGCCAGCTGGAGCAGCAGCATCAGCATCAAACTGTTGAAAAATCATTCAGTTTTGCTGTCAGTCCCATTTGGGTCATGAGAGAAGCAGTGGGTGTCAAAGCAACATGTGAATGGTTTCCCTCTACTGTGGGGTCTGGAGTTCTCTGAGAAGAAAAGGGGATAAGTCTTACCACCGCTCTCCTCCCAAATACCTTAGCAGCAGGGGAGGATAGTTTGTGCAGTTTCTCTGCATGGCACTTCCCATGTGACCCGAAAGAACCAGAGTGAAACTGCAGAAAATCACATCCGTTTTGTTTTGCGGCTGGAAATGCTTTATGCAAGAGCAGCATGGCAATGGCCTCATGCATGATTGAGCCTGGTGATGAGAGATGATGGAGCAAAAGGGGAGGGAGGGTTAGATTCCATCGCTAAAAAGGAGATGCTACAAGGGACATGAGTAGAAAGGGGCTCCACCTAGATCCTGCTCTTCATGCTGGGCCCTCAATGTGCTGCTGCAGTGGCTCTTGCTTTTCTTGGTGCTGGAAAGCAGGATGGGCTCAAGGCTTACCATTGAGGAGGGGTAAGGAGCAGGGACTGTGGCGGGTTAAGCAGGGGCTCCTGGTGTTTGGGAGAGTATAGTAGGCTGGGGCTCTGGGCAGGGGTGGGTGTAGGGGCTTATAGGCCTAGGGAGTCATGCTGAGGGTGGGCAAGGGAGGGTCAGGCTGGTGGGGATGGGATACCTAGGAGGGGAAGAAGAGAGGTCAGACTGGTGGCAGTGATGGGGGCAACTGGGAGAAGAAGAGGAGTGGAATCTGGTTGCATGGGGAGGAGAAAGTCAGGCTGTGTGGGAAGGGGAAGAGGGATCAGGCTTGTGGTGGTGGGACATCTGGGTGAGGAAGAGGAGCGGGGTTAGGCTGTGTATGTAGAAGTAAGGGGAAGGGAGGTTCAGGCTTGTGGTGGGGGTGGGGGAGACACCTGGGATAGGAAAAGGAGGGTGTCAGGTTGTGTGAGGAGGCCTTCTGGGAGGGAATGTGGGGGTGAGCTTGTGGTGGGGGGGTAGCACTTGGGAGCTGAAGTGGTGTGGAAGGCAGTGGCCTCTTGAAGGTGGCAGCCCTATTTGGGTTCTGACCAGGTTTTGCCCAGCTACCCGCTGACCCCCCTTTCGTAACTGGAAGAGCGGAGGTAAATGTCAGTGAGTGGCATTGTGACTTGCCACACAGCATCACAGTGTCACTCAGGTTTGTTACCCTAGGGAGATGCAGACAGGTTTGGCACCCTACCAGCTGGGCTGCTTCTTGGTTGTCTCTAGGTTGGTCATAGTGATCAGGGCCACGTAAGCGTAGGGGCACTTCTTAGTGGGATCTGATTTCAAGTCTCTCTTCAGGGTTCAGCTTGTTCTTGGCTCGTTGGGCCTCCTTGCTGGCACTGGTGTCATGACCCATCAGGTGTCTGCTTTGGGGTCCTGGTGCCTGGCCATTATGACACCCATGTTTCTTCTCAGGGGTAAAGAACCAGCTTTCTTGCTCCCTCAGTCAGGAGTCTCAGTCCCTTATTTGTATCGACTTTGATCAGACTTGCATCCACAACCAGTTGAGACTCAATGCCCCTTTCCCTTAGGAGCTGGTAAAGTTCCTCTTAGTTCTGCCTGTTTTTCAAAAGGCAGCCACGTGTGTCTGGCTCCAGAGCCTCCGAAACCCAATGTACCAAACAACTTGCTCTTGGGTGATTTGTATGGTCTCCAGCAAGTTTTGTGTTAATCAGGATCACTCTTCCCTAGAGCTACAGAGCCAGTTGAGCATGGTTGAGCTCACTTCTAAGTCATATTGCATAAATGTAGCCAAGTGACTAGTCTACGTAGGTAACATTTCCTAGACAAAAAGGAGAGAGTATTAGATTTTTTTAAATTTAAATTGCCATGTATATTTAAGTATAATATCTCTATTAATATATTTCATATTTGATTTTAATACTAAATGTAGATTTTTCTTTTATTTGCAGACTATGTATCACATGCTCTTGTTTAGTTTAAAGGAGGTAGGTGGGCTCCCAATTCCATAGTGCACAGAGCCCCAGAACTCTTTAATCTGGCCTTGCTGGTGAAGGAGAGAAGTAAAAAAGATGGGAGTATTGAGTAGAAGAAGGGGAGACAATGAAGCAAAAAGTGGAAAAGGAAAAACAGTAGGGAGGACAGAAAAAGGTTATTTGAAATAGAGAGAAAATTCAGGGGAGAGAAGACAAAAACCTAGAAAAGCAGCTGGATTTTCAAGGAGATTGTATCTGAGGCTTTTCATTTATTGAATTGTTAGCTGGAGAAGTCTAGCACACAACTGTGTGTGTGCATGCGTGCACATCACAAGCAGTTTATGGTGTCAGAAAACACTAGAATGTGAATTCCTTACTGAATGAGGCAAAAAAGGAGAATCTTGTTTGTGTATTTATTATTTATGTGTTGCTTTATCCCCATCATGCTGATCCACTATACCTGGCAGAGAGAATCAGAATGGCACTAGTGTTGCTGCAGCATTCACTCAAGTTGGAGATCTAAAACCTTATATCCTGTTTTGAGGGTCATATATTCAAATAGGACCCCAAAATTTGCTCCTGTGACTTTGGTGGGCTAAATAGTGAGTGCATATTGAAAGGTGATTCGGGGCTCCTTTTATTTATATTTGAGCGAGGGATACTAAGTTCTTCAAACATAAATTGGAAATACCACTCCCAAAATAAAAATAAAGAAAACCATCAGATGCTTTAAAAATAGGATAATTACCCAGTCATGTAACAAGAACCAGGTGGGCCAAACTCTGTGCTTCTGAAGATTCCCCACTGAAATCAGTGGCACTCTGTGTAGACAGAGGGGTCCAATTTTGCAGAGCTCCCTCTGTAGGCTCAGGGCCCATATGTGTTTTGCATTGTACCCTGATGGTCACTAGACTCAGGTGACCTAGGTTACCCAAATTCCAAAGATGAGCAGTGGAGAGGGATTTACGCACTATCTGAGCTTCCAACACCAACTGCTTATGGGTCAATCTTGACTGCCTCAGCTGGATATAATAGGAAAGGCAATCTCTCATGGGACCAGTGTGAGATCATTCAGGACTTTAAGAATCATTGCTAAAAACCTTGAATTCTGCCCTTCAGAAGCAAATAAGAAGACAATGCAAAGACTTCACCCAATTTTATGTGCTCATGGCAGGCTGTATTAGCAAAGAGCTGCATTCTGCCCCAGCTGGAGCTTCTAGAACTCAGAGTAGCACTAGAGATAGTCAAAATAAGTTATATTGGGGTGGGGGGAAGTGTTTATATGTGTGTGTTTTAACTTTTTGAAAATTTTTGGTTCATGTTTACTGGGGGTAATTGTTTGAGACAGTTGCCTTGAAATATGATTACCTTTTTTTAAAAAAAAAAAAAAAAAAAAAAGTTTCTTGCAGTTTGGTAATGTTTTTCTCACTGGAGAAGAGACTGATTATATTTTTTCCCCTTTCCTCTTAGCTGAACCCAGAAAATGTATCCCGTCTGTTGTAGTTGGAGTGGTTGGGATGGGTCATGTGCCCGGAATAGAAAAGAACTGGAACACTGACTTAAACATCCAGGAAATCATGAGGTAACTTTCTCTCCTTTTTGCATGTTGATTTAGTAGCTCTTCATTTTTAATGCTTATGACATCTTGCTTAGATCATCCAGAATTGTGAGCCACACTGTTACAAATCTGCCTCAACAAGACTGAGCTTTGCTGCTGCTAAGCTGTGTCAGCTCCCCGTGCCTCTAGCTTGTCTGCCTTGCCAGCAAACTCTTCAGGACTCCGTCAGTTCAAACTTGCCTTGTAGGTAACAATCAGTGAACTGCAGTTCCCAAGAAACATCTCTCTGGAGTGTCCAGTCCCTCTCACTGGAAGCTGTTAAGTTCACTGCCTCCAAAGAGATGGCGCCCACATTGGCTTGTTAGGTTAGCTGAAGACCCACACTTCACTTCAGGTCAGCAGCACTGAGAGAGTTTTGTAATAACACATGAATAAGTTTATCAACAAAGAACATAGGTTTAAGTGATTTCAAGGAAGAGTATGCTGTGTTGTGTTAGCCATGTCAGTCCCAGGGTATTGGAGAGACTAGGTGAGTGAGGTAATATCTTTTATTAGACAGACCTGAAGAAGAGCTTTGTATGGCTCAAAAGCTTGTGTTTCTCACCAACAGAAGTTGGTCTAATAAAAGGTATTATCTCACCCATGTTGTCTCTTCAAGTAAAAGTGAATGAGATATGAAAGGTTACTAACAAAACATGCTTGCTTGTGACTAAAAGTTAATGTCCACAAGTTACAATCTTTGTCTAATCAGGTGTCTCACCTATAGTCCATTCCCAGAGACTTCAACCTCCTTGGTTGAAGGATCCACCTTTCTCAGATGTCTAGAGGTCTGGCCTTTTGTGTCCTTCAAGTGATGTGGCCAAAATGTGTGTGTTTGTACTTATAATTCCTAAATTTCATTGTCGCTCTTTCAAAAGCCAGGAAGGCTTCCTAGAGAGAGAGCCTCCATCCTCTTGTGAGTGCTAAGTGATCATCTCCCCCACTTGTTAGTTTGATAGCTGTGTTTACTATATGTGTAATGTACTTCCATTGTTTCTGGGCTCATCAGGCTCCATTTACACTGGAGACACAGGCAGGCAGGCAAAATAATATTCCTTTGTCTAGGACAGGCTGAGTTTAAGCATGCTTGGCGAACGCCTTTTACAAACACATTTACAGCACACATCTATAATTCTTTATACTGTGCCTGTACATCTGTCACTCAATATTATTAATGACCAGCATATTATACGTTTGGGTAGGATACCTTACATGACATTTTTTAGGTACAGATTATGACAACAATGAGGTGGGGCAATGTGTGTGCCAGGCCTGATGTGAGTTGTGCTGTGGTGTGCCCTCTGCCCTAATCCCAACTTCGTGGCTGGTGGATGAACTTTCAGCTTTCTCAGCAAATTTGAGATGCACAGTCTGTGTCCTTATGCCTGTGTATTCTGAGTTAAATCTAGGAAGAATAAGTTCTCCTGCTGTTCTGCAGATACCTTTTATTATGCCTCATGAGGGGCAAAGTGATCTGGAAATAACCTTTCTTAGGATTCAGAATCCAAGTGTGTATTTCCATTTACAGATTTTTGGATTGTCCCATATTGAACTTACTGAATCTCCTTTGGGTTTATGCTGGGAGGTGATTTAAATTAGTTGAGAGGCTGAAAAAGAGAGAAAAGCAACTAATAAGAGAACGTTAAAAGATGGAAGCTAAAGTAGTTGTTGTATCTCTATCTGCTATAGTCTCCACACCCCCTTCTCTATCTTTCTAAGGTATACCTTTTTCCAATCCCTCAAAATACAAAATCCTGTTTATATTAGGAAACTTTTATCATTGTAACTAAAGTTAATTTAAAATCAGTGTAAGGACCCAGCGAAAATCTCTTTTACATATGTACACATCTAACCCCATTTAAATCATGGTAATATTACAGGATTGCACCAATGTAACTAAATGTAAATACACTTCGTTATACCAGTGAAACTTTTTCTAGTACTGGGAAGTGCTGACCCTCTTTTTTTAAATTCTAATGCTGATGTTTAACTTATGCCACCTTATACATCACGTTTGATTTTGGTTCTTTGTATTTAGATGAATAGTCACTTAAAAACAATTTTACATAGATTTAAATTTCTCCACAGTACTCCTGCCGGCATTCTTTGTTTTGTTAAGAATTCTGATGGTAAAAGAGGTCAAGCTCCTTAGGGAATTAAAAGTTGTGCCCTACGCGACTGGAAAGGTCATTGGTCCAGATCCTCAAAAGTATTTAGACATCTACTGATTTCAGTGGAAGTTATGAGCCTAAATACTCCTCAGAATCTGGGCCATTACCCTTAGGTTTGGAATAAGATGTTGAATGTAATCTTGACCTTGAAAGAATCATTTGCTCTGTCTTAATATTCATATTCCTTGCAAGGGCTCCTGCACTAGTAAGGAAGTGTGTTGTAATGACAAACATTTTTGCAAAAATGATCATTGTTTAATGAAGATGGGGAAGGATCTTTTTCTTGCAGCTATGTGGGTGATAACTTTGTCTTTACCACCTTTACTTCAGTGTACCTCCACCGTCAACTTCGAGTAAGGTTCTCAGATTTGTCATAAAGGCAACAGTTTTCGGACTGATGGGATATGGCTGCTACCGGGTAGGACAAAGGACAGTTCAGTTTATTCTCTCAATGCCAACAACACAGAACTGTCTTCAGAGGCTGACGGAAATTGGATCTCGACATTGAACGCCCGGTTGAAATACTGTCTGGAGATAATTGCAGAAAAGAATGGTAAAGACAGCACATGCTAATTGGGCTGAAAAAGAGGGAGTGAGGATTCTTGTCATAGATTCCATTTGTTGCTGAGCAGTGCTGAATTGCTGTGAAGTAAATGGGTTGCTATTAAAAGCTACACTGGCTGTGACCTAATGAATGAGTCTACTTCCTGATAAGTGTGTGGTTATGAAAATACCTGATTCCAGTTTGAGGTAAATGAAATATGTTACACATATATATTATATATCATATTATATATTATGTGTATATATAATATATATTTATGATGATGTAGTACAGACAGCATAAAGAGTGTATATTCTTGACTTTTTTTCAGAGGAACAGAGCAACCTACGGTAACTTAATTGTGTTTCTGCTCAGCAGTGCAAGGACACCTCTGTGAGTAGTGTTTCGGTATAATAATACCAAATGATCATTCCTGGTGCTAAGCACCAATAAAATGATTTAGAAGGACATCTTCTTAAAGAAAATTTTGTATACATTTTAGGTTTTTTTAAACTTCAGAACTTTCAAAAAAATATCAGAATGGTACAGGCTGTCAGACGTACACCTCCAAGTTTCTTTGAGCCTTATTAAAGAACTGAAACGTTGCCTTTAAAGTTACACCTCACCTTTCGCACATCAGTGGTAATAGTTTTCTCCTCTGTTGGAAAGGTACATACCTTTATCAGCAGCTGTTGGTTAACTTCCAGTGTTTACAGGGCACTCTGTTCCTTTTGGATTCAATTATTTAACCATATTAGTTAGCCAGATCTGTTGGCTTTAAGTTCAGTATTTTTGAGGCTAGAACTACTGTCTAATTTACTTTTCACATGGCAAGATTTTTCTTTATTTGGACAATGTGTCTGGGCCTGATATGCAGTTCTTGACCTTACTCCTCTCCCCCCCGCGCACACACAGATGCAAAGGTTTTATCACTATAATTTTTTCAGTGGATGAGTATTTTACCTATTTAACAGAGAGAAAAGCAAAAATCAATCAATTTTTTTAACTAGCTATGGGGTTTGGAGTTTTTTAATCTTTGCTGTTTGTAGAATTATGGGTATGACTTCAACTGCTGTAATGTTAAACACTTTTTTCAGTACATCTTCTAACCTTATGTTCATTATGTCTTATAGTTCTTTCTGTATCCATAAGACAGGATTGCCCTTGATTATAAGTGCCCTTTGAAACAAACTATTCCTTTCCCAATGGTATAGCAATCATAATTGTCATAATAATGTTTTAATTTCTTATTTTATGTGAAAGAGGTCCATGTACTACTGGAACTCCTACGCAACTGCAG
Organism: Dermatemys mawii; assembly: GCA_007922305.1. NCBI lineage: Eukaryota > Metazoa > Chordata > Testudines > Dermatemydidae > Dermatemys > Dermatemys mawii. The sequence goes on from ML677341.1 coordinate 29,546,854, forward strand.
ATTGTTTGAAGTGAAGTCTATATCTGTTCTGATACCTTTTTGTGGGGAGGAAGAGCTGAATCTGAGGAATGGCAGCAAGGAGAGGTTGATTTTGGTTTTCATACGGTTCAGTAAGATTAACAGACTGTGCTTGATTATTAGCAGGGTATGTTCCCCCACACAAGACTTTGGAAAGTGTCTTCACACAATCTGTTATTTGCCCAACATTTTTGTATGTGTATCTTTCATGCTGTGTTTTTGTTTTTGTTTTAAAAAGCTTTTTCTCTTTAACCCTACGGAAATGAATGGCCTAATCCTGTTTGCATTTATGCCACTGATATCACTGGCAAGCTAGTATGTCCTTTGGGCCTGATAATCCATTCTCTTGCACCTTGTGTAGTTATTTAGATCCCAATCCAGGAAACCACATATGGGGATGCTTAATTTAAAGGATGTGTTTAAATCTATCCTGATTTAAAACACTTGTGTATGTAAGTGTGCTTTTCTGAATTGGGGTGTACACGTGTGCAAGGGAGTGTAAAATACTGCCTATGCAGAATGGCTGTATTTCATATTCCCTTTTCACAATCCAGGACACAGCAGAATTGGGTCCTTCATGTTCAGTTTTCCATTTATTAATGTTTGAAAAACAAGCAGTGATCTGTAGTGAGCTTGAAGGCAGCATTAGCAAATAACTAAGTGACTACCTGAATTCTGAGTCTTGATTTTTTTTGTAATAATTTAATAACCTGTTTAGCAGTCCTGTTTTTTTAAATAATTTTATTACATTTTATGTATGTTTTTCAAGAAAAAGCTTAAGCCCAATCTTCTCCTGGCTTTAGTGACCTACCAAAAGATTGGGAGCTTTTTCCCCTCCTGAGATTTCTTTAGGAGGTTTAGTTCAGTGCATTAATATTTTGCTTTAAAATCTCTGCGAACATATCTGTGCTCAGGTAATTTTACATAAAAGAAAAAAACTAAGGAAAATTGCAGACAAATGAGCCTTAAATTTGGATGGGGCTAGCACTAAATGATTGTCTTGAAGCATTTTCACATGCTTAGTGTGGTGTTTTTTCCCACATGTGCACAATTACCTGCACCCCTGGAAAATGGTTACATCAGTTACTCTTTGATTTTTATGACAATTTGAATATTACCAAATGTATTGTTTTTAAGAGTGTATTGTTTCCCCCACTGTATCTCTTAAAATATATAAACAAATTCTTGAAACAAGCTGTTTGTTGATGAAGAATTTGTTTTCAAACTGGCAGATCATCAAAACCCACAAGTGTTTATCCTGGGGTAATCAAATGCCTGATGAATTTGCAGATCTAACAGTCCTATGAATCCCCATATAAGTGGTGTATGTTGTATACTTGATGTGCTATACTGTCTATGTAATATGCTCAATGTTTTACCCTCCGTTCATTTTCTTCTGTGTTCTAGAGTCAATCCTTTAGGTGTTAACATCATCCAGTGAAATTTAAACGTATGTTGAATTGTCCCAGCCCTCACTCAACCCTGTGAAGCCATATTGTATTTTTTGGTAAACTGTGCATTTGCTTTATGCATTTGTACAGCTTATGTAAATTTGAAGTATTTTTAACAAACGTGTGCCTTTTAGTCTACAACGGTTTAAAGTAAACAGCAGTCTGTTCTATGTTATCCAAATAAAATATTTTAACCACTGTTTCTCTTGGAGACATTTATTTTTGGTATTAGTCATAAGTTTAAAAAACAAATACTGGTTAACTAAAGTAGATGCAAAATATGCACACCACCTAATGTATTTTTCTATACCATTACTGTGGCTCAAATCCAGCAAAGCACTTAAATTCATGCTTAAATTTGAGCACATCAGTAGTTTTATAAGAAGTAGATCATGTGGTTAACTGCTCTGCTTTGGATCAGAACCAGAACACTCAGTACTTTGAAGGACTGAGCCTCATAAGAGGCTAAAGGTGCATGAATTTGTGACAAAATAAAACCAGAATTTATTTAATCTTGAAAATTTGACCAGATTAATCAAAATAACCCTTGCAAAAATATATGCACAAAGCTTTAATTTTAAGTCAGGATAATGTTCATATTGAAAATAAATCCATATGTAACATATAATATATATATATTAAAAAAATAGTAAATTTACTGATGATAGAATATTCTATGTTGTTTGCCACTCAACTGCCTATATTTTTTGTATGCATTCTTCTGGAGAAAGGGGGCTTATGCAGCCCTGTGGACATAAGCATTATGTCTGTTATCCTTTCTTAGGCAAAACCTCTGCTGATGGCAACGTGAGCTTTCACTGAATAGTGCTGAATAGACCATTTATATGGAAGCAGACACTGGGTTTTTTTTAAAATAAATGTTAAAATAAAGTGCTGCCCATGAAACTTCCCTCTGACATGCCCCTGAAATAGTTAAATGAAAGTACTGTCTCAGTTGGGGCCCAATCTGGCAAGGTGTTGAGTGGAGGGGGGTCCTTGTTACCTTCCAGAATTGGGCCCTCATTTTGCAGCTGCAAAAAATGAATCAGGGCCAAAAGAAAGCCTTAAAGTAAAACAAAAATGACTACACTGCCAGCAAAGGTGATCAGTTAGCTAACCCACCCGAAATAATACACAATGATTGGGCAATTCAGTATGCAAAAGTACTGAAGGGGAGGTAGCTAAATCAAAGGAATGCCATGCTCTCTCTCCTCCCACTCACATCCTATCTAATATGTTTCTAATCTACTCTTTTGTGTAGGAATAGAAGCTACCTGCTTTTATAATCTATTGTTTATCACTGCTGTATACAGACATTTGGCCAACATAATATTTATGATTATAGGTCTTTTTTTAATGTATGCTAGCATAATACTGAATCATATTTAAATTACTGAATTAAAAATCACCCAGAGTTCCACTGGAAGTTGCTTATTTGAAGCTATGCATGTGAAATGTAAAAACCTTTTGAAAGTGCCAGTTTTATAAGAAATATAACAACTTATCTCAAAGTGCCAGTCAGAAGTAGGAACTACACATTAAAAAAGGAAAAAAGGAGGAAAATTGTCATTTGTGCAATTCTAAGACAAACTTGTAGTTATTTGCTGTTTCCCTCTGAAATTAAAATAAACTTTGATTTTAGACTTTGCTGTTTCCAGACTGTTTATTTACTGCAAGTCTAATAACTCTTGTCTCATAACTTATTTTTACAGCTGAACAAATGAAGGGCCAGATCCTGCATGAGTCTAGGGCTTAGCTCATTCACTTGCCTTTTGATATTGACTGCAAGTCTGAGCTGTAAAGGGGAGAAGCTGTGTGTCAGCTAGGCTAAAATAGGGAAATATCACTAAGTGGTAGATTCCCACGGCACTGTGTAGCCACCAAAAGTCCCTTTGTGCCAGCTGTGTGAAAGGGAGGGGAAATAAATCGAAGAGACGTTCCACTCAGCATTTCTATGCTGAGGTAAATGTGTGACTTGTCAAATTGCTATGTATATTGTTCTTCTTTTTCCTGCTGTATTCTTATTGGGAGGGGGTCAAATGAGAGCTTCCTCTAATGTGGGAGCCAATGGTAGGGAAGAAATTGAGTTATCCTTTCTGCCTCCATTAACGGGGGGGGGGGGGGGGGGGGGAACGGGGTGGCACAAGTAGCATGGAGGTTGTGCCATGTTTTTCTTCACAGGTCTTCCCCTTCAGTAGTGTGTCCCTGACCCCTGCCTCTTGCTCGATGTCCTGGCTCCTGTGCTCCAAGAGGCTATGCTGGTGCAAGGGCAGCTCTGAAGAGCTCACAGCTCCTGAAGTAAACACTTTCCTTTCACTCATGTGGAGTGTTCTTTATTTTTTAAAGAGGAAGACTTCTGATTGCTGGTTTAAATAAACAAACTGAGTCATACCGTCACTTCCACCTCTCACCCTATCCCAGCGTTGATGCAAAATATTTTAGATGTGTGCTGTGCTGAGGAAAAAAGTGAGTTCAGCTTTTAACATTTTTTTTACCTATAATTCTTTTATTTAAATAAATGCATCTCCTCCCAGCAAAGTAAAACTCCATGTCAAATAATGGTACAAACTACCAGCTGTCAGCTATGAAGCTAACACACAAAATGTGCACAAAATAATTTAAGGGCCAGTTTCTGACCCTCTAGTGTTTTGATTAATATCAGAATCCCCTAACTGTAAAAGCAGCCCCTCTGGTTTCAGTGGGGTTGCTTGCAGAATAAGATACTGCGCAATATCAGTAACACCGGCAGAATCAGGCCTTATTTTACTTTAACTGCTGTGTTCTGCATGCTTTAAAATATTTAGTCTCATCAACTGGCTGCAAGTCATATGACAATAGCAATATCTTTTTTTTTTTTTTAAAGTGGAGGTAACTAATGGATTTCAATAAGAGAATAGTAGTATTTTGAAATGTTCCCCAGTGACGGCAAATGCCCATAGTTCTTAAACTTTTATTTTTTGACTATGAAACTTACATACAAACACAAGTTTTAACTATATTAAACTTGCATCCAGACACAATCATAATTATTAGCAATACAAGCATCCTGTACAGTAACTGCCTATGCAAATAACTAACTGTCCACCCAATGCTGTTTAACACATCGTTATGGTTTTAACATACAGTGATGGTGAGATGTTTAGCTGTAATTGTGTTAATCTGAGTATTTCATTCAAAAGTGATCAAAGGAGCTCTCCATTGCAGTATTGTCAGTCACAAATGTTCAGAAATCATTAGATTGACTTTCAAAGCATGAGAAAATGTAAAAATAATAGATGTGATGTTGTTTTTATTTGCCTTCTGCTTTTTGAGCCTTTAGGGTGCACTATAGGGTCACATTTTAAAGCATTCTCCATGGCCACCAGTGCTAGAAACTTGCCTTTTCTTTAAAAATGAAGGCCGAAATCATCACATATCCACTTGACTCTTGGAGTTTGGGCTTTAAGGAAAACAATAATTATCATGAGGCTCATCATGAAATCGTGAGAGTTGGCAACAATTGTGTGTCTCTCGACCTTTCCAGACTACTGTACTCAGGAGCCTTTCATATACTTAAGGTTCATCTCACTTAAAAGCTACTTGCTTACAACATCAGACATAAAAATACAAGAGTGTCACTGCACACTATTACTAAAAAATTGTTCTACTTTATCATATAGTTATAAAATAAATCAATTAGAATATAAATAGTTTATTTACATTTCAGTGTATTGTAGATAGAGCCCTATAAGAAGTCTGTGATGAGTTCGCTCACAAAGACCCCCTTGGGACTGGCCCCTGATGTGCTGAAACTACCTCTGAGTCGGTTTTCCCTGCCAGCTTGGGACTCCAGAACCCTGAGCCAGACACACTACTTCACTGCAACACAGACCCAGGGTCTGAACTACACCCCCAAACCTGCAGGCTTTAACCAAAAACTGCTCAAGTTACTTATCTCTACCACCCAGTTCCCAACGGAATCTAAACCCCAAATAAATCTGTTTTACTCTATATAAAGCTTATAGAGGGTAAACTCATAAATTATCCGCCCTCTATAACCCTGATAGGGAGATATGCACAGCTATTTGCTCCCCCAGATATTAATCACTTACTGTGGGTTAATTAATAAAAGTGATTTTATTAAGTATAAAAAGTAGGATTTAAGTGGTTTTAATAAAAGATAAAATAAAGTAAGTTACCAAGCAAAATAAAACAAAACACAAAAGTCTAAGCCTAATACATTAAGAAACTGAATACAGGTAAATCTGACCCTCAGAGATCATCCAATAAGCTTCTTTCACAGACTAGGTGCCTCCTTAGCCTGGGCCCAATCCTTTCCCTGGTACAGTTCTTTTTAGTTCCAGCTCAGGGAGTAATGAGGGGCTTTCTCATAACTGCAGCCCCTTTGTTGTGTTCTGCCCCTTTATAGCTTTGGTATAAGGCAGGAATCTCTTGTCTCTCTGGGTCTTCCTCACCCCTCCTCTTAAATGGCAAAGCCCCAGGTTTAAGATGGATTCCAGTACCAGCTGAAATGATCACATGTCCTGTGAGACCCCAAGCCTCCATTCTTCCTGGCCTGACTCACGGGAACACAGGAAGGCTTACAAGTAAATAGAGCCATTTACAACTAATTGTTCTAGTTCATGGGAGTCACCAAGATCCTAAGCCACCATTACTGGTGCACACTTTGCATAATTACAGTAGGACCTTAGAACAGTGGCTCCTAAACTTTAACAACTTGTGAACCCCTTTCACTAAAATGTCAAGTCTGCTGAACCCCCCCTCCTAAAAATGAATATTTGCAGGGATTTCCTCCCTTACCTGAGCATAAATTATAAAAGCAGTGATCTTGGAAATTTGGTTTTATGGCATGCTAATTACACGCGATTATTAATTATCATTTATCATTACAGTATTTTTATTAGATTACAAAAATGGTGACACTTTTCCAAGATCTCACCTTCATACTTGTATCACTTTGAATAAGCCTGTTATAAGACGAGGCTCCAATGTTTCATCAAGGAGTATCATGTAAAACAGCATGAAGGTATTTAAGAAGCCAACTCCAATAGTTCCTCCTACACAAGCATTCAGGTCTTGAGCAGTCCAGGCAAACAACAAAAGCTTAAACTTGTTCTTTATAATAATTTAAAAAACAATACTAGCTGCCTCTTTCACTTTAAAAACAGCAAAAAATACCCATCTCCCTTTCCATTTCTTATAAGGAGTCTTGAAGTTTAAATTTCCTCAGTGTATTAGATATGCTTGCTTTGATGTGCTTAGCACTTGAAAATCTCCAGGGCTCCACTCTGCCAGCCCCATGCTGCCCAGGATTCCTGGGGATGGCTCTGTCTGCCATTCGAGAATTTTTTCCCAATAACCCCCTGTAACATTTTGTGAACCCCAGTTTGGGAATCACTGCATTAGAGTAATATTTCATATTCTACTTTTAGATATAAGAATGATACATTCACACAAATAGGATGAACACACTCAGTAGATTATAAGCTTTGTAATGACACAAGAGACCTTTTGCATAAAGCATATTCCAGTTACATTATATTTACACTCCTAAGGACATTTCCATAAACAGATGGAGTGTAATGTCACAAAGTCATTGTATGAACTTTTAGTTTGTACTGATTATGCGAATGGTTTTTATGTAACCTACTGTAAAATTTGGCAAATATTAAATGAGTTGATAAACCATCTGGAAGACCTTTGCATATCTCTGGTTGGGAATTTGTTATGACAGAAGGTAGATTAATGTTCTTTTTTTATAATTTTGGAAGGATTAATTTGAATTTTTTACAGAGGCTTGTTTTATATCACGGTTTCAACCATATAACAAAATACAGATCTTTTAAATAAATGGCTGTGTTGGAGAAATACTTTCATGAACATAAACTCTACTTAACTTTAAACCACTTTCTTGGTCCTCCAATATAATTGAAGCCATTTATAAACATATTCGCAAGAGTCTTTGTTAAAGACTGTTTGTTAAAGACTGTTATAGTTAAAACTTGTATTTGTATGTATTAAACGTGCATCCAGACACAATCCTAATTATTATAATACAAGCATCCTGTACTGTGACTGCCTATGCAAATAACTCTGTCCACCCAGAGTTTTGCCTTCTGCAGAATATAATCAAAAGGTGAATCATTGCTGTGCCTGTGAGAAAATAACTTTATAACTGATTCATAGTAATCTTCATTTCAATTCATTGCAGCTCGGTTAGAAGTGCACCCTAAGGTGTAGTCCCCCAACGTTTTGTTTCCAAGCAGAGCACTATTGGATTCTTTAATTATGGAAATCCAGAGATGGAAAAGACTAGCAGCCAGTCCATGTCTCTACTAGGGCAGGATTATTCCCTTTCTAATGCTCCCATGGGGCATGTCTACACTGGATCCCGGGCCGCAGGCTGCAAGGGGTTAATACGTTTGCAATGTAGACGTAAGGCCCTGGGCTGGGGTGTCAGATTGGTTCTGTTCTCTTACACCCGCCTCCAACGTGGACTTGGCCCGGCAGAGAAGGGAGTGAGCTGGGGGGGAGGGGCAGAGGGAGCAGGCACGGATCTATTTGGCCTCCCCGCAACGCTAGCGCCGCTCCAGAGCTCACATTGGACCAGGAGCTAGCGATCACAGCGAAGGGGCGTGGCCAATAGGGAGGGGCGTCGCCTTAACATGACCTCGGCCTGTGACTGGCTGGGGGGGTGGGGAGAGCTAGGCACCGCCCCGGGCTTGGAGTGGCAGGAGGGGCCTTGGCGGCAGCGCGCCCTAACAGGACAAGGAGGTGGGCGGGGCCTTAGTGGCAGTGCGCCCTGCGATAGGATGGCCTGGTGGGCCTTGGCGGAAGCTCGCCCTGTGATAAGGCGGCGGGCGGTGACGTCACCATGTTGACGCTGCAGCCCCCTGGCCCTGCCGGGTAGATGGCCGCGGTGCTTCGGCGGGGGTGCTGGTTCTTCCTGCCCGCCCTGGTCCCGCGCGGCCTGCGCCCTCCCAGCCGCTGCAGCGGCGCCATGCAGGAACCGCTGACATCCCCGCCCGGCGCTGCCCGGCCGGAGAGCCCGGGCCCCGGCGCAGCCTGCGAGGCGGGTGCGGGCTGGCTCGGGGCGCTGCGCTTCGATAACCGGGCGCTGCGCTCGCTGCCTCTGGACCCCTCCGAGGAGAACGTGCCGCGGCAGGTGCCCGGCGCCTGCTTCTCGCGGGTGCGGCCCAGCCCGGTGCAGAGCCCGCGGCTGGTGGCCATGTCGCTGCCCGCCCTGGCGCTGCTGGGCCTGGAGCCGCCCGCGGCCGAGGAGCTGGAGGCCGAGGCCGCGCTGTACTTCAGCGGGAACCGGCTGCTACCCGGCGCGGAGCCCGCCGCGCACTGCTACTGCGGGCACCAGTTCGGCAGCTTCGCCGGGCAGCTGGGCGACGGCGCGGCCATGTACCTGGGCGAGGTGCTGAGCGCGGGGGGCGAGCGCTGGGAGATCCAGCTCAAGGGGGCCGGGCTCACCCCCTTCTCCCGGTAACCACGCGCGGGGAGGCGCCGGGGGCGGGTGAGTCCCGCCCCTAAGCCGGGCGGGGGTTGGGGGTGGGGGCTGCACCTCTACGTGGGGCCAGCTGCAGGCCGCAGTCCCTAGACCCTGTGCGGTCCCCTCCTGCCTGGCCCAGTGCTCTAGTGCCCCCCGGGCACCGCAGGTCCCGCCCGTGAGATGCTGCCAGGAGCTGCTGTAGCTGGGGAGCTCGGTGCAGTGGCGCTGCGCCACTGCTATTCCCAGCCGCCGTGCCCGCCCCGCTCCGCCTGAGTCACTTCACCCCTTGGCAACCCATTGTCAGGCGTTTTGTACTGACCACAGTGTCCCCGACCTAGAATCCTTTGCCTGCCACCCCTGGAAATGCCTCCCCAATGCTCAGGACTGGTGTGGTGGCAGCTGGGGCTGTGTGCTAGTGTAGAGGGGGCACTCACGCTCTCTTCCCCCTTCCCCACCACGTTGTCATTGGAGTATGTGGTGGTTCCTGAGGAGAGAGATTAAAGGGTCATGTTGTTGTCCCATTCTCGTAATGGGAAGGCCAACAATGGGATCCATTTAACGTGTCTCCTGGTACCCTACTGCCTTGTCTAACTAGCGTGCTCATCATGAGGGGAGCTGTGCTGGTGAGAGTCCCTAGAAAAGTTAGTGTAGTCCAGACATTTAAGAAAGGATTGAGCCAACAGCTAAATGGCTTCCACTTGTATTCTTAAAAAATGGTTCAAGAATTAAATAAAAAACGGTTGAGTAGGTTGTAGACAACTCAGTGACCACAATCATACCATTCCAAATTAGCTGCTCACTAAGGAGCCAAAGAATTCCCCAGTCTGTTATGAGTGTGATTTCTTATGTTTGTAAATCCCATCATAAATGAAATATTCAATATATGTTTGGCAGGCCTGTCATGTGGGCCACTGGCAGTTAAACCACTCAGCATATGATTTCTCACACCAAATTATTTAATCTGTATGCAGTCCTCCTTGTCATAATCTTACTGTTTCACATCCTCTGTTTTACAAAGTCAGTTATCTAGCAGTCTCCTGTCAAGTAAACTCCTGAAAGAATGATTCCAATGCACACTTCATCAAACTTGGTGTAATAATAGCTTAGCAGAGGAATATTTTTGTGCATCCACAAGCTCACTAAGTAATAATTTAGAAACAGAGACTTCAAGGAAAATGGTTTTTTTGAGGTGCACAGTTTGAGGAGCAATCAGCCATGAATAATTGTCTAATTACAGTGTCAGTGATTCTCGATCTGTTTCATGTTGCGGACCACATTTGTAGGGTACAGACCCTGTAGTGTATACCTCTTAACTGGGGCCCTACCAAATTCACAGCCATGAAAAACGCTTCATGGACCATGAAATCTGGTCTCCCCCTGTGAAATCTGGTCTCCTGTGTACTTTTACTTTATATTACTATACAGATTTCATGGGTGAGACCACTGTTTCTCAAATTGAGGATCCTGACCCAAGAGGGATTTGTAGGGCGGTCACAAGTTTATTTGGGGGACGGGGGTTATGGTATTGCTACCTTTACTTCTGCACTGCCTTCAGAACTACGTGGTGGGATAGCGGCAGCTATTGATCAGGCACCCAGCTCTGAAGGTAGCACCCCACCAGCAGCAGTGCAGAAGTAAGGGTGGCATCGTATGGTGTTTCCAGCCTTTCTTCTGTGTTACTACCTTTAGAGATGAGCAGTCAAAGAATGGCAGCTGCTGATGGAAGGCCCAGATCTGCGGGCAGCAATAAAGGTGGCAGTACCATATCATGCCATTCTTACTTCTGCACTGCTGCTGGTGGCAATGTTGCTTTCAGAGTTGGGATCCTGGCCAGCAGTCGCAACTCTGAGGGCAGCACTGCTGTCAACAGCAGTGCAGAAGTGAGGGTAGCTATATAGTAACTCCTCACTTAAAGTTGTTTCGTTGTTACATTGCTGATCAATTAGGGAACACCCTCATTTAAAGTTGTGCAATGCTCCCTTATAATGTCCTTTGACAGCCTCCTGCTTTGTCTGCTGTCTGCAGAAAGAGCAGCCTGTTGCAGCTAGCTGGTGGGGGCTTGGAAGCAGGGTGGACCAGCAGCCTCCCTATCAGCTCCCCACTCTCCTAAATTCCCTGTGCAGCAGCCGCCCCACAGGCTATCAATTGCCAGCAGTTGAGCTGTCACTCCTCCCCACCCGCACTGCCATGTGCTGCTCCCAGGAGCTTCCTGCTTGCTGTGCAGGGAGGGGGGAAGAGGAGACTAATGGCAGGGTGTCCCCCTCCCCCTGTGCTCCTGCACCCCACTTACCCCCTCCATATAGAGCAGGATGGGGACACAGAGAGAGCTTGGGGCAGCAGCAGCTTTTTCAACTTCCTGAGCCACTTAAAAAGACAGTGTACTTAAGAGTGGGGTCAGCTTACTTAAAGGGGCAATGCACATCTCTCTCTCCCACACACAGGGTGTGTGTCTCTGTCTGCCATGCTGTCTCCCCTCCCTCAATTCCTGCTGCCTTGTAGAGTGTGAGTCTACATTAACAACGTGTTAACCCTTGAGAGCTCAGCCAAAAGCTAGTTCGTCATTTATCAGAAATATCCCACCGTCTTCTACCGTCTAACTTCACCACCTCAACCAAGCTTCACAATCATCACTGCCATAGGGCCATATGGAACTTTTCCCCTAAGCTCAAAATTGCCTAACTCAGATTTGCGTAACTCAGGGAGCATCTGTAATTCTTATGGGGAAATGGAATTTGCTTAACATCGTTTTGCTTAAAGTCGCATTTTTCAGGAACATAACTACAAGGTTAAGCAAAGAGTACCACAAACACCCTCCCCCCACCACCACACATGCACACAAGGACCTTGTGGGACACCCCCCCCCCCCCACCAGTCCTTTTTGGGTCAGGACACCTACACTTGCACCACTATGACATTTCAGATTTAAATGATATGTGTGATTTTTAAAATCCTATGACTGTAATTGATCAAAATGGACCATGCATTTGGTAGGGTCCTACTCTTAACCCTGAGTTCTCATCATCCCTACAGCAGTCATAATGTTTGGTTAAAAAAGAATGTTAAGGAGTGGTACAAAGGAGGTAAAATAAAGATATTTTAGTGTGAAGGATGAAACTAATTACATTTCCTGCACTTTGCATTTGTTATTTCTTTCCTTCCCCAGTAGACATTCTCCTTCAAATTTTCCACTTTTGTTATTGCCAGAGGTTTGATAACAGTGATGGGAGCGGTGGTGTGTAACAGCCACCAATTTTTTTTCTGCTGTATTGGTTAAGTAAGCTCAGCCAGGATCATCATCTGGTAGTTAAAATACTGGTAGCTGCCAGTATTTTGTTTGCATTAGTGTCATAGAAATAGGGGGGAAACAATAGGTAAAGTCCAAAGGTGCTAGAATGGAGTACCTGTACAGACTGAGTCATTGATTTTTAGCTCCTGTTGTTCTATTCTTTCTGGACATTGTGCAGTTTGGTCTTGTTTCTAGTTGTTTGCTATCCCTTTAATTTTGTTGATGGTCAAAAAAATTGATAATATTTAAATGTATACATCAAAGCAGGGATTTTTAACCTATTACTTTTGTGGGCCACATATGTAGCTCTCTGTGTTATGTGGGCTGCGTCCAAACAATATATATGTAGACTATGTGTATGGGCCGGAGGATGTCACATGGGCTGTAGCTGTGTGCTGATTGGGTCGCAAGTGGCCCATGGGCTATGAGTGGAGAACCGCTCCATTAAAGACATCTGGCAAAGAGAGATCTGAAGCAGCCATGCAGGATAAAGGGGTTTTTTTAAGTTCAGCTGGTTCAAAAACCCCAAAACTCTGAAAATTGAAGTCCTAGAGTAGGCTACAACTAGCAGAAGGAATCCCAGTTTATATGATCTTCTACTCACTTTAAAAGTTGTAGACATCTGGGCCATGGGCCAATTTGAAAACTACTGCAGTAGCTTGTGTTCAGTGGTGGCTAATATTCAAACTAGATTATTTATCAGTGGTGTGAGTTAAATAAATCCTGTGAACGTTTAATGTCCATTTTGAAGGGGAGAATGAGGAAATATGTTATTTTTTCAGCTAATTCCAATGTCATAATCGAAGACACAGTCAACTCTGGTAATTGACATTACTAATAAAACCTTAGATTAAGTGACTACGTTTTAAAAATTCAGTCAATTCTGCTTTTTTATATTTTGTGGGTTTTTTGTAGTTTGGATAATGAAAATTAATGAAGCCGGTTTCACTTTTGTTTGTAGGCAGTTACATTACTAATTAAAGTTCTGCAATGTCTGGTCTGCAGACCAAACGTTGCAGTAGAATATCTACTTGTTTAAAAAACTCTTTATTCAAATTTAAAAATGGTGGGAACTCTTCTGCTGGCCCTTGTGTTCCATTAACAGTGTGTTCTACAGAATTTAAATATTGGGACAAGCTTAAGGAGTGTACAGAACCTGTACAAACAACAAAAGAGGTAATTGGGAAGGAGGCTGTATAAGTTAGCTTTATTTCTGTTGTTTTACTAAAAATGTTGGTATTAATACTAAAAATAAATGTTTCCATTAAAGTAATAGCATTAAACATTGTAAATTGAAACTAGGAGGAGATGTTGAGTTCTGTTGCAACTTTGGGCAAGTCACTTGACTTTTGGGCATTCATTTCTCCACTTAGAAAATGGGGGTCATGATATCCTGCTTTTGTAAAGTGTTTTGAGATGTAGAAATGAGAAGTGTTACACAGGAGCTCTAAGTAGTATTACTGTTTTTACTTACAGACAAGCTGATGGTCGAAAGGTCCTGCGATCGAGTATAAGAGAATTCCTGTGTAGTGAGGCCATGTTTCATCTAGGTATACCTACAACAAGGGCTGGAACATGTGTAACATCTGATTCAAAAGTTGTTCGGGACATTCTCTATGATGGAAATCCAAAAAATGAAAGATGCACAATTGTCCTGAGAATAGCTCCCACGTTTATAAGGTAAAGAGAAGCCTTTTTTCAATTTTTTTCTTGTGAAAACAAAACCAGCATCCTGTTTGAAATACACTATTTCTCTAACAAGATCATCTAAGAATGATTCTCATTCTGAGATTTTAGCTCTTCAGTGCTAGACTGGTGGATCTCTGAGTTTTCCATCCAGTAGATGGGATGCACCAGCATCTTTGCACACTGCCAGGTAAACATTAATTCGTAGGGAGTAAAACAGAAAATCAGGATGGGCTGTTATGGAAAGTGGAATTTTTAAAGCTTCCTAAATTAAAAAAATATTCTTTTCAAGTCCTGGCAAAGAAAAGCCTTCTTTAAGATACTCCTGATGCTGGTGGGTGGCTATTATGTGGGAGTGGACTATTTTAAAGGCCACTTAATGAAGAGTTTTAAGAAAAGGAATACAATTGTCAAAATCTAGATCGTGATAAATGTGACTCTGCATTTTAGAGATGGAAGGTAGTTCCTGCTTGAAACTATTTTAGGGCTGTATGGAAGATCTGTGGTCCATTGCAAAGTAACAAATTCCTAATGAAAGGCTGAGGAATAGGAAATATATAAAGCTTGGAAAATCTCTTGTACGAATTTTTTTGCAAGATATCTTTCATTTGTATAGGCAGTATTTTAGTTTAGGTTGCTGTTGCTTTTTAAAATAGGTTCACCATATAATCATTGTCTTCCACTGAATTCTTTTAAGAAGTTCTTAAGAATTAGCCATTAATGCTCAGTAGGGCCTTGATCCTTCAACTGGCAGCACATGGATTCCCACCTTTGTTGTGTGGGGCTCTGTTATTTTGATGTCTGTCATTTGCAGGACTGGGGCCTAAATTAAGGAGGTGGTATTATGGTAATAAATTTTCTAAATGGTAGTTTCTTATTGCTGTAATATAAATGAATAAGAAATGTCTTAATTATTTTAAAACAGGTTTGGATCTTTTGAAATTTTTAAACCTACAGATGAATACACAGGACGCAAAGGTCCCAGTGTTAACAGAAATGATATTCGAATACAGATACTTAATTATGTGATCAGCACTTTCTATCCAGAAATCCAGCAGGCTTACTCTGATAACAGTGTTCAGAGGAATGCTGCTTTCTTCAGAGAGGTATGAGGCTGGCAATTCTTTTCTTCCATAGTATTTGTAGAAGTAGGGTACAAGAAAACTTTATCTTGTGAGAAATATGGGGTGTGTTACCTTTCTATGAGTTTTTTTCTTTTGGTTATCTTAACTTTTTTATTGTTATTTTTGGAGAAAACACTCCTGATAGAACTGTATATTGAAATATACCTAAGAGACTAGTTCCCTCCTGTGACGGTGCTGTTCCTGGTGTGACCCACTGAGAGTGCCAGATCAGGACAAATTGCTTCGAAAGGGGCAATTACAACCCAAAGCTGGGGTTTCTCTACCCTAAAGGCAAAACAAACCAGCACAACAGAGAAGACTTTGGTTTCGCCCCACTGGCTAGCCACAAGTCACATAAGCAATCCCCTTAGACACTCCAGCTTCCCAGTATCACCACCAGCAGTCACCTGTCCTGGGGACAAATGGTTATGAAAACCAATACCCCAAATAAAGAAAACGGTTCTCCCCAATTCCAAAGAATCAGGCCCTAGACCCAGGTCAATCTACAAATCAGATCTTACCCACAAATCATGCTGTTGCCAATCCTTTAGAATCTAAAATCTAAAGGTTTATTATACAAGGGAAAAGATATAGGTGAGGGTTAGAAATGGTTAAAGGAAATCAAATATGTGCAGTAATGGCAAATCCCTTGCATCAGTTGTAGAATAAACTGCAGGTTCAAATCAAAGTCTCTGGAATACATTCCCTGGAGGAATGGGTCATCAGTCCTTTGGCCAGAGTGCCCATTTGCAGCAAAGTCCCATCCAGAAGTAGGAGCGAGGCTGGAGATTGAAGACAAAATGGGGGTCCCTCTCCCAGGTTTATATAGACTTCCTCTTGTGGGTGGAGACCGCCTCCTTCTTGCTATTCAGAGTCCAGTTGTACAATGGAGTTTCAGAGCCATGTGGTTTCAGAGCCATGTGGTCCAGTCACATGACTCTCCAAGAGTCAGTTCCTGATCAGCTAGGCCACATTCCTGGGGAAGCTTGGGTGTGGACAGGCATCTACAAAGCTCATTGTGTAGCTGATAGTCCTTAATGGGCCATCAAGCATGGTAAGCCCAGCTAACACCAAGGATTCTGAAGATGTCCCCAGCAGCCTAGCACAATATTTGAAAAGACAGACAGTATAGAGCCAATATTCATAACTTCCTCTACAAAATAGATACACACGTACAGATAACATAATCATAACAGGCAGATCATAACCTGGTCGTAGACACCTTATATGACCCCTTTTACCTAATATTTGGTGCCCTTACAGGATCTTGGTTGCACCAATGATCTATATGATCCCAGATAATTTCACTAACGTGACACCTCCTCACCAGCAAATCAAGATTCCACTGGCTTCTGAAGAGCTGTACAAGATTATGCAGAATAAACTGAGTGCATCAGAATGTTGGGGACTGGACTCTGATTGGCTGATGATTGATTTAGCATGTAAAAAGGGTCTGTTCTCATTTTGTAATGTGAAAGGTGGAAAAAAGCATGTTGACAGAAGAATGTAAATTAAAGGTTCACAATTTAAATACTAAAAAGTCAGAACATTCAGTTATGGTTTCCTCAATAATCATTACTTTAGCTGTTAGAAGATATTTAGCATTGATACTATATATACTGATATATATATACTGCTAAATTTATGCCATAAGAGAAATATGTAATGTTGCAGAGCTAAAGTTGTTGTGGGAATTATAACTTTAGATTTCCTGACTGTTGTGTGCTTATAAAGCAAAACAATGATATTGTGTTAACACCATTTTTCTTCAAGTGATTGCTCATTTGTATTCCACAGGAGGTGTGTGTGCTTGCCACGTGCAGCAGTGCTGGACGTTTTTCCCCTAGCAGTACCTGAAGGGAGGAGCACCCCTAGCAACCCCTAGAGTGACGCCTCCATGTCACGGTATAAGGGGTGCTGCGCGCTCCCCCCAGCTTCATTTTCTTCTTGCTGCCAGTGAAGGTGCTTGGGAACTGCTCTCCTCCAGCTTTGCTGCAGCTCTCCTCCAGAACTCTGTAGTTAGTTTAGTTTAGTGCGCCTGCGCCGGGACATGCCCCGAGTTTTAAGTCATGTGACACTTGTAGGCGACCGATACCAGTGATTGATCTGCACATGTACTGTTTACGCTGTTTGGGTGAAACCCATCTCAAGATTTGCAAGTTGTTCAACCTTCAGACTGAGAGAGAGAGAGAGAGACATTCAGCTCTGGGTCTTCCTGATGGAGTCAGTGTTGAGCCTGACTCTGGCGCACCACTCAGAGTCAGCACTGGGTACTGTGGTGTCGGTGTGCGGCGACCCCCTGGTGCCACTACCAGTTGGCACCGCTCCTCATCTTCAGGGCACACTAAGAAGAAGTCTTCTCTGCTGTGGCACTGGAGCAAGACTCGGGGAGAGGCTAAGCCAATGTTGGGCAGTCCTCAGTCCCCATCGGCCTCCAGACCTCCAACTCAGGTTGAGTGGAGTAGCCCAGCCCATTTGGAACAGGCTTCCCAGGACATCCAGATGCCCTCTACACCAGAGGCCTGCAAGTGGCCGGGGACGTTATGTCCATGCCAGTACCAGGGGCATCGCCAATATTGGTCCTGCGGTCCAGAGGCAAGCTGCTGCTGGGATCTCTGCAGTCGCCCCCGACTCAGTACCGGCCATGGTCAGGGGAATGTTCCCAACACCGTTCGCCACTCAGCGACCATCCCATGTGTAGTCCACTCAGGTCACTGTTGACTCCCACCAGGTTGTCTGCTTGGGTTCTGGCTGACAGAGACTCCAGGCACCGCTCTGAGGAGTGGACGCTGATGGGACTGAGGCAGATGATGCCAAAGATCTTCGTCTCCTAGGGGCTATCGTAGCCAGTTGCGACACGAACATTGATGCCACTCCCGTTTGTTGTCTCACTCCAGGACCCCACCCGGCACTGCTCTCACAGCCCCGGGCATCGATCATCGGCACCTCACCATTGCAGATGTGCACTGCTCCTCAGTGTCCGGAGCCTAAGAACAGCTGTCGGCCTCCCTCTCCCGGCCTCTGAGGATGGAATCAGTGGGACGTGCATCTTCAGCGCTGTGCCTGGAGAGCGATCAGGTGCCGGTGGACACGCAAAGTACCACCCCCACCTCCTCTTGGACGCCACATGGGCCAGAGCCTACCTCCCACTGGACAGGTTCGAGACCCTGAAAGGGGTCATTGACACAATCACAGGGTTCCCAGTGACAACAGCCAGATATAGCTTGGAATCACCTATTGTGGAATACACAGGAGCAATCTCTATCAAAGAAAAGACAGTTACCTTTTCCGTAACTAGTCTTCGAGATGTGTTGCTCATGTCTATTCCACATCCCGCCCTCCTTCCCCTCTGTCGGAGTTGTCCGGCAAGAAGGAACTGAGGATGGGAGGGAGCGCGCAGCGCCCCTTATACCGCGCCATGGAGGCACCACTCTAGGGATCACTAGGGGTGCTCCCCTACGGGTATTGGTAGGGGAAAAACTTGCGGCACCGGTGCACGTGTCGAGCATGCACACCTATTGTGGAATAGATATGAGCAGCACATCTCGAAGACGAGTTACGGAAAAGGTAACTGTCTTTTCACACAGTTTCCTTAGTTGTTTGTGAGGTGGTGGAAATAAGTGTTTCGTCCTCTAGTTTGGTGAGCAAAATAAGGGATTAAGGAAGATGAAATGCTTCTATTTCTACTTCAGTAATTGTACATTCAAATATTATGTGCTTTCTGTGGCTCTGTCCAGTACTCTCAATTTAAATACTGTTACCTAAGTCTGGAATCTGGAAAGCGGCCATAGAACCCGCCTCCTGGGCTTTTCTGATTTTCTTAAAGGAAGAATGAAAAGTCTTAGCACGGCCACATGATGCAACATGAGGAGGTATATGTGAAAGAAGAGGAATTTGCCAATGAAACAAAACAAACCATTTCACTTACTTGATACCTGGTTCAGTACTTCAGAAGGTTTTGTTCGAGTTGTCATGGTTAGCAGGAACTAGCCAGCAGCTACTTTAGGAAGCTTAAAATGAACAACAAAAATGCTCTTTTAGAATAATTTTTGTAAATGCTACAGACAGCACTGTGTTCTGGCAAGATCCCTCAAACTGATTTTTTTTTTCCCTACTGGATTAATAATTGATTCTTGTACTGTCGCAAGCCTTAGACAGTTTACTTTAAATCTAATCAGTGGAAAAAGTTTAAAACGAGTTTGAGGTAGTAGATCTACCTCTGAACCACCTGTTTTATATATAATAAACCACCTTATTTTATATATAATATTGCACTCAAAAAACTACATTAAGATTGCAAGTTACGTTCTCAAGTTATGAAATGCCAGAATTTGGGTTGCCTGTGGTGGTATCTCATCTCTCTGGCATAGAGCCGTAGTGCAGAGTGCAGCCACTTGCACTTGTTTATAGCGTATTATTAATCAGTTCTGTGCACATATAGCCACTTGGAGTGTCTTAGAGTCATAGAATTTCAGAGTTCATGTGGCTTTTTACCACCCTTCTGAGCGGTGTGGAAACCATATAAAAGTGTTTTGCTTGAAAGCACTAGAATGCGTGCCAGTGAGGAACCTGGAAAATGGTGGTGAGGGGAATGCATAAAGTTAAGGTTTCCAAAATGTTGGCGTTCTAAACCCTTCTTTCTGTTTCTCTAACTTCCTGGAACTTTGTTCCCTGAGGCTGAAATTTTCCAGCTTTTATCTCTGCCCCAGTTGGTTGATTTTGATGAAAGTTTAGGCAAAGACAGTTCTGCCATTTTTGAGAGTGAGGGTTGTGTAAATATGGCTTTCCTGTTATTAAAACACTTTTGCTACCTTAAACAGTTCTAGAAGGAAGGCTAGGAAGTTTGAAATTTGACAAGTTGATAGCTGTTTCAGAGGAGAAGTCTGTTCAGGTGCAAATAGGTTTTGATCTAACCAGGTTTTGAGGATTTGAAAATCATAGTTCATGTTATGTGATTTTGTAATGGTAGCAGTTCAGTAATAGATTTACAGATTAGATTTATTTTAAAAGTTAAAATAACTTCGTTTTCATAGAACAGTCTTAATTTTGGTTGGCAGATAGTACTGAAATGAAGAAATTGATAAGCTATTTAAAAATATCACATCTCTTTATGCACTGTACCTCATCTAACCTGCTCACTGCAGATACAATACTATGGAAAAGTAATTTAAAAACTGTTGTAATGCATAGATACAATGAGGAAAAGTTCAGCTGATATGTGAAACTTCAATTTTGGCATTTCCTGACTCTTTTGCTTAACTTTGCATTTTTATTGTTTCGTTAGCATAGTTAAGGAATGTGGTATTCTATTCCTTAGACTATTCCAAAAAGTCTAACACTGATGATCCGTGTATAACAGTTCTTAATTTTTCTAAATCTTTGTAAGTTTTACTTCCCCCACCCACCCCCCAGACTTGCGCTTCCTCTTATGGGGAAATCCTATAGTTCTTGTTCTGGAATTAGAAGTGGGCAACAGGAAATATTCGTTGCAAAGAATGGAGTAATTTCAATCATTTTTAGCCAAAAAGGGGTTTCTTTAATCTAGTGGTTCTGATCTTTTCTTAGATGTCTTCTTGGACAGGTGCGCTTAGTTTCATCGTGTGCTATTAGTCAGTTCCTTTGTTCTTTCACTCCTAGCCTCTTGCATCTGTTTGTTTGTTTTGTTTTGTTTTGTTTATTGTTTGTTTTTGTTTTGTTCTCTGGTTCCCACTTATTCTGACCGGCCATTAATAAATCCACTGGCAGGCTACAGTAAGGGAGTCATTCTGACTCATAGGGCCAAGTTGTATGAACTGGCTTGTCAGTTCAGATAGATGTAGTAGGAAAGAAAATGGCATGGGGAAAAAAGTGGGAGTGGAAAATAGGGTCATAGCAAATGAAGGAAACAGACACAGCATTTAGGCTTATGAAATGTATTTTATTTATACATCCTGAGGGCCAAATCCTACTCCCATTGAAGTCAACATGAATTTTATTTATTTATATATTTATTTCAGTAGAAGCAGACTTTTAGTTTGGGGGAGATGCTACTTAAATATTGTTGTTGATGGGATTTGGGCTAAATCGCTGTTTGCTTTTGGGGAGATAACTATGTTAGTGGAGCAGGCGGCCGTGCTTCAGTGAAAGTAGCTTTTCCCCCCCAGAATTTCAAGTCCTACAGTGTAATGCAGTCGTATCTTGTAAAACAGGGATCGGCAACGTTGGCACGCGGGGCCGCAGGGTAAGCACCCTTAGCGGGCTCCACTGCTTTATTTACCTGGAGTTTCGCCGACCGCGGTTCCCACTGGCCGGGCCCAGGTTGCCATCCTGGTCCAGTGGAGGCTGCGGGAAGCGGCGCAGTGCTAGCGACCACTTCCTGCAGCCCCCATTGGACCGGGATGATGACCCAGGGCCAGTGGGAGCCGCGGTCGGTGAAATGCCAGGTAAATAAAGCAGCTGGGCCTGCTAAGGGTGCTTACCCTGCGGTCCCGCATGCCAACGTTGCTGATCCCTGTTGTAAAATAACACTGTTTAGGTCAAAAAGATAGATCCTTTGAAGTATTGTATATAGAAATGTCTAAGTCGTAATCAAAGTTGAAGTGTTTGTTTCTTAGGTAACAAAGCGGACAGCAAGGATGGTTGCTGAATGGCAATGTGTTGGATTTTGTCATGGTGTGCTGAATACAGATAATATGAGCATAGTAGGACTTACTATTGACTATGGCCCTTTTGGGTTTATGGACAGGTCAGTATAGTTTAATTACCTGAAATGTATAACTGTGTGTTTGCTGTGCAAAATAATCCTCATGCTTTTCCTGATTGCTTTCATTCCTTGTCACATTCTCCTAAGTGGATTTATTGCACCTGATTTGTGGCGAGTCCAATTAAGTTAGCCCTAATTGTTTGTATTCCTTGACATAACCATTCTAACCTTCTGTAGCTGTCACATCTGTATATGTATAACCTGTTTATTTTCTAGCTTGGTTCTTTTCTGTATTTGAAAGGTCTTGGGTTTACTCCAAGGAAGGGCAATGCAAGCACATGCTTAGATGAATAGTTTTGGAGGAATGTCAGAACTAAAAGCACTCTTCCTTCTTGCATTTTCTAATCTCCTAAATGACTCTCCGTTAAGTAGAAGACGACTGCTAACCATTTCTTCTTTGTCCGTAGATATGACCCAGAACACATTTGCAATGGTTCAGATAATGCAGGGCGTTATGCTTATAACAAACAGCCAGAGATCTGCAAGTGGAATCTAGGGAAGCTGGCTGAAGCTTTAGTCCCAGAACTGCCCTTGGAGATCAGTGAACTCATTCTCGAAGAGGAGTATGATGCAGAATTTGAGAGGCATTATTTGCAGAAGATGAGGAAGAAGCTAGGTCTCATTCATTTGGAATTAGACGATGATGATAAATTGGTGTCTGAACTTCTAGAAACAATGCATCTCACAGGTCAGTGATGTAAACAGGGCATAACTTGATTGTCTTGTTTCCCATGTTAGAAAAATAACTGATCAGAGAATCATATTCCACTGACCACAAATGAACCTTACATCCAACTTTTGAAGCATCTGGTAGACACAAATTAGAAAATAAACTTTAAGTTGAAGTTAATTAGACTGTCTTATGTCTGAACAATAAAATCTTGTGTTCAGGTGGAGACTTTACAAATACTTTCCGTTTGCTGAGTGCTTTCTCAGGCGATTTGGATCCTCTAAAATTGGAAGATTTCCATGAAAAGATTGCCACGCAGTGTGCTTCCATGGAAGAACTAAAAGTTGCTTTCAGGCCTCAGATGGATCCAAGGTATGACTGAAGTAAACAATGACAATTTTGAACTGGTTTTTTGTATGACTTTTAATGTTTAAATGAGTTTAGTGATCTTTAAAGGTCCTGGAGTGACAGTTTCAGACTATCCACAAACCAGATATATAAGAACAACAACAGTGCAAGTTTTCCCGTGTTGCCCTGCCAGGACATTTTATCCCTGGAGTGAGAGACTAGTTGTCTTTTTCCACATTTGGCTTCTCTGCTGAGTAAGCTAATGAGTGTGTGTCAAATTTGGAAGTTTTGTGGTAAGGACACAATTCACTAACAACTGGATTTAAATCACCAAAACTCCTTTCACATGTACTGCCAACAAGTACTGAGAGGTACTGAGCTGAGAGGTAGCAGTATCTTTCAATCACTGCGTTAAAGACAATTACAATATATTATATGCTCTGTATACTGTTACAAATCTCCAGAACTATCCAGTTTCCATCTTTAGGGCCAGATTCACTGGTCCACTCCAGCTGCTCTGCACCACTCAGCAATGTAGAGCAGCTATTAACCTGACTCAGGATTACAGCTTCTTTGCATCACAGAAACAGTGGAAAGCAGAAAGAGCATTCTAGTGAAACTGACCCTTAGTGTTCTCCATTGTTTCTAGTATGATAGATTTTATAATTTTTCTAGGATCTATTAATTGTTTCTCTGTTTATTTGACAGACTTTGTGTGTGCTTAGTGCTGCAGAAACCAACCTAATTACATTTACTTTTTTCTCAGAATTGTCAGTGTAAATTAAAAAGTGTCTGTCAGTTAAATTCTACATGGAGCAATAGGAATGTTCACACATTTCTGATGTCACACCGAGACACTAGTGGTTGTTTATCACCCTGGAGTAGATGGGCAGTTGAGTTCCAGCAATGATGTGGTAAATTGAAAGAGGAGGAAATTAATACTTAAGAAGTCCATTGATATTCCTAGATTATGATTTCAAGGTAGACCAAATCTGTAGCCTAAACATAAATCTTGTAATAAGGATTAAAATTGATTATACATGATTATATATTATTGAATATACATGAGTCAGTCCTTTTGGAATACTGTAGTCAGACTTTGTATAGAGTAGCAGGTAAAGTAATAAAAAAATTACAGTAGAATGAAAGCAAAGCTTTTTAATGCAGTACTGTACTACACTGAGTGCAACAACTGTTATACTGTAGCACTCTAGTATCGGTTGCATTAGGCGTATGTAGATCAAAATTGGAGGATAATTTATACAGCTTGAACAATCAAAACTGCTAGATAATGTCCCCATTTATGCTATCCTGTTATATTTAATTGTCTTCAGCGATGAGTTGTCCTTTAGCTACTAGATGCTGATATTTTTTTCTTGTCCTTTAATTACTTTCTATTTGTGCATTAATGAAACAAGTGTTGAAAATTATTTTGAGATTCCCACTTACATTGATGTGGCATGACAAAAACAAATGTTTACTTAAACTGTGAGTTTAATGTCTGATATTGTTTTCCTCTTCCCTGCAGACAACTTTCCATGATGCTAATGTTGGCTCAGTCTAATCCTCAACTGTTTGCATTAATTGGAACAAAAGTGAATATAAATAAAGAATTAGAACGCATAGAACAATTTTCTAAACTGCAGCAATTAACAGCAGCTGACTTACTGAGTAGAAATAAAAGACACTGGAAAGAATGGCTGCAGAAATACAGGTGAAATTATTAACTATTGCCTGCAATACATTTGTGCTGTGTCATATCTACAGTAGAACCTCAGAGTTTTACTCTGTGGGAGTGGAGGTTGTCCGTAACTCTGACATGTCCGTAACTCTGCACAAGAGGTTCTGGGATGCTCCTCTGGGAGGACTGCTCAGAGCGGAGGCTCACCGCTTTGCCTGTGAACTTCATCGTCTTCACCTGCTACTCCTGGGGTGAATTCTGCACTAAAAAATTCAAAATTCTGCACATGATATTTTAAAATTCTGCATATTTTATTTGTCAAAATAACACTATATAATCAGGCCTGTTTCAATTATTTTGGTAATGTATTTCAAAATACCTGTCAGCGACTATGTCTGTAACAAAACAGACACACAAAATTCCCCCAGGAGTAGGGAGTTAAATAAACCCCTGTTTTTCTGTCTCCACCCCACTCAGAGTCCAGCAGAGTCCTGCATCCCTTACCACCCCCTAGAGCCCAGCCATGGGGTGCCCCCCAGCCAGACACCCACACCCCCTACCTCCCAGAGCCCAGCTACAGAGCCCCACCACCACCTAGACACTCGCACACACACACACACCCCCTCTGTCTGCCAGAGCCCAGCTGTGGGACCTCCCGCAGCCCAGACACTGCATCCCAACTCCCCAGAGCCCAGCTGCAGAGCCTCCCCCACTACTCAGACACTTGCACCCTCTCCCCCACAGACCTCAGCTATGCCCCCCACCAATCTCCCCTCTCAGCCCAGACACCCCTACCACAGAGCGAAGGGGGAAACAGCCTAATGCTGGGTTTATATGGAGTTTCCTGCACATTGCCTCCCTCCTTCAGGGCATGTGAAGATCTGCAGCTGCCCTGAACCCTCCAGCTTCCCCCACTCTTTCCAGCAGCATCTTTTATTTGTGAGCTGGGCTCTGCTGGGTCCAGCTGCCCCTAGTGGAGGCTGTGGGCCTTTAAAACTGAGCTGCTCCTCCAGAGCGCCTTAGGCAGGCAGGAGATTGGGCTCCAGTTCCAGCAGTTCACTCTCCGGGCCAGGTTCCAGCAGGAGCTCGGGAAGTTTCTTTCACGGGCTGGGACTGAGCTTGCAGGTTTGTCCCCCTCCTGATCACAGTGGCAGAGGGGGAACCTGCACCCATGGTTTACAGGAAAGTGGCGCAGACTCCAGTGCTGCTCCTGCTCCGGGACTCCCAGCTGTACCTTTGAATTTCACCATTTTCACCTCCTATCTGTAAGTGGCTACCCCCCATGTGGTGAGTAGGGGGTAGAAGTGGGGGACAGGAAGCTCAGATGTGCCTACCTTTAAGATGCAATATCGGCACAGAACAGTATGAGCTGGGGTGTTTTTTGGTTTGGTTGGTTGTTTTGAGGTTTTTGGTCTCTGCTGATATCTGATTGCTGAATTCCAGTTCCACATGTTGTCCGGTTGACCAGTCACTTTGTAACTCTGGTGTTCATATCTTTGAGGTTCTGCTCTACTGAGCAAGAGTACATAGCCCTCTACAAATAGAAGACCACATGACCTCAGCCTCCAAAGCTTTCCAACATAGAACAGATGTAGGTGATGCCAAAAAAAACAGAATGTGAATAAGCTACAAAAGTTAAAATAAAACTCCCACATGATCAATAATGTTTTTCTGTGAAAATTTCATAAATTCACTAGTATTAAATGGAGTTTGGTGCATTGGTACACATACATATAGACATTTGGATTCAATCATTTACCTCAACTTTATTGTATTAGTTTGGATCATTAGTAAATATATTGTCAAAACATGACTTACACCAGAGCTGTCCAACCTTTGGGTAGTTCACCCATCTAACAGTTCTTGGCCTGAGGGAAAAATCCACACAGTAATAGATAAAGCAACTGAAAATACTCAATACTCTTACTGCCAAGAGTGTTCAGTATTGTATTT
The DNA here is from genome assembly GCA_007922305.1 of Dermatemys mawii. Classification (NCBI taxonomy): domain Eukaryota; kingdom Metazoa; phylum Chordata; order Testudines; family Dermatemydidae; genus Dermatemys; species Dermatemys mawii. The sequence goes on from ML677341.1 coordinate 29,573,311, forward strand.
GAATTTAGAAGAGCATGTAGGGAGCGTAAGGTTAAGCAAAAGAATGGGGCCCACATTCTCTTTACCACTCAGGCCACTTGGTGCTTCATAGAAGTGCCAAGATACTTGGAGATTACTGACAGAGAAATCCTCCTGTGTAGGTAGGAATCTCTGCTGACCCAGAGCTGGTGGAGTTGGCATAGTGTAGCAGCCTATTACACTAGCAGTGCAAGTTAGGGCAGGCAAAGTCTTGTTTTAACTTGTGATGGTAGTTAACAGCTGGCTTCCTGTGACTGACTCTCTTCACTACATCTGAGAATTGTAGTAAGAATAAGTACCAGTCATAGATCTGATTCTTCACTGTATCTCATCTCTTTACCATTCATTGTAAGCATGCAAGAAACTTAAATTTACAATAAAGTGTATAGAAAAGCTTCAGAGTTGATTCCTGAAAGTGCAGGAACATTCATATGATGACGTATGCAGCATATTTTACCTGTCAAGGATTCAAATAAGCAATGATATTTTCGAAAATGTGAAGTCTTTAAGGGAAATGTGTATGCTTGCCACTTAGCACATACTGTACTTCCATTTGCTGCATCTAATGGACTGTGAAACTGTTTTTTTAACTGAGGTGTGAGGTAGAGTTTTTGTAGAAGAAATTTTAAAATAGATGAGCTTTCCAGACCAACAGGGTGGATCATAGGCCATGTTCTCATCTTGAAATTCCCATTTACACTTGCTAATTCAGGCAAATGAGTCCAAATTTAAAAACAGAATCTTGAACCAAACAAAGTTCTTAATCTGTTTCTTGCTTATTTTCAGAGTCCGACTGGAAAAAGAGAGAGAAAGTGTTAGTAATGCTGATGTCTGGAATGCTGAACGTGTGAAGATTATGAATTCAAACAATCCAAAATATATTTTGAGAAATTACATTGCTCAGAATGCCATTGAAGCAGCTGAAAATGGAGACTTCACAGAGGTACATTATTACTATTCAACATTGCTATACATGCATGATACTTCAGAAAATCCTCCAAGGTATTTTACAATCCAGATTACATGTGGCATAACATGCAGCAAGATTAAAATAGAAAAAATGTAATACGAAGGGCCAATTTTTTATTTTATTTTGTATTGAGCTACAGTGAATACAACGTGAGGCAGGAAGTTAGGAACTCTTGATTTTTCAACCCCTGCTCTGCACTGATTGGCTGCGAAACTGTGGGCAAGCCATTTTTACAACCATAAAATGGATACTTAATGTACAGGAGTGTTGAGGATTAGTTTGTACTTAAAACCCTGTTTGCCAAATGGTGTTTTAAAATGGGATAACGTTTGAACATATTTAGTTCAACATTATGTTTAAATACTACAGTGTGCAGATACAGTTAACATATGTATGGTATTGATGCTAATGTAAAGGTGTTCATGTACTTTATTTTGAATAATATAAGCCTCCTAATTGCTATTACTCATACCGAATTCCCTGCAGGCTACAATAGACGATAAAATAATTGCAGATCTCTATTTTCAGTTTAGATGATATCAGTATATCACATATTATTTCATCTTTCATTTGTGGCTCTTCATAGGCTCCTTATCCATTAAATACAGTTTTTCAGTTTCCTTTGAACCCATCTAAGGTTCTGTTTTTACTTTTTAATTTCTTACTGCAACATGTTGCGGGTTTCTCCCTAGGTAAGAGAGGTTTTGAAACGCTTGGAAAATCCATTTGAAGAGACAGAAGGTCCCACTAAGGTACAGGAAGATCAAGAAGAGGAAGAAACAGTTGCCGCAGCTGCCACTTGTGCTCCATTGACCAGGAGAAGACTTTCATATAGCAGTAAACCTCCACTCTGGGCGTCAGAACTCTGTGTTACGTGATCTTCATAATCGCCTTGTTTTGTTTTTCACTCTAAACTGGAGAAGCTGATCCTTCTTCAGTAGTGGAGAATGAAACAGGGCAAAATCAAAGTGCTGTTAAGTCATTGAAACAGTTCATTTGGATGTATCTGCAACCACACTTCAGCAGCAACGCTTATTTTGACACAATCATGGATCGTAGATTAATGGAACGACGACAATCAACAGTCGATGTACGGTATTAGATTGATGTTTGGGGAGCTGAACAACTTTCTTTTCTCCTCACCACATTGTGATTAGTCATGTCTTAGATGTAGGCATTCAACGATCTTTGAACATCCAAATGTAACTGTTTATGTGAAGACAAAAATAAGAAATCAGAAATCTGATATATTTTTGACTGATGATGAATTAATAGTACTTATTCCCAAAATGTGGTTAATGCTTGTATTCTGCAAGGATGTTCGATCCTCTTTAATGGAGGAATAGGCTTATCATTGCTTATATGAAGCTACGATTCCTTTAACTGAGTAGTTCATTTCTTGTGAACCTTCATATTAACATCAGTCGTCTTTTTAGAGAATTTTTGCATGCTGCAGTGGGGGAAAAGGCAACTGAGTATAATGATTTTATAATATACAGTACAGAAATTATAGAAATCAGAATTGAGGAGGACTATACTTATTTGCACTTGGAAGTACTAGCAGAAAAATATATTCAGCTTTAATATGTTTGTGTGAGATACACACGTACAAATGTTTATTAAAATCTTGGACTGCAGCTTGTAAGTCAGTTAACCTAAACAGGATCACTTTGCCAGCTTAGCTTGTTCCCGATAAACTACCCAGTACTTGATATAAGCATTCATTTTCTATAATTATTTATGCTGTTGATGCAGTCTCTCCTACATTAAACTGGCAGATGTGTACTTGTTCAACATTATTCAAAATGATTTTTGTATTCATACTTCTTCTTGTGTTAACTTAGTCTTAAATCAATCCATCCATCCATCATCATCAACAATCTCTGGAAATATTATTCTGCAAGTTGCCATTCTAGTATTCTTATTTGCTAATAGTTGGGGCGGCATTGTCTGAGAATATAGAAACGATCCTTCTACTTCCCCTCTTGTTGCTTTATGCCATTTTGGTTTTGTAATTTGATGGATACTGGTAATATGTTCGAGGTGAAAGGGAGAGCTACGAATGTTGTATATTTAATTATATATCTGCAGTGTGAAACTGTTCCTTGTTAATTAAAATAGTATTTAGGGAGTCAGAAATAGATACTGATTGGTCATATAAAACAAACAAAAGGAAGTATGTCTTCATACAGTATATAGTCAACCTACGGAACTCTTTGCCAGAGGATGTTGTGAAGGTCAAGACTATAGCCGGGTTCAAAAAACGAACTAGATAAATTCATGGAGGATAGGTCCATTAGTGGCTATTAGCTAGGATGGTGTCACTAGCCTCTGTTTGTCAGAAGCTGGGAATGGAGGACAGGGGATGAATCGCTTGATAATTCCCTGTTCTGTTCATTCCCTTTGAAGAACCTGGCACTGGCCGCTGTTGGAAGACAGGATACTGGGCTAGATGGATCTTTGGTCTAACCCAATATGGCCGTTCTTCTGTGTCTCACACTGGGAAAATGTATTCCAGAGCTAAGCCAATTCAGGCACCAGACACCTTAATTCATTTTTTTAGTCCAGAGAGCCAGTAGCTGAAAGCATTGTTTTTTTAAATTATAGCATTTTATATTTTTAAGTGGAGATTGGATTTAAGTTTTGTTTTAAACTTGATTTGCATAATTACCATCAGGGACAAAGCACAAGAAATTGAATAAAGTGTGCTGTGGAAAAAAGTGATGGCTGTAATGTCCGCAGTGGTGATAAGTAGGGTACTCAGACAAACTCTTAGCAGTAGCTTATGTGCCTCATGCCTTCTCCATAGGTTAGTCAGCCCAGATTGTGTTGGATGTTGAAGTAATGCTGAGTTCTTTCTCTAAGTATAATGGCTACATCTACTCTGCAATCGAAGATCCACGGCACAGCTGCGGCTGTCTGGGTCAGCTGTCTCAGGCTGGGGGTCTCAGAGTCTGGGCTCCTGCCTGAGCCCAAACATCTACACTGCAGTTTTTAGCCCCGCAAGCCAGAGTCAGCTGACCTGGGCTCTGAGCCTTGGTGCTGCAGGTTTTTTACTGCAGTGTAGATGGACCTAATGGATCACATCACATACCAATAAATAGAATGCTAGAAACTTCTGCTTTGTTCATAATTCTTTAGGGCAGGTTTACAACCTGTATTGAAACTGCTTCAGGCAGAAAGCTTATAAAATGAATGAAAAATCTCATGATTTCTTTTGGTCTCTGCGAAAATAAATAGTGGAAGAGTAACTTTTGAATCTTACTCACAATTTCCAAGAGTATTAGTTACAGATTTTGACTGCATTACAGGGTTTGGGCTAACTTGTTTCTGAATAGTTACCCCTGGCCAGTATTCCAATGTCACTTAATTTCTTTGTCTGCGATACTGACCAAAAAAATTAATCTTCCACACAGTTTGTCACAATCATCCATGAAGTGTTTCTCAGCAACCCAGTCTTGTATATAGTACATGGTGCTATATACTTCTCATTCTACATGCCATATGCAGAAACCACAGCTTGAGGCAATATGCATCAAAGATGAATTTGAAAATTACAACCAATGTCATCTAAATTCACATTAAAAGAAAGCAGAACAGCAATCTCTACAGTGAGCTACCACTGATTGTTAAACTGGTTGAAAGGAGTTGCCAGCAGATCCAAAACAGTCAAAATATGTATTCATTTGAATAGTGCATTCCTAGTGTCAGTCACATTTGCTACATAGAGAGAATAGAATGTGTGGAGTGGGTACCTCTGTGATTTACTATTTTAAGGGTTAGCCGTTGCTGCTTCAATTAGCAGTGCAAAAACTTTTAAGTTGTGCTCTATGAACTACTGTACGAGGCTTCATCTCAGTATTGCTTGGGGTAACCAGCCTCCTTGGATTGATCAGCTTTTGCCTTATCAGCAAAAACTGATCAACGTATGGAACAAGAAAATAAGATTGAAATCTTGTGCCTTTCTTTGTTCAGAAATTAGGAAAGATACCCAAGTCCTGTCACAAACTGGTTTTGAGCTTTTCAGATAATACATCTGACAGTCAGAAAAATCAAGCAGAGGGGTCTACTGTATACTGGGCACTTCAGTGTCCCTAAAATCAATGTACCATGGCATAACCTCTCCCAGTATAATAGTCACACAGAAAAAACTTTACTAATGTTCATTGGGATTGCTCTGTCCTACTCTAACATCTTCCTCAAATGCTGAAAAGCTTGGAAATAAAGCCGTTAAGTCACACTACTGTTTCTCTACTTATGTAATATAACAAACTTTGATATTCTTCTTCCACAACACGTTAACGCTTCATAAACTACTGTTCAGACTGACGTTGACAGAACAATGCCACATATTAAAAGTATGTCTTAAGAGGTGCTTTTGTTTTGGCTTTCTTTGAACAAAAAGTAATAAATCCAAACATAGTCTACTTGTGCATATATCAAACCAATGTAGTCGAAGGAGGGTGTGGCTGTGGATATGCAGATCTGGGAGACACTAGCAGGTACAACTCATCTTGCTTTTGGAAAAAATTAATCCTTGCACAAGTGAGTTCTTACAGTTGCTGGTCTCATGAGTAAAACGACTGCCAGCAGGGATTAACACTCCATATGTGAATTTGAGGGCGCTGAAAACAGACAATACAACCAAGTTTGTTTTGTTGGTTTAAACAAAGTGAGTCAATACCATGTAAATATCATCCCAGCAAAAAGAGATGGGGACAGCTGCTAGCAATGTGAGGTGGTGTTTTGCTCTCATGATTGAATAAGATGTAACCACCACTCTGTATTCATAAGCTTGTAAACTTACAGCTCCCTGTTCTGCATTAATTCATGTTTACAGTTTAAAAATAATGTTTGTATCTTACTTTTTTTAAAAAAAAAAAAAAAAGCCAGCAGCAGGTCCAGCTCCTAGGCAGAGGTACGCAGGTGGTTCCGCACGGCTCTTGCCCGTGAGCACCCTCCCTCCCACTACTGGAAGTTCTATCAGGGCCCACGTGTCTGACATCCAGGCATGTGCACTGCTGCCTCATTGTAGTCCTCGGGTCACTCTGGATGCTTAAGCCCCAGCGCAGCCCATAAACTGGGGGAAGTTAGCCATTCCGATCGTACATTCCCTGCTGGACCTGATCTGGAAGGTTGGCTTAGAGCACACCTACTAGCTTAAGCACTATTCAAAATCCAGCAGGAGGTACATGAACTGCCCATATTCTAACTTTTAGCGCAGGGGTCAGTGCAGTCACCTGGAATGTCGAAGACCTGGACTCAAGTCTCCACTCTGCCTGAGGGAGAGAGAGGATTTGAACATGGGATCTCCCAAATTTCAAGAGTGCTCTAACCACTGAGCAACGAGATATTCTGATGTGGGTTCCCTCAACTTCTCCTGTGGAAGTTGTTCCACTTTTTATAACTGATTGAAGAGGCATCGGAGAAGACGGGAGTGGACCCTGCATCTCCCATCTCAGTGCCTAACCACTAGACTATAGTGTCATTCTTGCTCGCTCTCTTTGGCTCAATACCTCTAAGCATGTAGCCCCAATGGAACAGCTTCAAGAGGCAATACTGGAGCCTGGTTAACACTACAGTTAGGTTGCCATAAGGCAGCTTCTATCATCCTGTCAGTGTAAATACTACAGCCTTCTCCTGCTGATGTAAGTGCCCTGTGACAGTGACATCACTCCACCTCCACAAGAGGTGTGGGGCTTATGTCGGTGTAGTTAGGTTGATGCAGTGTCTGTGTAGACACTGCAGGCTACTTACATTGGCTGTTGGCTGTCATTCTTGTTCATTTAGTGGGTCCATGCCCCGGGTTGGGGTGGGGGGCTGAGAACTCGGTCAGGGTCATGAGAGGCAGAGCTGGGTTTACAATAGCTCCAGTGGTTCTGTGGAGCTGGGTCCATGCTCAGAAGGGGCCCCGGCCTGCTCCGCTTGCCCTGTGCGCTGAGATCCCGCTGGCTTCCCCCTGCCAACCATTTGCTCCTCTTGGCCTGCCCACCAGCTGGCCAAAAGCTCCTCTCCACCCCGACCCTAGCCCCTGCTCCTCTCAGCTCCCAGGCCAGACCCCAGTGCACCTCTGGCTCTCTGCTTCCCACAACCTGTGGGGCCCCTGGCACTGAGCCGGCTGGGACTGGTGCAGAAGCCTGGCCAGTCTCAGACAGGTGTGTGTGTGTGTGTGGGAAGGGGGAAGAGTGTGGAGAGCTTGGCTGGAGGTAAGCACTGTAGAAAACTGATAAGGGAAATCAAGAAACACAAGGAGAAATCTATGGACAGCAGCATTATGGACAATAACAAGGATTTTAACTGTATTACGAACAAAAAGAATCCTGACAATATCCATTACTAAATGGAGCTGGTAGACTTATAAATAATAATGTAGAAAAAGTAGAAGGGTTCAATAAATATTTCTGTTCTGGAGAGAGAGAGAGAGAGAGAGATGGGACACACGTTCTATTCCATTAGTAACTTTGGAGGATGTTAAGGTATAAAAGTTACATTTTATTTTTAAATCAGCAAGTCCAAATAACTTGCATCCAAGAGCTTTAAAAGTACTGGATTAAGAGCTTGCTGGACCATTAATGTTGATTTTCAGTAAATCATGGAGCGGTGGGGAAGTGCCAGAAGACTGGAAGAACGCTAATGTTGTACCAGTTGGTAAAAAAGTTAAATGGGCTGACCTGAGTAATAATAGGCCTGTCATCCTGAAATCAATCCTTGGCAAGATAATTAATTGAGAGTCTGATAATTGAGAGTCTGGCACCCTCCTTGCTTAATAAAGACTGGTAACGTTGATTTGCATTAATTACATGGGTTTATCGAAAATACAGCCCGTCACCCTGCCTTTTTTAAAAAAAATAAGGTTACAAATATATTTGACAAAGGTAATAGTAGTGCTGTAATGTGCCTGGACTGCTGTAAAGTATTTTAAGCAAAATACTAGCGCAACATGAAAATGTGGCATACATTAAATGAATTGCAACCTGATTAACTGGTAGATCTCAAAATATGACCGTAAACAGGGCAGCTTCATCCAGTGGCTCTGTTTCAAGTGGGTCACACAGCAATGTGTTCTTGACCATACTTTATAAATGACCTGGAAGAAGCATAAAATTATCACAGATAGCAGATGACATAAAAATTGTGGGGGGATGGGAAGTAATGAAGAGACCAGGTCACTGCTTTAGAGCACTCGGGATCATTTGGTAAATGGGGACAAGCAAACTATGCATTTTACTGCCGCCCAATGTAAATATGCATCTAGGAACAACGAACGTGTGCTGGCCAGACTTTCCAATTCGTGAATGCTATCCTGGGAACACTGACTCTGAAAAAGATTTGGGGGTTGTGGTGGCTAAGCAACTGACTAGGAGCGCTCAGTGCAATGCAGTAGCCAAAAGAGTAATGCCATCCTGGGATATAGCATCAGGGGAATCTTGAACAGTTACTTTACATCTGTATTTGGCACTGGTGTGACCCTTGCTGGAGTGCTGCATCCTGGTCTGGTGCTCACACTTCAAGACGGCTGCTTATAAATTGGAGAGGGTTCAGTGAAGAATGACATGACTGAGCATAAGATTAGACAACAAGCCTTCTAGTGATAGACTTAAGAGGCCCAGTCTGTTAAGCTTAACAAAAAGGGGGTGACTTGCTTAGTTTGTAGCACAGATATCTGCATGGGGAACAACTATTTAACAATGGAGTCTTCAGTCTACTAGCGAAAGCTACAATACAGGCCAGTGGCTCGACGTTGGAAAGTCAGACTAGAACTAAGTTATACATTTTTGACAGTGAGGGTAACTAACTACTGGAACAATTTACAAAGGGTCATGCTAGAATCTCCAGCATGACAACTTTTAAATTGCGTGGATGTTTTTCTAAAAGAGATGTGCTAGAAATTATTTTGAGGGCAGATCTGTGGCCTGTGTTACATGGGGGGGGGGGGTCAGACAAGAGGATCACAGCAGGCCCTTCTAAGATGGGCCATTATGAATCTGTAATAATTGAGTTCTTCAGTACTCGGTTGCCTTTCATTTTGATCCATTATGATTAATGGTGTCCCTATGTATATGTGTAGGGAAAAAAAAGCTTGGTTGTGCAAAGTATTCCTACGATGAGCACCGGTGTTGCAGTGGGTCCCACACATGTATTTTTCTTATAATATACCAAATCCTTAGTGATTAGGGGGCAAAAAAAAAAAAACTGGAGTAGCATTTGTTACACACACTATCTGCCATAGCACTGGTTTTCCTTGCTTTTGTGGGTCAATATAATATATAGTCCCTCAGACTGGCACTTTATCACAAAGAACCCTTTCAAATATAAACCCATTTGACTTGCACATATTTTAGAAGCTATGTGCTACTTGCCAAAGCTATTTTTTTGTCATTAAAAAGAGCATCCTCTCTCTATAAAGCTCTGCTGAGACTGCCCCAAAAGTACTCCCTTTAGTTCTGGACATCTCAGTATTAGACAGCTACCTAGAAATGAGAAGTGCAGAGTAAAGTAGCAATTGTAACTACAGGGGCAGCGGGAGCTACAAACCAGGATTAAAATAATTGCAGTTTAGCTAAGTGAAAATAAGGACAATCTCTGTATATGCTTTTGAAAGGGATAAATGCCAAGGAGGCAGAAGGGCAGTAGAAGGCGTTATTAATTAAAATGGGATTAAGAGGATTTTAGAATAAATATCAGGAACACTTTAGGTGCATTGTACTTAAGGTTGCATCACTATAGTTGTTTGTGTCCTGACATCATCTGTTTAAGGTGAACATTTCTAAGTCATGTAAAATTGATATGTTTGCTTGGCTTTCTTTGAAATTTGGTGTGTGGCAAGAGGACTCTAGAGAGGGTTACTGAGCCAAATTTGGAGGTATTTGAGCTGGGGGGGGTCCCCTCCAAAATCAGTATTTTAAAGTTTCTAGGTTGAGTTTTGTTTTTGTTTTGTGCAGAGCTAGCGATCAGCCTATTGATGTGGTGGAAGTCACAATGGTCTCCATCTATCAAGTTTTAAATAAGTCAGTGCATGGTACCCACTAAATCCTTGGTGGACCTGAACTGAGAACAGTATTTAAGAAATTGTAGTGTAGACATGCCCTAAAAAATGTACAATCTTGTCACCCTATGTTAGGTCAATTTACAGCCAAAGCAGCACTGCAGTGGCTGATCTCCACTGCACCCTCCTTCTGTTGATGGTGTGCATCCTCACCAGGAGCACTTCCACCAACTGAGAAGGGGCAGCATCAGGGGCTGAGACTCAGGTCTCTCAGCTTTGTGCAACTCCCCACTAGGAGCTCAGCTGCCCCTAGTCACAGCCCTGTCAATGATCCTTCTACAGGTTCACCCAGGCTGCTGGGGAAAGCAGGGGAAACGGGTGGGGGGGGGTATTCTTTCATAGTTCACCCCATTTCTTTCCCTGGCACATCCTGAGCACTTCTCACCGGGAGGTGGCCACACACAGCTTTTCCGGCAGATAAATACTCTCCCAGAAGGGAAGCAGGGCTCCTTGTAGGGAATGGGGATCCCAGGCAGCAGCCCAGCTTGGAGAAGAGACAGGCACCAGCCTGGCTGGGGAACCAGTTTTCTTGTCAGTTTCATGACTGTGAAATTGACAAGAATGACAGCCAACAGCCCATGTAAGGAATGCAGCAGCGTCTACACAAACACTACTTTGTCCTAAACTACACCCACATAAGCCTACGCCTCTCGGGGCGATGAAATTGGTTCTTGGAGGAGCAAAGCTGTAGTGTGACATAGGTCAGCATAAGCTGCCTTAAGTTGCCCTAACTCTCTAGTGTAGACAAAGCCTGAATTTCCCAGCCCTGAAGAAGAGCGCTGTGTAAACTCGAAAGCTTGTCTCTCTTACCAACAGAAGTTGTCCAATAAAAGATATTACCTCACCCATCTTGTCTCATTAGATGAATCACAGACTTCTAATTGAATCTGAATTCCCACTTCAGCTAACATAACTAAGGCTATATTAGCTGGGGGCTTGTGTTTAAGGCAAAAGAGGCCAGAACCCCCCTGGTTAGTTCTAAGTGGTAATTTTAGTTGTGGGGGGGGGCAGGAGATAAAGTCTTCAGGGGAAAATAATTAACCGTGAATGCTTGCAGGGAGGGTTATTGGGGGGCAGAGTGGGGAATAGGAAGGCAGGGGCTTGGGGGGCTGCAGTGAGGAGAGAGGATAAATGGGGATGCATGGTAGGGCAGATGAGAGTGGGAGCTCAGGTGAGGGAGGCATGGCACCACCCCAGTACTATTCCATTGTAACATAGTTCTGGATACATTTTGTCATGGCAACATTGTGCATAATTCGGGGAATGATCATGGTTAAAAAATAAGAGAGTTTCTTACTATGATCAGGGCAACTGCGTGGACTCTGCTGTCATGTATTAGCAACTGATTAGTGCAAAACTTTTTCTTTTTTGTCCCTTAATAGTGTTTACTAGTGTTACATGGAATGCTATGAGTGAGAGTGAATGGGTTTTAAAAGGAAATAAACAGCTTGTACATTTCAGCAGCTGTGCGGCTGGTAAAGGTCTGTATATTAACAAGGCAAATTGGGGTCATGCTGAAGCAGGGCAGACTGAATGGTGCCTGGGCAACCTTCACTGTGCATTTGCTCGTGTTGCTCAGGTCAACGTTCTGCAAGGGAATGACCTATCACCAAGCAACCTCAACTCTGCTTTGATGTAGTTTTTGCTATTGAATAGTATATTAAACTGTGGAATAATCACTCAAAAAGTGCTCAAGAAATTTAAAAACTAACTAGATCAACTACTAGCAAAGAGTCCCTGGAGGAAAGAACTAGGTGCTGTCCATGTCTAATTTTCTCCTATCATTACTATCTATCTTCCCTTTATAACATAGCACCTAATCGAACTCCCACTGAAATCAGTGGGAATCTTTCCATTGACTTCAGAGTTAAGAGGATTAAACCCATAGGAAAGTTAACACTGCCCTTCCGGAATTTTATAATAGAAAAAGATGTGCGGTTCAGGCAACTCTTTTTCTAATGGTCCACTATTCCCTTTCAAAGTTGTTTGGCTGACCTCTAGTGGAAGCTTCTGTGTCAAGACAGACAAAAATCAGAAATTTGCTGGTTTGTTGCCATTTTTCCCCTCCAAAGTATTGCTGTTGTGAGTAGGTTTAACTTCCCGCAAATTTAGCCAATTTATTAACTGGCTAAATTTTGAGAGAGTAAACCTACATAATTTATATAATAACTGTATAGATGTGAATTCCTCTTCCCACTGGAGACAAAGAAAGACGCTAAGTACGTATATTACAGACACAGGTATGAAACAGTCAGAGATGCACACTGCTTTATTTGAACACTGCAGTCCTTTAATATTAAATATGGGCTTCCTCCTACAAGGAACTGAGCAGCCTCAGCTCCCTCTCTAGCCAACTTTACACTTGGGATATTCTGAGCGTAATGTTCGATTTCACACAGCTGGTGACAATGAAATGTTAAGTTTTTGCATTTAAGTCCTCAAGCATGTTTTAGAAACACAAAAAAAAGGTGGTCACAATTTCACCAGCTAACATACACCTCTGATGTCTCTTAATCAGAACAACTGAGCACGTACACAGGTGCATAGACATGTGTGAAGATCATATTATATAGATAGATAGATAGATAGATAGTGAACACACGTTTGGCTAAGCGCCCACTTGTTGGCTTTAATAGGGTCTTTCTACTGTGCATGCACAAAGCAACATTGTAAAACATCATAACTCAGAACCAAAATATTTCAAACCTAGTATAGGCATTACACCTCCATGAACAACAATTCCATGTGGACTGTGAACCTTCAAAATTCATTCATGTACTTGGAGAAAGGAGGGGGAAAAAAAACTAACTCCAAAAAAAATCCTGATGCAACTCTAAAAAGATAAAACATATTTGACTTAAATTTTCCAACCTGCCCCAACATGCATACTGCCCCAGTGCTGGGAATCCTGTGTTTCCAGGGTCTGTGGCTTTGGGAGAGCCCCACCATGTGAATCAGAACAAAATAAATTTTTGAGAACTGGAGATTCTGAGTTTATACCAGCTCTACTAAACATGAATATATGATTTAGCTTTACCAACTTAACTGCTTATAAGTATATAGGATTACTAATTTTACTGGGTTAAAAATCACTGATTTGAGGTTATTCATACTTAGAGCTTTAATTTGTTAGTGATACTAAACCTTCTTGTTTGCCATTTTACACATCAATCTCATTCTATGCACATCTTCAACCAAACTGTTCGTTTTTTTTAAATAACTGCTTTGTGTTATGTGATCCAATGACTTCCTGTTTCTCACAAATATTCCAAATCCAGTCTCACTTTCCAGCAGCTGCGCAGATGTACTCAAAATGTCATATTCATTCCTTGTGACTAGCAGCCTTGTAGAAATAATTAGAGAATAGTAAATGTAAATGTGATTTAGATTGAGAATGTGCATCCATTTTTAAATAAATTAAATGGACCAAATTTGGGCATACTGAACACCAAGAAGTTTTAAAAGATATTTTTATTTATTTCACAAACATGTATTTACACTGAACATCGATTCACAACACTGAAAGGAAAAATGCATACTACATTAACTGATTTACATGTATGCCCTTTCCCATGTTAACACTAGGCTCCATTCTTCCCTATATCTGTAATGATGAGATCAATCCTCAACGTGCTGATGAAGTGGTGATTTGTGCAGATTCTAAATGGCATCATTTGCTAAGTGCTGTGTGGAACCTCTTCAAAGTTGTTTTGAACATTGGAATATTTCTTAAGATATTAGCATCTATTTCCATAAATAAGCATAAAGCTGTAGCTGTATTTTCTCTACCATGCTACCAGTATTCCTTACAGTATACTAGAGCTCAGTTATCTTTGTAGTAGTTGTTAAAGTTGATTCGCAGCAGGAAGTCCTCCAGGTGAGGTTGGTATCCCCTATTTACAAGTTTTGTTACCACTGTAGGAAAAGCAAATACACAAATCTAAATTTAAACCTCTAACAAGTCAATCTGTTGATTACATGTACAAATACTATCTTGGAAAAAGCCTATTGCAGATGTCTGATGTAGATGGAAACAAATCAGTAACACTGTATAAAAGACCCCCGCCTCTATTTGTGGAATTACAAAGTCCTCTCATTAACTGTCTATACAACAAATCAGATGCCAGGCAAGAAACAGAAGTTTCAATCCTAGACAGTATAATGGAATTTTATTCTTCTCATTACAAATACTCTTTATCCAAGCTATTTTAAAAAGGACAATTTTAGATTCCCATAAAATCATATCAACCAGTGGGCCGGCACTACTGAGATACCTGACCTCTGTAAAAGAAAGCAGCTCTGCTAATTTTCTCATGCCACGACCACCATTACAGAAGGGACCATGAGACACACACCTGGGATGATTGCAAATCTTAACTATGAACCGGAAAATAAACTTACTAATGCTAACCATCATTAACAATAAAGAAGGGATCTTTCCAATGTATGGGCTTAAATCAAAGAAAGAAAAATTGCCCTGGCTTCATAAACATCTCATGCACCATGGGGGCATTAGCAAGCAGTAACAACATGCAAAGAAGAAAAGATGTGGAACAGGCAGGATTAGAACCTGAACTAAAGCCCACACAAATCAACAGGAGACTCTTCACTGGCTTCAGTATGCTTTGGATCACACCCTTTCTGAGGGACAGAATCTTGTAGATTCAGGGACATGTGTAAGTACACATCTGTTTTGTAGTGATTAATACAGGGGAGTGCAAAGGACTAGGTCACTCTGCATATTTCCTTACAGGAGGTTCTATTAATCTCTGTCCGTGAAGCAACCATAGATCTCGTAGGGTTGGCTTACATGGCTCCCAGAAGTGTTTTGACCCATAGGCTTTGGAAGCAGCCATTAAGTCATCCTAAAATATTTGCTTTTGTTGTTTTTTATCCTTTGACACCACTTTTTGACACTCTTAATGAATAAAAAGGGCATCTCATTTCCTTAAGGATAAAATCTGATGGAAACAGTATTTAATGACTGATATTTAAAGAAAAAAGTGGCACTTCCTTTGAATACTGAGGCTGCTAACAAAGGAAAGTGAGGAGCTGCCTGTATTCACCTGGAAAGGTGAATTTATTTTTGGTAGAAATACCGAAAGGGTCTGTAAGACCAGTATTATTTGGGAAATGTAAAAGATTAGATAGGGTCTCTCTAACTTACATAACCCGCAAGCTGAGGTGGCAACCATGAGGAATTCTATTGTGAAAATGAACATGAACTACATGGCAAGAAATCTGCACAGTGGCAAAGTTCTTGTCTGCAGAACTAGAATTAACTACACCTGGAAGTAGCTAAGCAGACTGTGGGCCTTAGTCTCTTAACCATTTGCAGGAGCCAGGAAATTCAATCTCACAGTAAGATGTAGCATTTGTCTTGTAGGGAGATGTAAAATACAGTTCAAATAACTTTTATTGTGTTGCCATTTTAGATACTTTTGTCTGTCATGTGGTTTCAAAGACTACATTGCAGATAAATGGTCAATCTAAGCATGTATCAGGCTAAGAAGCAATTATTTACCATGGATTTACTTCCCGTAAACCACCAAATGTGATACTTATTGTCAGCTATGGGACACATGCCAAGAAATTCAGACTTCTGATCTTTACATTAGTGGACATGGAGAGATTAACTTTCCCAGAAGTAATGCACTAAGCAGAATGACTTCAATATACACTTTCTCCTGATTTTAGGCTGTACTATTAGAGACAACTGCAAGAACTGATGGGTTTTTCAGGTGTCAGTTGATTGAGGCAATATAAATTAGCCCAATAATGTATATGAGTTCCTACCTTTGAATAAGAAGTGAGAGTAATATTTGAAAGTATTATAAGATTGGTGCATCAAACCAAAGTTGGGATGAACAGCCATTTGCTTGCCAGCATCAAAGTTCCATGACTGAGAAATTAACTGGCTGCGGAACTTCAAAATGAGACTGAAGATGCTGTGAATAATGTTCATCACAGGAGTGGCCTTCTCGGTCAAGAGTCCTCTAGCAAAAGAAAAACAGACTTTAAAAAACTAAAACACTGTTTATTTGAGCAGTTAGGAGGCAGAGATAATCCTTTGGGTTCCCTCTTTAATCATTTCAGAAGAAAACAAACACATGGGACCCTACAGGAGTGAATTTATGTAACTCTTGAGTCCAGTATGGTTTACCTACTCTTCAAGGTTGCTGACATTTACATATGAAGAGCTCAGTCCAGACATTTGTCCTTTACTTTATGTTGGTGGGATTCAATTTTAAACATCATGTTCTAGTTTTCCTTAACTTTGCCCAGGTAATTAAGCATCCGTTGTCATTTCTGCCACTTCCCAATGCCTGAACTGTTTTTTATGGATGCACCTGTTCTTGTCTGTAACTAACAAGAGATGCCACTTCTAGGGGACACACTCTTTTTGTCTTTTCTTGCATCTACTCCTCCTGTTTACCATATTCTGACCTCTTATTTTTCTCTCTATTCCTTCCTTTCTTATCCCACTACTCCCATATAATTACCTCTCAACCCCCTTCTCCCTATCCTATTCTTCTCCTCTTCACAACATCTCAGGGACTCTACAGTTTGGTGTTAGTAACAACTGTAGTGTATGAGGCTCAAAGTGTTAACAGCCTCTGATTCATAAAGCTAGTACTACTTTCACTATTCCTGAACCCTGGTGGTCGTCTTTCTTAAGAGACAATGTCTATGTACATCAGATGACAACTGCTCTGCCAAGGTATGATCCTGCAGCCTGAAATTAACTCTGCATAAGTATAAGCAATGTACAGAGACAGGCCTTGTGCAATCCTTGAATTTGGATTATTTGTACATGCTGCTTATTCAGACAGACAACACTCATTTCCCCAAGCAGCAGGTATTAACTACAGATCATGAACTTTCCTTTCATCACAGCACTAATATTCTGGGTGCTTCTGTTGTACCTATGTGAAGTTTACAAATTTTTTTTGATATAATTACTACTTTGTTGAAATCATCTTATGTGTATACATATATATAAATACACATGTACACATACATACACACAGACTGTGTGTGCACGCTATATATCCTATTTACACAAAAGAGTGAGCCAAATCCTCTTCTGGAGTAAGCTGAAAGAGCTCAGTTGAATTCAAGAAAAAACAGCAAAGTGTTTATCCGCTTTGCTTACCTGAAAATTGCTTTGTTGAGGTATTCTGCATGTGTTCTGTGAATTTCTTCCAGGTTTCCTACAGAAGACAGTTTGTTTCCAAATTCACACCATGTTACGTGCAATATTTGGTTAGCAATGTAACCCTGAATAACTTTAACAAAGTGCTGCATTTCATGTTTATACAGCTGAAGCTGTCGAAATTGAACAGAATTTGATGCACGACTCACTAATGCTGAAAATAAAAACAGAAAAATATTATTGTTGACACGATAGAGACTGTTCCCATAAAAATCATGGTGTGACAAAACTATCAGCAGAAACCTGTCTTGAATTCCAAACAAGTTTCCTTGAATAAATTTTGACTTTTAAGGACTAAAATATCTGTTTTATAATCTATTGTTTGGCACATGGAGCTAAAAATGTTTTTATGCAGTACCTTTTCTAATTCATCTTACCAGTACGTTTTAAGTGGAACCAAATATCCTTGAGAGTCCACACCATGTGCTTCAACTGCAGCAAAAAGGAGAAGATCTTGTTGTACTTATTCATGCAGCTCTCGGTAATGACAATGTTCAGAGGCCAATCAACCTAAAAGTATATATAATGTATATATATATATATAAAACCAAGTGCCATTAACATTACTTGTTCATGTCATATTTGATCACTTCAGAATATTTCACAGCCCTTTTAGTCAAAGGTACTACAGGCTGCTGAACTATAACTGAATGAATTTATAAATGGCATCATGAAACGACCAGAATGAGTGAACTCTATGAATTCATTTATATTAGTCTAATTTCTTGACTCTTTTCCTCTGGGAGGTAGTAAATCATTAGTTACTATACATCAAAGAACAAGAAACAGACGCTCAAATGATCATGGTGTAAGAGCAAAGTACAGTATAACTTTCAAATAATCTTTTCTACATGCCTTCTCACCTTGTATCGTAGCTCCAAGCAGTTCAGAGCATCAGGAGCATTGGGTTTGAACATTTCTGGAAGGTACTTTAGTGCAAAGGAAAGATTGGAAGCAAGCTGGGTGTCTCCGTGAAGGCTATACTGTAATGCTTTATTTAAGACAGAATTGAGAACCAGTGGATTCAGAAGTTCACCAGGAGTTTGCCCTGAACCAAGCTTGAAAAGAAGAAATCTTAATTAATTACACATATAATTTTGAGAGACATACAAGTCATGTTCTTGCTTTAAGGTAAATTTTCCAAAAGCACCTAAATGACCTAGGAGCCTAAATCACATTGCTAATTCACTTTTCAAAATACAAATTAAAGACTTAACTGCTGTTATGGAAAATATAAATAGACGTACATGGCAAATTCAGAAGTGTAGATGTCAGGTCTCAAAATGAATAAACAACAAAAAAAACCAACACGTCATTCTAAACATTTTATTTATGTTATCTTGATCCCCAGCAACTATTAAAATGACAGTACTGAGTGTAAGACTCAGATCCAGAACGCTTAAGCACAAGTTGCCCCTCTGATGTCAGCAGGACTTCTCACGTATGCTCACAGTTAAGCATGTGCTAAAGTGCTTTTCTCGATCGCAACCAAAATGCTCTAAGGTTCTAGAGAGTTGGTGTTAACTATCCTGTGCCCATGCATGTCCTGATGGCTAGACGTAAGCCCAGACCATCCTTCCTGTGACCTTAGTCAGGTTGACCTCACCCAGGGACACAGAAATGGAGAATATAAGTGTCACAGTTGCAGAAGATTCCAACATTCCCCTCCCTAATTCTCCCTCAACAGTGCACTGTGGGATTTTTGAAGCGTGAATGTAGACCAACTTTTCACAGCACAGGCCTCTGCAGGGTGATAGAGGGGAGTGGTGGGACTCAATCAGTGGCAACAGTGTTCTCCAGCTATACTGCCAGTAGGCCGCAGCAGCCAGAGCAATAGCGCAAACAGTCTAGCCTTTCCCAGGACAGGGGGGTTCTCTTTCCTGAAGCTCTCCAATTTCTGCTGAGCTTAGAGGTCACACACCTGGCCCCCTGTGCAGTCTGCCAACTCCCACCATTCTGTTCCTCAGAGAGAATAGCAGCCAAATATATTGTGCTTACAGAGTTTCTTGGGTCTTGTGTAGCCCCTCTCATGGGCAATTCTAAGAGAGGGTGCATTTTGGCCCATAGTCATTAAGGCCTCAGCAGGGCCTCTTTGCTATAGAATTTGCTGCCTCGGCACAAGTGGATACAAAGTGGACAAGGGGAAAAATAGGATAGGATTTTAACCCACACCTCTCTACCACTCTTACTCATATTGGGGTTTTTTAACTACCTACATCAACACTGGGAACGGTCCTTAATGAGATATTAGAGGTTCACAGACATCATGCCTATGGCAAATGATCAAATACCAGAGTTATAAAACAAGCCAGCACAAATACCTTCTCAAATAGTAGGTCACTAAGTGACTGAGCAAACTCTCCATCTTCCATTAACAAAAAATGTCTCAGTGCTTCAAAATGCTTCTCTATGTTCAGTTCCACAAAGTAGTAATCAACTATTGCTTTGTTCACTAGGGAAACACTAATAAAAACATGAAGTAACAATCATTCTTAAGAACAATTCTTTCCTTACTATTAAAATGCAGTCATGGATATTAACATCAAATTAATGTTTCAATATCTACCACAATGTACAAGCTTGCATGACATTCACCTGCACAAAAGAAAATGGGAGAAACCTTATATACAGATATATCCAGGATGAGCCAGAACTAAAACCTACCACTGCTGAGAAGTATGGTTTGATTGGAATTGTCAGCATATCTGAAGACTGGTTATACATAAAGGGCTTTAGTGACACTACATCAGACATGGGCAAACTGTGGCCCGCTGGCCATTTTCATCCGGCTCGCAAGCTTGGGCCGGGGGGGGGGGAGGAGGCGGGGCCAGTAGTCCCACCCTCTCAGCCCCGGGCCAAGCACGGCGAGCCGCACTGCCCCACGCTCCTTGCTGGGGGGCTGGGCTGAGCGTGGCAAGCCACACAGCCCCCGTGGTCTCTGCCAGGGGGCCGGGCTGAGCGCGAAAAGCCCTGCGCTCCCAGCCGGGGTCTGGGCCAAGCGCGTCTTGCCACGGGGCCCCGAGCCAGGGTGCCTGGCTGACTGCGGCAAGCCACGGGGCCCCGTGCTCCCGGCGCGGGGTGCCGTGCAGAACATGGCAAGATGCGGGGGCGGGCAGAGTGCCGCGAGCCGTGGGGCTCCACTCCCGGCTGAGCAGGTAAGCCAGTCTGGGGGGGGAGGGTCTTAGGTGGTGGGTGCTGGGGGTGGTGGTTAGGGTGTGGGGGGTCTAGGGTGGGGGCAGTCAGGGAACAGATAGCGGGGGGTATATGGGGGAGGGGTTCTGGGGGGCAATTAGAGTGGGCTGGGTCTCTAGAGGAGCGATCAGAGGACAAGGAAGGGGGGTTTGGACAGGTCGGGGTTCTGAGGGGACTAGTCAGGGGGCGGGAAGTGGGTGGGGGTCGGATGAGGGCGGGGCCTTCCCTACCTGGCCCTCTGCACAATTTTGAAGCCCCGTGTGGCCCTCGGGCCAAAAAGTTTGCCCACCCCTGCACTACATGGACCATAGGAAAACACATTAGCAGTAATCTCTCTTTATGAAGCTTTCATCTGGTGGGATCCAGACTGGTTAAGCAAGTGTCATGTCTGCATCTTGGTGGCGATGTGTACTTCACCCAGACAAGAGAGGCACCTTTGATGCTAGTCACTGACGGAGAAGGAGAGAGGTCAGGAGATGCAATTCTTGAATCCTGGAACTCTGGGGATAGTCCTGAGACTAGGGAGGACTTTCCCCAAAGGCAGGGGAGGGAGGAAATTATCTTATACCCTATACTTACTAAACTAGATATAAAAATTATTTACAAGAAGTTTAGTTTACAGGTTATACACTGAAGGACACAATTCCATGCAGTGTAATAAGGAACTGGAGAGGCATCAACCTGTACCGTATTACAACCCGTATTAGAGAGGCATCAACCCGTACCGTACCGTACCCATATTACGCCTTTGGTCGGGAACATGAGGGAAGCTAATGCGCATGTGAGAGTCAATAGACACTGCTCTGAAGCACTTCCAGACTCAGGCACATGGCACACATGTGAATGCATGTGCGGAATAGCACTCAAAGAAGTAGTAAGTAGATTTTCATGCAGGTCTGTCTCAAGGGAAAATGACCAGCAAAGAAAAAAATAACTGAGTTAATAAAAGTGGATTTGTGATTCCTAATTAATACTTACTGAGACACTAGTGGAGCAGTAATAGAGTGTTTCATCAGCACTGGCAAAGACAAAAGCTCACTTAGTTGCACAGCTGTTTCATCTGTTGCTGACTGTACCAAAGGATCCACTGGGAAAGTGTATGACCTGGGTATCACATGATGCAAGAGATGGGAAACTGGCAACTCTGCTAAATTGAAGAATACAAATAAAAACTGTAAGCTGTTATACTTAAGCTTTTTCAGTTAATCTCTTGAAAGTCGTTTCAGATTAGAAAAATCAAAACTTGCTACAATAGACACCAGATTTTTATGCAAAGAAAAATAGTTTTGCTACTGTACTTAATAATTTTGATGATAAAAATCATCTAAAAACTTTTCCTTATGCTAAACTCCTGATTTCTCACTCAAGATCATTACATCTTCTTGCTGAACTACTATTTCAAGAGTTATACTCACACATTAAATCATAGCTGTCTTGGTATTTTTCAAGGCAATACTGGTCTGATAAGGATTTCAGATAAGCTTGTTCTTTCTTCCATGTATCATCATCTTCCTTCTCTTTAGTCTCAGAAGCACAAGCTTCAGAAAATAAAGTTTCTTGAGGTGTAATAGTCAGTGCAATCGATTTTTCAGGTTCCTCTGTCTAAGAGAATGCAGACAATAACTAATACTGTCTCTCAGAGCCAATTGTCTCATAAATCCCACGCACAAATGATGTGTTTCTTACCTGTGGAAGCTCTGGGGGGAGATCTTTGCTGACATCTTTTGCAATTACTGTAACACCACAAATTCAAACAGTATCAGAAAAAAACAACCCATGAACATACAAAATACAGCTGACTGCCTATAGTCACTGGATTATCTCTCAAACCTGATCATAACCCCAAAAGAACGCAAAATCTGCAACAAAACCACCATTACAATGCACTTGAAAAACATGAACTTTAGGTTCACATACAGTACTTATATATGTTACACAGTGACACTGTTAGCATTAAAGTACTATCAGAACATTCTTCAATTTCAGAGTGCAAGGTAGCTACTTAAAACCACACAAGAATTATAACTGGTCTGCAAAGTTTCAAACCAGTGGAAAACTTTAACAAATATTTCACTCTCTTCATATAGGAGACCAGACTAGATGCAAATTCTCACCGCTAAATTCTAATAATGATTAGCCATACATGCACTGAACAAACACTCCTGATAATAATTTTTATAAGGCCCTAAAAAACTGACTGACTGAATACAGTTTGATTGTCTTATTCTAACCTTCTTGTTTCTCTCTCTCTTCTGTGATCTTTTCTTGCTTTTCATCTTCAATATTAGAATCTGAAAGGACCGGAACACTATCTGAGGACTGCGATTCGAGTAAGACTTCTTCCTTGCCTTTTGATGATTTGTCGTCTCTTTTACTTTCATCAGAGGGAGAAAATTCTCCATTGTACAGGAATGTCTGAACCGTAGAGTCTGATGAGTGACCAGAGCTGGTTTTATTATGAGGTACTGGATCACTTTCTGTGGATGGAGACCACTCCCCTATTTTAATATTTGACTGAGATGCATGGCCAAAAGGGCTCCAACGAGGTTTTGAAAGCTCAGTATCTGAAACTAGCTCTCCCATTTTAATGTGTGATTGTGAAGCATGTCCATGGATATTCCACCGAGGTCTAGATGGTACAGGCTCAGACACGTTCTCTCCAATCTTGATATTGGCATCAGATGCATGGCCATGGATGTTCCACCGAGCTCTAGATGGTACAGGCTCAGACACGTTCTCTCCAATCTTGATATTGGCATCAGATGCATGACCATGAATGTTCCACCGAGGCCTTGTAGGCACTATGTTTGACACATACTCGCCAATCTTAATATTGGCTTCTGAGGCATGTCCATGAATATTCCATCTGGGCCTTGAGGACTCTACCTCTGATGTATATTCCCCAATTTTAATATGAGCTGCAGAAACATGCCCATGAATATTCCAGTGAGGCCGACTAGATTCAATTTCAGAGGTGTATTCCCCAATCTTTATATGTGAATCTGAAGAATGTCCATATGGATTTGAATGTGACTGGGAAGACTCTGCAGGAGGCACATATTCTCCTACATTAAAGCTGGCATTGGATACATGTCCATGAATATTCCACTGAAGTCCCCTACTCTCCACAAACACATTTTCTCCAACTCTGCCATGTCCTTGTGAAACAGCAGCTGGCCTGAGAATTGTATTAAAATCATATTCACTTTGCTGATGTAACTGTATATTCCCTTCTCCTTGCTGTACTCCTATCGAAAGAGGCTGACTTTCACTTATTTGGGTAGTTTCAGGAAGTTCTGAGCTAATATTTTGAAATGCTTCATCCAGTAAAGATCCTTCATCTAGTAAAGAGCCAATGGCAGCAGGTTGTTCTTCCTGTGATTCTGGTAGGAAAGCCTCAATATTTAGACTGTATTCAGGCAGAGAATCACCACTCTGTGATGGATCCCATGTTTGTTCTGTACTTAGTAACTGAGATTCAGTTCCTTCTGCAGCTTGCTCAGAATGTTGATTGTGAGTATTTACAGGCTGGGGCAAAGCCAATGGTTTATCAGCAGAAGTAACACTCTTCAGTCCAGATTCAGAATCACCTCTGACAATATTATTGTCAGAATGCACAGGTTCCACAGAAGATACCTAAAACACAAATAATTATTGCATTCTTCAGCTGTTCACATACGTTTTGTATGTATTTTAAACTATTTTTTCACAACAAGATTTTATTTCCAGCACCCTTTTATTGCCAACTTCACAATACTGTAATACTCATTCACAATTCTGCCCCAGTGACTCTTCTGTTCAGTGATCAGACATTTACAAAATTCACATTAGGAAACTTGGAGTTGTCATGCAATGCTTCTGTAAGAAAATACACCAACCTGAGAGCTTGGTTCTTCTACAGCAGCATCCATAACTGAAACTGTTTGGCATTGCTTATGCGGAATAATGTTTAATTTCCTCCTGTACTTCCCATCAGGAAGTTTTTCAAGCATCTCCTAAAAATCAAAACAGCAAAATCAAAAAGCTTTTAATATATCAAATGTTAAAATGCTACAAGTGATATTTCTTTTAAAAATGTAAAAGATACCTCAATGTGTTTTTGATCTTCCAATAGAAAGTTGAGACGGGCTGTTTCTAGTTTGTGCCGCTGGATTTTCCATAAAGCTCTTTGCTCCCTACGGGCTGCGTCATCCGAAAGTTTGCTATAGTGGTCAATTATTTCTTGCCTGAAGGAGAGTACAGATACTGTATTACAGACACTCCACCTGCTTATTTTTCATCTTGCACTCTGTATATTGAGACCATATGCTGGTGTAGAAGAGCAAGGAAATGACATCTCTCAGATTATATATTTTTAAAATTAAAAACCAGAGGTTTCATCCACAGTACACAAGCCAGAGAAAATGTAATGAAAACAGGATGGTATTTTTTGTCAATAAGTTTTTGTAGAACCATGTTATTAGGAGACTAATTTTTCATAACAAATGTGCTTAAACGTATGATAGAAAAAGAAAAATTTCAATTAGCTGTATATATAGATGAGTAATATCAAAGCTTGTAATAGCTATAATTACTATGCAGAACTTACATCAATTATAATTAAGGCTACACTTTAGTCACAGGTATTTTTAGTAAAAGTCATGGACAGGTCACAGGCAGTAAAGAAAAATTCACAGCCCATGACCTGTCTATGACTTGTAGCATATGCCCCTGACTAAAGCTTGGGTGGCCCAGGACCCCCGCTGGTGCTGGAAGGAGCAGGGGGGGCAGGTGGCAGCAAGCTCCCCAGAAGCATCCAGCATGTCCTTGCAGCTCCTTGGGGGAGTGAAGGCCAGGGGGCTCCATGCGTTGCCCCCGCCATGAGCTCCGGCTCTGTCGCTCCCATTGACCGGGAATGGCAGCCAATGAGAACTGTGGAGGCAGTGCCTGCAAGCTGGCCCCTTGCCTAGGAGCTTCAGGCAGGGCTGGATTACCCAATAGGCAGACTAAGCACATGCTCAGGGCACCAGCAAAGCAGAGGGCACCAAAAAAAAAAATGAGATTTTTGTTTGAAAAAATTTGATATTTGATATTTCTAAAAAAGCATCGAAGTAGTCATCATGGGAAAAATCAGAACTTTGTTAGACTTCTTTACACTCTGCTACACGCTCTTCCCCCCGTTTTTGTGTTCTCTTTTTATTACTTATCCCCACCTAAACCTGGGGGGCATCCTACTAATGTAGATCGAAATAATGTGAGGAAATCAGATCCTCTCATGTAGCTAGTCAGGAGGGGAGCGGGAAAGGACCACTTACACACTTTGAGGAATGATTTCGAAAGATTTGAAGACACATCAAAAGATATCTTGCCTGATACTAACTACAAAGAAGCCCAGTCCCACAAGCGAATCAGGAAAAAAAACAAGCAAATGATGATAGTGCAACAGAAACAGCATTCAATTCTAGAGACAAATTTTGCGTATCTACTAAGTACTCTATAATTGATACACTTGAAGCTCATATGAAGAGAGGTGAAGTGTACAAAGAAGTATCAAGAAGATTTTCTTTTCTAAACGATATGGACTTATCTGATGAACAATATTCACAAGGTTCCCAAAAGCTAGTTGACTCATACCCTGTTGACTTGAACATGAATCTCTGTGGAGAAGTACGGCAGTTACGTTGTTATATGCGCACAATGTTTAATGAAACAGGAAAAATGAAATTCAGTCACATTGATCTTCATGACACAATACTGAAAGATGGAATACAATGCATATTTCTAAATGAAGAGATCGCACTACGTATTTTTCTAACATTGATGATTACTAACTGCTCCGCAGAATGCTCTTTTTCTCAGACGAAAAGAATAAAAAACCCTCAGAGAACAACGTGTCAGGACAGACTTGATTCACTTTCCCTATTGTATATGGAAGTGGACATGCCTCGTTGAGTCAGCTTTGATGAACTTATCCAGAATTTTGCAATCAGAAAATCTAGAAAGAAGCTATTTTAATTTCAGCATATATGAAAGTTTTGTGTCATTTCAAAAAATAAAATTTTATTTTACGATATAGTATTGTTTTTATTTTGAATTACACATGGGGGGGGCACTATAATCTTTTCAGTGTTTAGGGCCTCTAAAGGTCTTAATCCAGCCCTGGCTCCAGGGACAAACCAGCTGCTTCCGAGGAGCCCCTGGCCCTCCTCCCTGGAGGCAAGCGCCACCCTATATCCCAACCCCTTGATCCAGCCCTGAACCCCCTCCCACCCCTCCCCTCCCTAAACTACTGCTACTGCTGGCTCAGGGGCTGCTCAAGTGTTCAGGAAACCCCTGAGCGAGCCACACCAGTCACTGTAAAAGTCACGGAGGTCAGGAAAAGTCATGGAATCCATGACTTCCAGGACTCTGTGACAGACATTTAGCCTTAATTATAACCAGTTTTAACACTGAAAAAGTGTTTGTTTCCTGCTCATTACTGTTCAAGTCTACCTGATAGGGAAAAGCAATTAAACATAGCACACCACACCCATGGCACTGTCCTCATCAATTTAATTTTTAATCACATACATATATTTTATTTGTCCTTTTGATGGTTAATGGGAGTAGTAATGACGCCTGGCTACTGTATGTCCTGGAGGGATCATCTAATCTGACCTCCTATATATCACAGGCCCTTAAACCAGTTACCCAGTATTGAGCCCTGTACCTTGTGTTTGGCTAAACCAGTGGTTCTCAAAGTGGGGGTCGCAACCCCTTGGGGGGGTCGCCGAGCGCCTCCCGAGGGGTCGAGAGCCTCTGTGGCCGACGTGAAGACGCCTAATTGATTATTTCCGAATTTGGCAGCTTTTCGGCGGCCATACCCACTCTCCCAATTGTCCGCCAAAGTGCTTCGGCCAAAAGCGGAAATAATCATTTCGGCAGACAGCTGAGAGCACTCGGCACGTCCGCCGAAAAGACGCAGAATGCAGAACTAATCAATTCGGTGACTTTTCGGCGGACACACAAGGGTCACGCCGAGAAGCCGCTAGTGAAAAAAGAGTCGTGGTTCTCACAAGTTTGAGAACCGCTGGGCTAAACCATATCTTTCACAAAGGTATCCAGTCTTGAGCTAAAGACATCAAGAGATGGAGAATCTACCATTTCCACATGGAGATTTTGAAGGTATGTGATGAATTACCCCTGCTAATGACTAACTACCAAGAAATACCTGACCTGCATGTAAGTCCTGATTATATATCAAATTAAAAGGAACTGACTGAGGTATACATTTCACCTTACATACTCAGACACCATCAATGTGTGCCCGTAACCTCTGACAGCTATTTACAGTCCAAATAAAATCAAATAGCATTCACCTATGTATAAACTGTGGCTCTGACCATGCAATCAGATCCACTTGGGTGGACACTAGGGCCAAGTAGAGCCCCACTGAAGTAAGATCGGGGTCCATGTAGACTCAGGGGAAAGTATTGTAACCCACATTTAACATTAGCAGTAAAACAAACAAAAAAAAAATCTATGTTAATTCCCACATACCGGTTTTTAATCTGCTCTGACACATCTGATTCTTTTTCTGTGGGGGCAGCGTTTAGTCACAGATTTTGTTGTTAAAGTTTTTCTAAAGCCATGATTAGGACAAAAAACATGTCATTGGTGTACACTGTCTGTTCTCTAGAGCATTGCTAGGATTCCAAAATGAATGGCAATATTTTAATTGTTTTTTAAAACCAGACCCAAGGGGAAAAGGTGATCTGAAAACTTTGGGAGGCTAACCAAAAACATCGTTTAATACATTACCTTGCCTTTTTTTCCAGTTCCTCTTCTAAGGCTTTCAGTCTTTTTTCCCTCTCCCTGAGCTCTCGAGCATAGCTGAAATCATCATCAATCTCTTCCTGTTTCATCATAAGTCGACGCTACATAAACATTTAGAACTTTTAAAAAAATCACTTTCCACACCAACCTAGTCAGATAGAGGTACACATTTTAAAAAGTTTTTTAAACTGTATTTCATTAGGTGTTTGAGAAATTTCAGAATGTGCTGTAGACCCCTAATTTTATAAACTAATTGGGGATTGAGGTCATAAAATTGAATGTTTCAAAATTACAATAGGTATGGTGTATAAACTGTAGCATGGTGCACTACATTACTTTCTTCTTGTTCTTCAAAGCACTGCAAGGTGATTTCCAATGCTGAAAACATCAGAATGTGAAGGGATGTTGCCTTTTTCTTCATAGACATCACTATTACGTGATTTTTTCCTTCCTTTCAGGAAAGATGGTTTGTATAATTGGTTGTTCATAAGATTAGATTTCATAATAATTGATGTTTCACTGTAAAACTGGAATTTCTCTTGATTGCACTGAGAATTATATTATTTGCTAAAGAAACCCCCCCCACGAAATACCTCCTGATCTTTTGCAAATTGTTCTTTTAATTTCTGAAACTGTTCTCGTTTCCTTGCATCCAAAGTCATTCTTTCTGATATTTGCTGATCTGTATTTAAATGGAAAATATTGTTACTTTACATCAACATACTGAAAAAACAGAGGAAAAAAATGCACTAGATGAAAATCCCACTGAAATTTACCATTAATGGCTTTTAATACTTTACTAGCTGTTTCTCGAGCATGAACAATCAACTCCTGTTTTGCAATCTCCATGCGCAAATCCTAGGAAATAAATATAGATAACTTTATTATGCTTTTCAGACAGGAAGAGATAGCGTTGCAAGTTAAACTGCACACTTTCATTCCATGTACACATAGCAATAATGTCCTAAGGCTTCCAGGACATACACCCACCTAATAAATGGGACACTTAATTAGGCAAAATCACTGAACATAGAATCTAAGGTTGTGTTAATAAATTTTAATATAATGATCTGCTCACAGTAATGAAGATCTACTAAAACAATTAGCCATGCAAATTATTAAAAGGACTTCACAAATGGAACAATCTGATTAGTTAATAAACAAGTTAGACTCTGATAAGTGCACTGGTTGGGTCTTGATTACCTTTGTTTAATAGATTTAAGCAGATGCAACAAAATCCTAGTGGAACGTACTCCAAAACTATCTCCAAAAATCATGAAAATGTCAATAATAATGACATGGCAGTTAATTACTTTCTTAGTCTTTTTTTTTTTTTTTCTTAGACAGCAATATAAAGCAAGCAGACCACCACAGGAAGATTATAGTCATGAATGTCAGTACTTTTACATATACAATAAAATGAGAAATCTGAGCTGTCTTTAAATATGCTAATTATATACAATTATTTCTTCTTTAATATTCACTTACCTTTTCTTCCTTGCTAATAGAACTATAACGAGCAATTCTTTCCATTCGACCCACATATACTGCACAGTCTCTCTCAATCTCTTTCAGCTCCTCCAGGGAAAAAACAACAGAAATCCGAGGAACCGGGATATCTGACCAGCATATGTAATGCTATAAATAAGAAATATTATACAGTTAAATAGTGGGGGGAAAGTCTGTGAATTTTAAATGACTAATCAGGCTTTATGAATGTATATGCACATATCAAATGTCTGAGATACGTCTTATGAGGAGTCTTGTTCTGAGCCACTCTGCAGATGTTTAAATATCTATTTTCAATCTTATTATATTCTTGAATAGCTTATGGCATTGTGTGTCCAATAATGGCCACTCCTTGCTGTAGGTACAACACATACATCTAGATTTTAAAATGGAACTGATATAACAGGATCATGTTTCTACATGCTGTGACTGAGACCTGAAAGGTATATAAAGACAAGATCTTAGAAATAAGATGAAAAGATCAAAGTATAAATTAAAGGGAACTTTAAAATTATTTCAAGCATTCTTCCTACCACAAAGAGATCGGTTTTGCACAAAATGTATACAGTGGAACTATTACAAAGTGTCTAAATAAGGGTGCAGCAAAAAAATCCAAAATAATGGGGGGAGAAGGTATGATCTCCAGATTGGCTAAACTCAGGTCTTTAGGGAGAGGAAGCCCTCTACTTGGTCAGTGTTGTCTGGGTGTTGGAGAACAATTGAGAAAATATTCAGAGTTTACACAAAGAAAAATATGAAATCTAAAGTTGTATAAAGGATACTTTAAACTTGCCTCTGCACATTTATAGTTTGTCAATTAGATATCGACAGTGGAATACTGAAGCCATGAATACTTGAATGTAAACAGCTAAATAATATTCTTCAACATTCAGAGTGGTAGCCGTGTTACTCTGTATAGCAAAACCAACAAGGAGTCCTTGTGGACACTTTAGAGACTAACAAATTTATTTGGGCATAAGCTTTCGTGGGCTAAAACCCACTCTTTTAGCCAACCAAAGCTTATGGCCACATAAATATGTTAGTCTCTAAAGTGCCACAAAGACTCCTCATTATTCTTCAACATCTGTCCTTGGTAGTGCCACTTATCAATAAAAGCATAAATTTACTTGCTACAGAGCTAGTCGACATATGCTAAGAATTTGTTTTCGTAGCGCAATGTGAAAGAACCAAGCAAGTACTTGCCCTGGGACAACACAATTTCAATAAGTTTATGGTTTTCCCACAAATGTATACATCGTTGGCAATATGCTTCAGAAACACAGGGACACAATCTTCTACTTCTTTTGAAATCAAAATATATCCATGGGTCCAGTAATGTTTATCTATAGATCAAAGACAAGAAAGATCAAATTATATTGTATTTAATAAAGATAACAAGAATGCAAACTGAACAAACTAAAAGTTCTACATATTCATACTGTACCTCTGAAGCTAAGATAATCCTCATTCACTTGAATCATGAATTCTCCATAAACATCCCTGAATACACCACTGTACACCCAATCATAGATAAACCTAAAAAATTAAAATTATACAATTATAAAATTATTAAAATTATACATTAATAATTATTATACAATTAGTACTGTATAATACAATACATGTTAATATAGAATATATAATAATAAATATTTATATAATATATTATATATAATATATAATATATTAAATTATATACAATATATATTATATATAATATGTTATAATTGTATTATATAATACTATATATATTAATTGTATTATACAATTATTATCTTGACCCCAGCATGATGCAAAGGCTACCCTCTCTGTATGTACAGAGGAAACAAAATTATCATAAGTTAAAAATACTGAAACTCAGGGTCCCATAGCAGCATCAGCTCAGTCCTCCTTTTCTACTGGTTACTGTAAAGATCTAACACCTAAGAACAGTCTGGCACTGTAAATAGAAAAATGTATCCATAGCAACCGCAGTTCAACTTTAACCTAATTAAAAATAAGGCCTTTAGTGTGTTAATATCCTTATATTTTTATGATTTATAGCAGCAACAACCACCACCTTCAGGTTGTACATTTCCTGAAAGTTAATGAATTAATGACTGGGTTAACATCCTCAAGACAGTCAATAGCTGGCAGGAAATGACCTGCAGGGCAACCATTATTGCTTAAACAATTGATGTTCTTATAGTGACTTGTTACAAACACATTTATGCCTGGATTCTGCAAATTTTTAAGAATGTACTTATAACTTGACTGTCCTAATTCTGCAATAAACACAATGAAGATCCAGAAGTCTGCCAATGTATAACTTGCAGAACTGAAGCCATAATTAAGTATTTCAATGGGTTTAGAGCCAAGAAGGTCTGAGGCCCAAAATTTGACTGGGAACTGAACATGAGAAAAGGGTGGCCACAGGAGGAGTCTTCAATTCAGACTATCTTGATGGGTTTGTTTTGCCCTCTGTTTAATTTTGCTGTATTTACTACATTATTGATTTTTTTAAAAATTACTATTATAAAAATGTCTAATATTTTATACACTCGATAGTATCTCTATAGAAGTAGATAAGCAATTTCCAAAGTTGTGTGGATATTGATTAAAGAAACTGGTATATCCAAGAGACTCTAGTAAAGACAATGTCTTCTTCCTCAACAGCTATGCTTATGTTACTGATATAAAAGATGTTTTTCCTACTTTTGAATTCCTATTAACACAGAAGAGCCAACACAGATATGACAGAGTGAGGTGGGATCTCTCCTAGTTTTGTGTATCATTAAATACCAGCTGCAGGATCGTTATTACTGGTGGTGATGACGTACGAGAAAGAAACTGAACCCTGGTTGAATTTCAGATCCCTGAGTGAATTTGCTGGATTCATAGTTGGGAAAAAAATATGCAAATATGGAACCACATAATACCATTTTTCAGAGCCGAACCACACCTTAAATAATTAAAAATAATTCACATCCAATCTGAAAATCTTCAGTCTAATGGTCTGCCCTATATAAACTAAACCAGCTTAGTTATCCACTTCTTCTAAGTGGTTATTACATTAAAAATGCCCAAATGGGAAACCAGTAGGTAATAATTACAGACCACTGCTAAGACAATTATAAAACAAATGGTCTGCAACTCACCTGGTATATGGTTCACAGCTGGTTTTTAACAATGACAGAAGAACTGGATAATGTTCATTACTACAGTTATTGAGAGCCTCTTTGTACAAGTATGAAAGCAATCTTACTCCCTGAAAAAAAAAAGATAACTAAATTTCAAAACAGTAAAATCCATTGTACTATTAATAAAAAAAGGATTCATAATATACACATCTTTACATCTATTTATTAGAGACAATTTGGTCATGGATCAGTCTGGATAAAACTGAAACAATATTGGTGGGATGGGTCAATAACAACCAGAGGAAATGATAGAGATGACATATGCCCCTTCAACTGACAAAGCTTTATTGGAATCTTCAGGATTC
The DNA here is from genome assembly GCA_007922305.1 of Dermatemys mawii. Taxonomy (NCBI): domain Eukaryota; kingdom Metazoa; phylum Chordata; order Testudines; family Dermatemydidae; genus Dermatemys; species Dermatemys mawii. Next base: position 29,606,540 of record ML677341.1, read on the forward strand.
TTTCTGGATCCTGGATTGCTTCTGGATACCCAGATAGCAACTGTTGCCATTAGTATTTTTCTCATCTTCACTTGAACATGAAATTGTAACGTTACCTAGATGTACACCTTATCACCACTGTCCCTGCGTTTACCACTTCTACATACTGAATTTCTGCAATACTCTATGTGGGGCCATACCTCTTTACCAAAGAAACTTCAATGGTGTAAACAGCCCATGTACATAGCAGAGTTTCAAGCATACAGCATATTACACCAGTGCTCGATAGACTGCACTACCCTCCAACCAGTTTCCAGGGACAATTCAAGGGGTTGGTTTTGAACTGTAAAAAAAGGCTTTAATTTGGGTCATGAATATCTTAGGGTCCACCTTTTTTGAGTTTTACCTCATCCACTGAAATCACTGGGCTAAAGTCCTCATATTTAAATATTTGGGGCTAGCACGTCATCCTCATTAGAAAGCCAATGACACTGAAGTTCATATTTCCACTTTGGTCTGATTGAGCCTGTATGTTCACTTCCAAGTCTTATCTATTCACTGAAACTTTTCGGAGGGGCAAAGCTAAATAGGAAGGATTGTAGCAGGCTGTTTTCTTTTGAGCACTGCTTTTAATGCTTGGATTATTTTGTTAATACAATGGAAAAATATTTATAATTGTATATGTTGTATTATAAAAGTGTTTCTCTTGTATACCCACTTACAAAACAATGACAGACATCCAACATTTATTTAACAACTTCTAATCAGTATTTGAATTCTCTCTCTCTCTCTCATTTAATGCAACACTTATGTGGAATTTTCAAAAGCATTCAGCATTGATCTAATGTTCTAACATAGTCTAACACTAATCTAGTGTTCTTTGCTAAAACTCCCATGGACTTCACTGGGAGCAGAGGCCAACACTGAGAATTTAAAAAAATCCTACTCAATTGTATTTGAAGCTGATATACTGATATTAAAATTAAAACAATAGGTTTCCAAAAAAGATCAATAATTACCATAGGAAATGAAGCACCAGCACCTCTGCTGATCCCCAATACAGTTGTTCCTATGCCACAGAGCTCAGCTAAATACCTAAACAAAAAAATTACATTTATGTAGCATCTTTCAGCCAGAAGTATCCCAGGGCATTTACAGTGATCAATGAAATGTGTCACTGCATAAGGCTATCATTCAGCAGCATCTAACTATAACAAGTGTAGGGCAGGGAGGTGGAGAATATTTCTCCAATTCAAGCTATAGAAAGTATTTAGATAAGCAGACTGTGATTCAAGATGGAATTTGGCCAGGACTCTAGGTCTAACTATCTATACTAAAGTTATCTAGTCTATTAGTTCTTATATATCCTTATTCACTTCACCTCCTTTACCACAATTTCCTCATCTGTAAAAAGTGGGGATATATAATAGGAGCTGTAAAGTGTTTTGAGATCTACTGATAAAAAAGACTCTATAAGAGCTAGGTAGTATTATTAGTACCACCAGCCTCTAGAATTTAAAGAATTTTTTCCTTGAAAATATTATGACACGAACACTAAAGACTGAATAGGAAGGCTTCTCTAGTAGTGTCTTTTTAGTGTTCATAAAAAAGGGACTGGATTTCATTTTTTCACTCCTACAATGCTTTAATATTATAATATTACCTTAACTGTCGCCCCAATCTCCTGAAGAGAAAACTGATTGTTAGAAGGCTTAAAGTGGGAGGTGTTGACAAAACACATGCTCGGTAATATTGAAGGTACTTCCTCAATCCACTTGTGAATGCCTAGTACAAGAAAAAACATTGACAACACCCTGCGGTTAGAATGGTTAGTGTTCAGTTTACGTTCACATTGATTACAGTACATCAACATGAAAACATATTTACTGCATTCTAATGTGAGAAAGTTATCTTAAAAAAACCCTCCAGTTTCAATGGCAAGACAAGAAAAGATGTGTATCTGAAAGATAATACGATTTTTTCCTTTTCATGCATATAGACATCTATTAACATTTATGTGAATTACACTGAGTATTTAAAGAGAAAATATATCAAAATTAGGTCATTTTTATTTTCATAGTTGTAACAGGATATTACAAAAAAAGATTTCTTTTGACTACCTGGTTAAAAAATAATACTTATTTGACAGCAACAAAATTATGACACCTCACCATGCACAGAAGATTCAGCACTTTGCTTAATCCACGGGTTTGCAGACTGGAGGTCAGGACTCCCAGGGAGTTGCAAGGTTATTACATGTGGGGGTTGCAAGCTGTCAAACTCCATCCCCAAACCCTGCTTTGCCTCCAGCATTTATAATGGTGTTAAATCTATAAACAAGTGTGTTTAATTTATAAGGGGAGGTGTCACACTCAGAGGCTTGCTCTGTGAAAGGGGTCACCAGTACAATAGTTTGAGAACCACTGGCTTAATCCAAGTCACATTTGGAGAACTAATCTCTACAAGGAAGCGGTAAGCAACTTCAAACTGACATGATGTAATAAAAGGTATTAAAGTGGACTGTTTCACTCATTTTATTTCTTTTACATTGTGAAGTGCATTGACACTTACAAAACAGAGCTATTATATTTTTAATATATTTACTATACAAATATTTTGCAATATTGCAGAACCTGAGAAACAGTCACCCTTTACTTCCCAATAAAACAGCATGTCAAGATCATTCCTCTATTGAAAGAATAAACACGCTATTGCGCAGGCTAGCACCATTCAAGTACATTACCTGAAATACAAGCCCTTTGTTGTACAAGGAGTCTAAAACTGGCTGAAGAGAGAAACGACTCAATCGTGTGTAATAGGTTCCATATTCAGCAACTTCTGACAGGAGATTGTTCATGCTCTCAGGTGATGTTCCAGATACATATACCCCCTGCTTTATCACAAATGTCTGAGTAGCCTTGCATGGTACCAAAAGGAAGACAGTACTAGTTAGTTATTTCAGAACTACATATTCAGTGCTATATAATTACACAACCTCATCCGCAACTGCCTGAAAACAAAATCCCCATAAATTAATGGCACACGTATTTGCAGTTTAGATATTATGGTGACTGGAGTTAAATACCTAAGACAAAAAGATAAATAAATATAAAAGGTAGCACAATTTTAGGAGGAAAATTAAATCATTATTTTAAAAAGTGTATATAAAAATTCTTGTTACTTAATCGTTTAACCAAAAAGTTCTCTATACAGTATTTTAATCACTTTAATGCATTCATGGAATCCATTAATTTACTTCCTCACATGTTTTCTTGTACAGATCTCTGAAGACTTTTTTGGACATTTAAACTGCAGTAAAAGAGTTCTCTGATTATTTTAATGTAAGTTATACCAATAGGAGTCACAAAACTTCAAATGTAAAACATTTATTTCTCTTGCAAAGATCTCCACCAAAAAATCATGAAATTTGATGTGACTGAATATGATCATTCTTAGAAAAGTTTTTCATACCTGATTAAGTGAAAATGTAGCAGATACCACACCAATAAGGACATTCAAAACATCTTTAACCAGTTCAAATTCTTTCATTAGCACAAGATGTGGAAGCTGGAGAATGGTATTACTAAATAGTTCTAATTCCCCTTCTCGAAGCCTATAAAATTTGTCAAAAGCTTCTCTTCCAGCTTCAGTAAGATATGGTTCCTCTTTTTTACCAGGTGGGCTGTCAGAAAAAATACAAAAAAACAATAAAAGCCAAGAATAAATCAACTGCTTTCTGTTAAAATGAAGACATTTCAGAACTTTACACAGTCATTAAAATGTTTGACCCCAGTGGATTATCACAATGCAACATTTTATAAAGAGGCTGTGTGGACAACTGTCAAAAGCAGGAAAATGGCATTCTTGAAGAAAGTGATAGATGTATTAGACACTAAGATCCTGTCTGCACCAGCTTCTGACAGGAAGAGTGAAAAGACCAGGTTGGGTTCCCAAATAGGAAGGGAAGAAGACCGCCGCTGCTTACACAAAATTACCTATACAAATTAACTGCTGAAGTTACACATAATGTTTGTTAAAATAGTCAGTGAAGTTCTGCAGTGCAAGTGTTAAAAACACTAGGCAACTGCCAAGAGCCAATTCTGAAGTGCAATCTAAAAATCTCTCCACTACCAAACCATTCTTAATTACGATAATTTTTACAGCACCAGATGTGTTCTAGTGAATTTACAGAACAGAAAGGTATGTCCCTTAATAAAAGAATATGAAATCTAAACACAGAAACAAAACATTCAAAATACTGTTCAGATATTACACACAGCTTCCAGTAATAACTTAATTATAAAAATCACTATTGCTAAATGGCATTGAGAAGTCATTAGAAAACAATCACACATGACTTGGTCCCACAACACTTAAGAACAAGTTTATTCACAAGTCAGCATATCTTGTATAGCAAAGGAACTGGATCTTTCCAGTATTCTAGAATGCATCTTTTAATTATGTCTTTCATATCTGTGCACAATTTAGAACTGGAGCTGGAGTGGATACTTTCTTACAAAGATACTGGGCAAACTTATCAGTGGTTATAAACAGTGTTTCTCAAACTTTTTTCATTTGCAATCCTCTAAAAAAATGTCAAACGGAGGTACAAATCCCTTTGGAAAATCCTAGACTAGGGATCTGCAGACCACAGGCTGAGAACAACTGGGTTAAATAAAAACAAAACATATGAGCAAAAACAGCACTTCTCTCTTTCCGTTTTCCTATTCAGGGTCAGCAACTTTTATAGCCTTCTTTCAAAACTCATGACTGTATGCCAGGCTCTTGTGCAGATTGGGCTCACTGCACTCTGCTGCTATCTGGTCCATATACTGAGTCTTTGTCTCCTCCTTGGTCATCTTCCATCCATAACCATTGCAAGAGCTCTGCAGCTGATAGAGGTCTCTAGTATCCACTGATAGGCCATACCAATAGAGCCTTGCCTCCCTCAACTTGTGTTCAATTGGAGCAACCTGCCATCGGCCCCTTACAACCTCATTTCACTTCCTATCATTTGATCACATCAACATCTTTATTTCCATAGTGGAGAGCATATTTAGAGCCCTGCAAATTTGCGATATTCGTGGATCATTTTTGCAGATTGCGGATCGGATGGGGATACAAACTTTGTATCCATGAAGGGCTCTAAGCATATTGATTTCTTGCGACTGATCATGTCTCTGTTTCATATATTAAGATGTGTCGAATTACAGTTTTATACAGTCTATCTTTTAACTTTACTGGCATTGTTGTGTCACATAGAACTGGGATCTGCTCCTGCCATTTGCACCACACAGCTTTAATATTATGCTGGATATCACTCAGGAGGGCATCATCATCAGCAACCACTGATCCTTCTATTTCAACTATTTCACTCCTCTAATCTTTCTGTGATATTCTTTAGCTACGGTCTAACCCATGTTCACTTTAAGTCCAGCATGCTCAAAACTATGCTGCTGCTATTCAAAATTGACTTGCAGGATCTCTCAATCTTCCGCACATATCACTAGGTCACCAGTGAACAGCATTTTCCAAAGAAGTTCTTTATATAGTCTCACTTTTCACATCCATGATAACTGATCCTCTTTTCGTTTGCAATGCTGATCCCTGATGCAAGCCAATGCTTGCAGGAAATTCTCTAGCGTAGCCCCATTTAGTTTTGACTATGGTAGTCACTCCATCATATATATCATTGAAAAGGGGGACATACCCTTCTAGCACACCTCTCCATCACAAACTCCACCAACATAGTTCTCATGGTACATGATCATACACCTTCTATGGGTCCACAAAGACCAATTGCCATCTCTTTTCTCTGAACTCTTCCATGAAGATTTGTAGCGCAAATATGGCATCAATTCTGCTTCTTCTTGTCATGAAGCCATACTGACCCTTCCAAATCTCAACTACTCCATGCAGACACTTTTCAATTATCTTCACTCATACTTTTATAACATGTTATGTCAGCTTAACTGGGTGATCATTAGCACACAGTGTAATATCTCCTGTATGTTTAAAAATAGGCACTACAAATCTTCTATGCCATTCCTCTGGCATTTTCTCTTTCTTAAGAATATAACTGAACAAACTTTAAGATACTTAATGTCTTCCCTTCCCAATGACTTCATCTCATGCACTGGCACTTCACAGACCCAAGTCTTATCTTCTTTTTCATTTTCTTAAGTGCTTCTGCAACCACTTCTTCCTATATGCAATCTATCACACCCTCATTCAGCTTATATGTTCATATTCATATGCTAAGCCATTCCTGATGCTTTGCTTACATTTAAAAGTGCAAATTACCCTTGTTGAAAACGTAATATACTTAAACCTAGACCTTACACAATATGATGCACCCTTTGGAAGGAAAAATGATTAATACTATCTCACCAATTCTTCTTTAGACAGACATCCAAAAGTATTATTTGGACATGACCTCAAAATAAGCATTTGCTCTTATTTAGGAAATGACACACACACACCTTGTTTTGTTAAGATCCAATACCTTCAAACCTGCAGGATCTAGTGAACCTCAGTTTGGATGTTTATTTTGACAACCATGCTCTTTCACTTATTCATGCAAGGAGGAGACCTATATTTACCATTCTAACCAACACTCCCTTCAGACTACACAGTTTTGTGAATGCCACCACAGTACAGCGAGCGGTTCAGTGGGTACACAGTTATTATGGGCGTACTGACAGCTAAGTCCAGCTAATGTATAGTCTATTACGTAGTGTAATTAATGAATTTTGTTTCAAGACTTGGCATAATTGCTTTTCCCAAAACAAGTGACTATTCTAGATCAATTTCTGGGTTAAGTACTTCTTTATACTCCCTTGCACAAATATTTTAAAAATAATTATTGTTTTGAAATTCAGCATTCCCTGTCTTTTTCTTGACCCAAATGATCGGAATAATGGAACAAAATAGCTCTTAACGTTTTCCATATAATTCATATTAAAACCTTGTGCAAAGATTCCATTGGAAGAAAATAGGTTGAAATTAGCTAAATTAAAAATATCAACCATTAATAATTGTTATTAGGTAGTCAAGGCCATGTTAAAGCTCAAGTCATTCTTAAATGCTGTCATTTGACAACATGACAACCACCATAACCAATCAACTAAAACTGTTAATTAGCATGCTACTGTTAATTTGCATGATGCCATTTTATTGGTTAAAAGGAATAAGTAGAGTGAAGGGAATTATATACATATCAAGAGTTCCCACTGACAGATTATTTGTGTCAACTGTTCACAAACAGAAAGAACACTGGACTGGAGTTACCAGCTTCCTCCATCTCCCTGAAAATGTTGCAGTTTCCTCTTCAGCAAAATTAGGACAATATTTATCTAACCTGTGGTTAATGTTTGTTAATTGCTTTGAAGAGGAAAAGGAATCCTATAAGCTCCAAGAACCTGTATTAACATATGCAAATCCCCTCCCCACTTAGAGCAAGAATAGCTGTACATAAAATGGGAAATACTCCCCCTACTTAAAGTGTTATTGATTTCTGTTATGGTAGTACTCTGTGACAGGGCAGAGTGGCCCCACACCGGTACAGCAGAGATTAACCCTTCGCTCCTAGCAGAGGAAGCCATGCCCCAAAAGCTCTGCTGGGCATGCTCTAACTGGTATAAAAGCCTGCCGAACTGCTCAGTCTGGGCTGACTGCTGGAGGCATGCCACCAGCTTCTGAGGAGGGACAGCCTGCACTCCAGGATCAAAAGGCCAGCCAAACTGGGACATACCCTGAGGCCCAGACGGAGGACGCCACAGGAGGGGAACAGACCAGAGGACTCCCCTACAAAAGTGGAAAACTCTGTGTGAATGGTAGGAAATGACCCAGGGGAACTTCAGAAATAAATGGTGTTAGAGTTGCATGGATGCTCAGCGTGTTGAGGGTGGATCCCCGTCGAGCTAGGGGAAAGGGGAACCCCCCGACTAGCAGGGCCCTGAGTCGGGACCTGGTGGAGAGGGCGGGCCTGGGTCCCCATACTACCCACTCCACACACGGGGACTGTATAGTCTCTGGCTGTTGGACCATGCTGCTCTGACACTTGGGGTGAGTTACATAGACTCTGGCTGTTAGGGCACACTATCCCGGCGAAAGGGTGATTGTGTAGAGACAGGCCATTAGGAGCATCGGGCCGCCCATAGTAACACGGGTGTAGGGACTGGAGAGTGGCGAGGGTCCAACACCCCATCCCTTTCCTGCCACAAAGGGGCACTTTGGTGCCAGACCTGCCACACCCATTATGTGCTAGTCTCTGTCACACACATAAGACGATAGAGTCCATGCCACTAAAAACTCAAAATCTAAATGACAGCAAGGAAAACTGTCGGGCCCCTTGAAAAATGCCATAGAGCACTTCCCTGTTATCTGGCAAAAACATAGCTTGCGGGGAATAGAAATAAGCTTCTGAGCCTCAAGATATTGAACTCCATGTTCCAAATCAGATGGTATATTCCTAGCTTGTTTATTCTAATTAAGGTCACTTCCAACTAACATACATACAAATCATACATAAGCATGCAATTATTTTGCATCTTAACATCGGACACATACCATCCAATTCTTTCCCAGCATCTTCGTTTGCTGGGTCCGTAAGTAAGTACGGCATCCCAAAGGTCTATGTCTGGAGTCATGCTGGGTTCCGATTGAGAATCAGGAGTTAGATTGGATGCTGATTGGAATCCTTCATCTTCTGATTGATCTATACTTTGAGGAACCTGTAAATAACCATGAGAGTTCAAACTTTACACATATATGCAACATTTACTGAGGAAAATTATGCTAATACCACTTAAATGTTGGCCTCAATTTAACAATTAATCAAAGATGCTCATTTTCAGCACTCAGGCTATACTATTTATACAAACTGAAACTTTGTTATTTGTAACGAAAACAATAAAATCCACTTCAATTTCTGACAAGTCTTTTTTTTAGTAGCCAATGGAATAATCAAACTAAAATATTAATTTTAATACTAGAAATGGAAATATTTTACTGTGAATGTCAGTTCAAAAACTAGATAATAATATACAATGCTTCAGAACAATAAACCTGTTTCCTTTTTCACAAAATAAGTGACTTAAGTCCTGATCCCACATATTCTTATGCATGTGAATAAAGTGTCAATGACCATTTCCATTGTTTTCACGTGTTTGTAGATCACGGCCTCTAAACATCCCAATCATGGAATTCTCACTGACTTTTTTGGGAGCTTGGTGAGCAGTGTAATGCCGCAAGTCTGTGTAATTATTAGGTCAAATTGATTGGATGCAGGTTGCGCCTATGAATATTTAAGGACTGTTTTCCAACCTGAGAGAAGGGGTACAGGCATATAAAGAAAGAGTTGGTTCCCTGACCCCAGATTTGTGTCACCCTTTTAACTACAATGTGCACTCACAGCTACAGGTAAAGTGACATGCAGCCCTTTTAAGCATGCCAGCCTTTCTTCCATTGTTCCCATCATAAACCCTAATGAAAGCTGAATCTGCAACTCCTGTGTATAGGGCTGCAGATTCAGGCAGCAACCTGCTAGCCCACTGGTGGGCAACCTGTGGCTCCTTCAGGGTAATCCACTGGCAGACCAAGAGACAGTTTGTTTACATTTGCACAGTCATCCGCCGCTCCTAGTGGCAAGGATTCCCCGTTCCCAATCAAAGGGAGCTCCGGAAAGTGGCAGCCAGCACATCCCTGCATCTCATGCACTTCTCGCAGCTCCCCTTGGCTTAGAACGGTGAATTGCGGCCACTGGGAACTGCAGGCAGCTGTGCAAATGTAAACAAACTGTCTCGCAGCTCGCCAGCAGATTATCCTTATGGGCCGCAGGTTGCCCTCCACTATACTAGCCCATGCCTCTAGTCCCACCCAACTCAGCTCAGTAGCAAAAGCATACACAATCTGGGCAAAAGAAACTGCTACTGGAGCAACTTCACCCTAAGTAGCATGTAGCCTTCTCTATTCAATGGGAGAATTACAGGGGCAACAAGAAAAAAACATCCATCCACAGAAAAAAAGAACAAATCTGTTAATCTAGCTTCTTCTGCGGTGCCTATCAGTGCTATATAACAATACAGGATGAAAGAGAAAAACGATAGCAAAAGAGAGATAGTGGAAAGTGTGCTTAGTGAAAGGCTGCATGTAGGGACGGAGGTTACATCAATCCATCACAAGAAGAGCTCCAATTGAAAAAACCCATAAACTACTTATTTTATATACAAACAGACTGACAGCAAAATGATTGTAAACTGGATACTAGAACGGATGTCTACAGGGGGATGCTCACTTGCAAATTAAATATTTTACATTCACACCTTTGTAATGTTGATACTACTACAAAAATGTCTGTTTATTTAAAAAAAAGTTTAAAGGTATCTTGGATGTATATACTCAAAAATAAAATAATAAATATAGTGAAAATAAAGACATCATACTTTAATTGCAAGTCCAGACAAATCTGCATTGTCAGGAACTGGTGGAAGATCCAACCTGATGTCCATATCATATGTACGGCTATGGACAAGAGCCCCAAACAGTGAGACACGTGTTTCCTTCTCAAACTTGTCACCAACAGGGTAGTTCTGTGAAAATAATCCGATGGCAGGAAGTCCAGTGCCGGGTGCAGCCTCCATTATCTGAACTGTCTTTTGAATTGTCTCATTAAACTGACACTCTTCATTTGTAATTAAAGTCTGTATATCAGCTTCAAATACACTCACATCATAATAATCATAACCCTGATATTTAACATTTCTCCCAACATACTTGTTGTTCAGAAAATAATCCTTTTTTTGTGGTAAAAGCTGAGGAGGACCAGTCCCTACAAGCTGTACTAGAAGATCCAGAATAGAATTAATTTCCGTAAATGGTAAGCAATCAGATGTTTCCAGTTCCTCCACAAGTTTCTCCAGCCTATCTGCTTGAGTGCCCATTCCACTAACTCTCAAGTTGAAGGACAGCATTAAAATTTTGTTTTTCACTGGAAGTCTCGAAATGTTCGACTGCACTTTCCGGGCCTCCTCCTGAAAAAGATTCATGAACAGGGCATTATATGCAATCCTTTTAAGATTTTGCCTAGCCCTTTTCTTGCTGATCTTCTGTCTGCCCAGATGGATCTTCCATGACAAATCTGTCATGTGTGCTTCACACAAGTCACTAAACAGCTGTGTAATGCTCTCCATTTCAACACAAATGAGTGGAAAAGTCAATTCATTGCAAACACAACTGTATGTTTGGTCTTTGATTCCATTTCAAGACCTAGAAAATACAAAGGGAAAAAAAGAGTCATTAGTGACTAATTACACATATAGTACCTCCATAAACGATGTGTTAATGTACTTAAATTTAAAATAGCCCAATATGTGCAGTATTACAGATAAAACCAAACTGACTGTGTGTATATATATATATATACACATACATACACACAAACCCCAATTTTGATCTCACAGGGGTTTTTTTTGTTTTGTTTTGTTTTTTTAAGAGGACAGGTTACTTCATAGAGAAGAAGCCTGCCGTGGTACGTGAACACAAACGGGTTACGACGTGGTACTTGAGTGAACACAGGTTACCGTGGGAGAGGAGTGTTTCACTGTATAAGCACTAACACATCCAAGTGTCTTGTGAATACTAACTTTTTTCAGGATATTTCCCACTAACAACTTGATTAACAAAAATAACTTTCAGCTGCAAGCTCAGCTATATTTATACTATGAATTCAAACAATACAGTGTAAAAAGGATGTGAGATCAAAATTATTCTGGTGATAGTAATAGTTGGAGTGCTAATACAGACAGGGCACATAGTCAAGAGCTGCTAAAAGCAGGGGCAGTGCCTAGTCCACCCTGTCCCCAGGGCCACACAAAGGTAAAAACATCACTGACTAGTCCACCCTGTCCCCACTGCTCCCACCAAAAGATGTGCACCAGTCCACGTCCCCTTCGAAACATACAGTGACTGTAACCTGTCCCAGTCGAGCAAGCCCACACTCACCCAGCGACTAGGGTGACCCCCCAGCCTCTCCCCAATACCCAAGACAGCCGGCAAGGCCCCTCCCTCCTCTATCAGCTCCCGCATATTCGGCCAGTCCCGGGACAGCCCCCAGCCTCCCCCTAGGCCTGGGGCGGCCCATCCCACTGCCCAGGGGTAGATCCCCCAGGCCCTACCCGCGCTGAGCAGCCCCAGGCGCCTCGCGGGGCTGCTCGCTCCCACGAGCCCGCCGGCCGCTCCAACGCGAGAGCAGCCCCCGCCCCCCGGCTCCAGAGCCCCGCATGAGCGCGGCGGCGGCGCCGCCATTGGGACGTCACAGGAGAGCGACGGGGCCTGGCAGCCGGGGGAGGGGCCTGGGGCCGCCGAGGGGCGGGGCTCACAGGCGGGGGGCGGGGCTCACATAGCGGGAGTACTGGGGAGGGGGCGGGGTTAAGGGGCAGCGCGGGGAGGGCTCGTGAAGCCACGTGGCGGGCGTGGGTGGTTTGTTTTTGCGGGTGATGGGCGGGGGGTTGAGGTCGGGCTGGTTTTGCAGGGACAGGGAGGCTCCAGCGCGAATTCTGCACCCCCCAGAAACATCTGTCCATTAAAATTCTGCAGGACCGTGCACGTTTTATTTGCCAGTCAATAAATGTGGCGGCTCTGGCACAGGGAGGCCGATAAGTGGGAAAACCAGGCACCGAGCACCAGAATCTCGGGAGCGGAGGGTGAGCCGGGAAGGATGGGGGAGGAGGAGCCGCGGGTACCTCTCTCCTCTGGAGGGAGCCGTTCCTGGGTGCTCCTCCGGGCTCCAGCAGCGACTGCTGTTAGCGGTGCTAACCGGACATTCAGCCAGACTTTCCGGTCAACACCAGGCAACCCTACTCTAGCACGGCAGTGGGGAGCGCGGGCTGCTGGGTGCAGGGAGATGGGAGATCACCTTGTAGCTCCCCCCACAGATACAGAGGCTACACCCAACCGTGACACAGTGTAAGGGCTGGGCCTGCCCAGAAACAACCCAGGGTCCTGCCCCTCTGCATCAGTTGTGGGTAGACAGGCTCAGCCCAGCAGGATCCAAGTGTGGGGGCATCCAGGTGTGGGGGAGGGGGTTCCGTGTGGGGCAATCTGGCAGCTCGGTAGGGTTGCCCACTCTCCCCGATTGGCCAGGAGTCTCCTGGAATCAAAATCGATCTCCTGTTGGCTACTGAAACCAATCTGGGAGATTTTAATAGGCTGCCTCCACAGTGCAGCAGGACGAAGGCAGGCTCCCTACTACCTGCCCTGGCTCCCAGAAGTGACCAGCATGTTCCTCTGGCTCCTAGGAACAGGGGCATCCGGTGTGTGGGGGGGTCTCTTTGTGCTGGCTCCGCCTGTAGCACCAATTCTTCAGCTCCCATTGGCCAGAAACTGCAGCCAATGGGAGCTGCAGGGGTGGTGCCCACAGGCAGGAGCAATGCACAGAGCTCCCTTGCCACCTCTAAGCCTAGGAGCCAGACATGCTGGTTGCTTCCGGGAGCCACCTGAGGTGAGTGTTGCCCAGAGCCCGCACCTGCTGCTGTACCCCAACCCCCTGCCCCAGCCCTGAGCCCCCTCCTGCATCCAAGCTCCCTCCCAGAGCCTGCACTGCTTCCTGCACCCCAGCACTCTGCCCCAGGCTCAGTCTGGAGCCCCTTTCCACACTCTGAATCCCTCAGCCCCACCCCAGAGCCCGCATGCCCTCCCGCACCCAACCCCCCTGCCCAGTGAAAGTGAGTGAGGATGGCGGAGAGCAAGTGACATGATGGAGTGAGTAGGTGACAGAGCCTTGGAGAAGGAGCAGGGCAGGGCCATATCCTCAGGGAAGGGGTGGGACGGGGCAGTGTAAGGATGTTTGGATTTGTGCAAATAGACACTTGGCAACCCTGTGGCTCAGTGGGGGACCTGGGTGCAGGAAAGAGTTGGGTGCAGGAGCAATGGGATGCCACAGGGAGGTCCAGGTGAAGGTGGTTGGGGCTCATGGGGGGATGGGTGTGGGGAAATGCGGCTCAGCACATAGGGGACTGGATGTAGGGGGTTGTGGCTTGGCAGGAAGGATCTTGGCAGGAAGGGTTTGGAGGGGCTATGGGTGCAGGGGGTAAGTCATGGCAGGGTGGGAGTTTGAATGCGAGGAGTTCTGGGGGAGGTGAGGCTCGGCAGGGGGGTCTGGATATGGGGGATCCAGATGCACAGGGGTTGGGTGAATGGGGGAGCAGCTCCCCAACCTAAGTGACCTTTTCTCCCATGACTGAGGAGTGATGGGGGCAGGAATGGGGAAGAGCTTCCTGCACCCAGGGGAGGTTTCTGTGGCTGACCCAAACCGCATCACTCCTTGCAGGGGAAGTCTTGTCCTCCCCAGTCTAGCTGGGAATAGCAGCTAAGCCCAGTACAAGGTAGGAGCCACCAGCTGGGGCATCCTTGGCCTCTTCTCCCTCCTGCAGTGATTTACCTCTCTGCTGGCTCTTCTGGATGCCTGAAATGATGCACTCAGGCTGCTGAAGAGGGGCACATGCCCACTCTTGCAGTTTCCCTTTGCTTCCCTGTCAGAAAGTCTTTTTTTTTTTTTTTTTTTTTTGCAGGAAAGCAAAGAAATCTGTGGGGAACATGAATTCTGCATGCATACAGTGATGCAGAGTTCCCCCAGGAGTACTATTTAAACTCCTCTCTTCCCTCTGTCAGTAGGCGGGGTAGATCAGTGGAACAGTTTTGAAACTGCTGGACCTGCAGACAGATGACTGTCTTGATTTAGGGCAAAAGAAGGACAGACAAAAGTAAAGTAGTTCTGGGTACCTCCATTCTGCATTTCCATAGATTAAAAAAAAAGGGTAACCTCAGTTTTGAATTTACTGGCTTTCAGACATTGAATCACCAGAAATAAATAAGTCATTTTGTGTGACTTTCCTGTTACTTTCAGTAAGGTAAAAGCCAAATGGTATGTTAGAATCTGAAATAAAATAATACAATCTTAGTGAATTCTTTTAACATTTTATTCTGGTGGGATTTTACTATAAATGTGTGAAAGAAGTGCTACAGAAGACTTGAATCTTTAATCATTTTGTTATGTGTATTTGTTAGTGAAAAAAAGTGTCAAGTTATAGCAAGGTCTGTGTGTTACTTGATTTCTAAGCTACAAAATGAGCATGTACATTAAAATGCGCTACCTGTGTACATGATTTTTCTAAATATTTTCATAACAGTGATTTAGCCCCAAGGATGCTTAATTCTCAAAGGTATTTTCCTCTTTAAGTTTCAGTTACGTTGTACAACTAACTCCGGCTCAACATTTTTTGTCTGGGAATTTTCTTTGGCTTTGAGCAACTTAATTTTAAGAGGAGCTCTGCCCACACATTCATGTACATCATTGGCTTCCATGTATCACACTAACCCAAGGGTGGGCAAACTACAGCCCGTGGGCCATGTTGGGCCCATGGAACTGTCCTGCCCAGCCCCTGAGCTCCGGGCCGGGGAGACTAGCCCCCTCCCTTCCCCTGCTGTCCTCACTCCCCTGCAGCCATGCCACCAGCGCTCTGGGGGCGTGGGGCAGCGAGGCAGCATGTCTAGCCCTGGCCAGGCCATGCCGCTGCCAGACATGTTGCTCTGAGCAGCATGGTAAGGGGGCCGGGGCTAGGGGTAGAGATTGGATAAGGGGCAGAGAGTCCCAGGGGGCCATCAGGGGATAGGAGGTGGTTGGATGGGGGCAGAGGTTCTGGGAGCGTGGTCAGGGGACGGGGGGTTGGATAGGTGTGGGAGTCCTGGGGATCTGTCAGGGGGCGGGGGTGTGGATAGAGGTTGGGGCAGTCAGGACAGGGAGCACGGGGGGCTAGGTAGGGGGTGGGGTCCTGGGGGGAAGTTAGGGTGGGGGTTCTCAGGAGGGGGTAGTCGGGACAAGGAGAAGGGGCACTTAGATAGGGCATAGGGTTCTGGGGGGGGTGGTTGGGGTGGGGGCTGTGGAGGGGACGGTTAGGTGACAAGGAGCAGCGGGGGTTGGATGGGTTGGGAGTTCTGAGGGGGGCAGTCAGGAGGTGGGATGTGGGAGGGGGTCAGATGGGGGCAAGGCCAGGCTGTTTGGGAAGGCACAGCTTTCCCTGGCCCTCCATACAGTTTTACAACCCCGATGTGGCCCTGGGGCCAAAAAGTTTGCCCACCCCTGCACTAGCCAGTAGTTTAAGGGTTGCCATATTTTGGTCCACTAAAAACTGAATTAATTGTTAACAAGGTTCTCCTGTTCTTTTCGGTTTGGGTCTGCCAAGCTAAGATTTTGCTGGCTTTTGGAGACAGCAGCGCTAAGATGAAGGGAGCAATGTTTACTTGTCTATTTGTAGTGCTGCTCTTGGATCTGCCCCTAGTAACAACAATAATAATTTTACATTGCTTTATGTTTTCAAAGCACAAGATAAATAAGTTATCCCTATTTTATATACACACAAATAGGAATAGAGGAATAAAGTGAGTTGCATGGGAGCTGGGACACAGTTTAAGTCTCACAATTGATTAGATATGGGACACAGTCAGGAGGCAACTTGAGTTCTAATTGTAGTGTTACCACTCACTCACTTTGTAGCTTTTGGCAAGACACTTAAATCTCTTCAAGCTTCAAATTTTGCCACCTGAACAATGGGAACAGTGATATTTATATCATGGTACAGGGAATACAAGGCGTAAAGTATATTTGTAAAATATTTTTAAATTCTTGGATGAGATATGTTGTATGTGTTAAGTAGTATTAAGGCAACAGAGTGTAACACTTTGGAACAGAACTGATGAGTTCTGGCTCCTAATCCTTTTTACTCCTGGGGGAATTAATTAGCCATGCATATTTTTAATTTTTTGTGCAGAAAAAGCATTCTGCTGAAAAGTTGCTGCAATTCCACCTTTTGCCCACCAGAGGGTGCTTTGGCAATAGAAAACATCAGCTGCTCCCAGCAAGCTAGGGAAGAGAAAGAGCCTGCAGATCTTCCTACACAGCAGGCCAGGTCAGGAGCCAGGGTTATGGGAAGGCAGCGTGGAGTTCTGTAGGTGGTCAGAAAAGGGCTCATAAGGGCTAGTATGAGGACAGATTGGGGCCGGGGCTGAATTTGAGTGGAAGTATAGGGCCATAATGGGGAGTGAGGTACAGGACCACATGGTGATGGGGTGCAGAGCTACATAAGGACAGAGTGTGTCTGAGTAGGGGCACCGACACACATGAGAATGGGGAGGGAGTGAAGGGCCACAAGGGAATGGGGGGGAATGGGTGTCTGAGTGGAGGTGGAGGGACACCTGTGCCTGACTGAATGGGAGGGGCTGGAGAACAGTCCGGGTCTGCATGGGGGAAGCTCCCTAACGGTCCCTCCTTACCCCACCACCCTCACAAAAAAACCTGTTCCATACTTTTCCCATCCACACCCAACAACCCTACAAGTTTTGCTCTTCTGACTCCCCCTAGCCTTTGCACTGCTTCTCGGGGGTGCAGAAAATATGTTTCTGTATTGTAGTTTAAATGAACTATTCCTCAGAGTTCTGTATTAATATGCTTAGTAAGGAATCTATTGGTCAAAAAACATTTTCTGAATCTTTTTGTTGTCTGTATTGTTACAGACATACCTGCTGATGGGTATTTTGAAATAAATGACCAAAAATAATTGAAACTACTGTGATTATATTATTTTGACATAAAATATGCTGAATTGTGCATAATTTGAAAGTATTGTGTGCAAAATTTTACATTTTTTGTTGCAGAATTTTTAATTTTTTTGGCACAGAATTTCCCCAAGAGTAGGCTCATCCATTAGACCAGTGGGTCTCAGCCAGGAGTCTGGGGCCTCGTGGGGGACCGTGAGTAGTTCCAAGGGGGTTCACCAAACATGGCTGGCAGTAGACTCGCTAAGACTCAGGGCCGAAAGCCAAAATCCTGCCATGCAAGACTGCAATCTGGGGCCTCAAGCCCCACCACCTGGGACCAAAGCCTGAGCAATCTAGTTTCACCTTGCCCTCTGGTGTGGGGTCCCAGTCAGTTGCCCTCCTTGCTACCCCCTAACTCTGGCCCTGGCTTTTATATGCAGAAAAACAATTGTGGCGCAGGTGCGCAGTGGAGTTTTTAATAGTTTATTGAGGGGGCTTCAGAAGGAAAAAGGTTGAGAACCCCTGCCTTAGACTATGCTGCTTCGTTTTAGGTGCCCCTCTCATGTCCATTGCTGGTTATTGTAAAGTGCTTTGAAGAACTCTGTATGTTGTTTTGGTTCACCTTATTGATAATTTGAAAGCAATAGCCTAAACTGGATTTTTTTTTCAAACTGGATTTTTAGGCTGATTGCTATTGTTGCACCACACCTTTTAGCATTTACAATTCCAATATATTTTTGTGTAGACAAAGTTATAGCAAAGAATGCCATCATTTTATTGTATATTATAATAGTTGGCTTTCTAATACATATCAGCCTTAGAAACAATCTTCTGACATGACCTGCAAAGTAATCTTACTGAAAAAATATACTTGAAAATCTTCCACTTATTTTGATCAAGAGTTCAGGAATCTAGTCATTTATATAAAAAACACTACAATCTTAGTGTCATTCAAGCATTGGCTATAGAACATTACAATTTAATGAAGGCAGGTGAAACGTAGAACTTATCCGGAATTTTTCAACAAAATGTTTTTTCATCAGAAAATGCTGATCATTTGAAACAAACATTTCGCAGGAAAGGGTTGGTTTAAACAAATTCAAAAAATTTTCAAAATGGTAAAATTAGTTTTAAAATTGTCAAAATGTCCTTGACACAAAAAATTCAATTTTCCAATTTAAAACACATTTTTGACCTCATTTGAATGTTTTGGTTCATGAAAATTTGAAATGTTGACATTTCATCCCAATTACGGACAGTAAAAGTTTTCAAAATTTCAAAAATTCTCACAGAACGGGAAAACCTTTTCCTGCTCACCTCAAGTCAAAAGTCAGTATGAACTAGAAAACCCAAAATAGGAATAGCCATATAAGGCCCAGAAAACCCAGAATAGGAATAGCCATATAAGACCCAGAAAACCCAGAATAGGAATAGCCATATAAGACCCATAAAAATAAAATACTACTACAATTTAAAGTTGTGATATTCAGATGGTTTAGGACATAAGTACTATTACATGATATATCCCCATATGGACCCCAATCTTGCAGACACATGTATATGCTTAAATTTTAAGCATGCGAGTAGTCACTTTAGGTAAAATTTTCAAAAATATCTAAAGTTACTTAGAAGCCTCAGTCTCATTGACTTTAAATAGGATGTAGGAGCCTAAGTAACTGATGAGTAGAGCTAGTCAGAAATTTTCAGTAAAGGCTGAGTCACTAGACCAAAACATTTTGTTCAATCTATTGCAAATTTGGCAAAAAACTTCAATAAACCACAACTGGAGTTGGATCTCTGGGTACTGTTAGGTGCCTTCTCCTTAGCAGGGATCAAACTTGCTGGGGGGTCCCAGGGCTGGCTCAGATTAGGTGCTTTTGATAGCTTTACCTTTGACTTGAGCAAGTTAAGCATGTAAGTATATGTGTTTTAAGGATGAAGATCCTGTATAAAAGTATCTACCATTTATTTCAATCAAAGTGACAGGAATAGACTTGGTAGAGAAAGTAAACACATTTTATATTAGAACCTGGAATTAATACTCTGATCTCATTGTGCTAGAAACATTAGTTTTGAAGCTGAGAACTGAACTACGTCACCAGATAAACAAGTAGGCTATTTTGATTCATTTTCCAATGTTCACCTTACTTTATCGTAACAAAATATTAATATTGCTAAATACAATCTCAAATTGTTCTTAGTAGTTAAAGTGCTATATTTTTAAATATATTTCTTTTTAAATTAAGTCTTGCATTTAACATTTACAGACCCTACCAATTTCCAGTGTTAGTTAGGGGAGTGAGAAGTGAAACAAATAACTGTGAATAAAATACTTTTAAAATTACGCATGTTTCAACATGAGCTAGCTACAAAGAATTTATAGTATTCAAACCTTGGAATCAGGGCCGTCCCTAGCTATTCTGGGGCCCTATGCAGCCCCACTTCATGGGGGTGTGGGAGCTAGGGCTCTGCGGGGAGGGAGCTGGGGGGCTGGCCCTAGGCCTCCACAGTGTGGGGGGGGGGCTGACCCCAAGCCTCCACGCTGGTGCGGGGTGTTGGTCACTGCACTTCCCATCGCAGGTGAGTGCAGGCCTGGCCCTGCTGCAGAGCTCAGGAGAGTGGGGGCAGGGTTGGGGCAGAGCAGGGACAGGAAGAGGCAGTGTGGGGCAGAGCAGGGGCAGGGACTTGGGGAAGGGGTGGAGTGGGGGCAGAGCAGGGGCCGGGGCCCTGGGGAAGAGCCAGAACAGGAGTTGGAGCAGCATGGAGCTGCACAGGGCACCAGGAAATTTGGTACCCCAAATTTCCTGGTGCCCTACACAGCTGCGTACTTTGCATATGGATAAGGATGGCCCTGCTTGGTATTCATGTAGAAAGTTGCTGGGTATAGAAAGAGAATTCATATGGTAAATGACATCCCTAGCAGAATATGCATTTAAAAACAAAAGAAAAAAAAATGCTGTACCTGGGACTAATTCCCAACCAAGGCTGATCAAGAAGCCCTACTGTTGTAGTGGATTGTTCCCTGCTGTGTAGGTGTTTGCCCATTAACATTCCATTGAAAACAGTCGAATGCAAGGTTGGCAGCCACATTTAACAACGCAGCAGGTGTATTCTGCCAAAACATTCCTGGATTGTTGAGCAGCAACAAAGCTATTAATCCCAGTGCCCAAAGCCTTCATTAGAAAAAAGATGTAAATTTTTAATAGTGAGGGTAATTAATAATTGGAACAATTTACCAAAAGTTGTAGTGGATTCGCCATCATTGGAAATCATAAAATCAAGATTGGATGTTTTTCTAAAAGACATGCTTTAGTTCAGACAGGGATTATTTTGTGGAAATTCTATGGCCTCGTTATGTGGGTGGGGGTGTCAGACTACATCATCTCAGTGGTCCCTTCTCCCTTTAGAATCTATAAATAAATTTTAGTTACATTAGGGAGGGCATATTTCTCTAGCACTGCAACACTCCCTACCCCCACTTCCCCAAGTTTTTTACTTGGTTGTATGTGGAACTTTCTGTTCATGAAAATGGCTGGCCTGAAAAGTCTGCCGAACATGTACCATATTTGCAGAGAAGTTCTTCAAGCCTGACCTGGACGGGACTGCTTCTGAGGCTACGTCTTCATTGATATCCAGGGTGTAATTTGGAGCTCATGTAGATGTCCTGGCACTAACATAGCTAAAACAGCAGTGAGGCCATGGTGGCATGGGCTTCAGTGCAGGCTGTACAAGCCCACTTGGCCTCAATGGGTAATGTACTCGTATTGGTAGCCCACCTGAAACTTGCATGTCCTCACTGCTCATTTTAGCAAGCTAGCTAGATTACACCTAGCATAGGTGTGGCTGCACGAACTGCAGAGTAGGTTCAGTCCAGTCTCTATGCCTAGTCAATCCTTCCTGAGCCTTAACAGCACCAATAGATTTAAAATTTTTATTAAAACTAATGTTAAAAAAATTATGTAATACATAGGTTGGGGAAAAGAATGTTTGTACATCTGGGTATAGCACTTAGATTATCCACAAATACAAAATTAGTTTTTTAAAAGTCATATGATACATAGAGTACATGATCAGCAATAACCCAGATTTAGGTGAACAGATTTTAACAATACAGCTGAGGTATTAGAATCTGAATACTCAGGGACATCACTCGTCGAAGTTGTAGAGATTTGGTTGTGGAAAGCAAAATATGTTAATAAGTGGAGATTGTCCCCCAGTAATTGAGAATCAGGTTACTTGTCTATTTAGAAAATACAATCCATGAGGAAAGTATTTGTTACTTTCCTGAGTGCACTTCTCATTGGCACTCCAGCTCATCTCTCCTACTATAGAAATCTGTCATACAAATTGAAGTACATCAACAAATCAAAACACACTTCTCAGTTCACCTACCTACCACCTATGTAAATATTCCAAAAGAAACAAAACAGATCCTACTTCAGTGTTAGCTATTCAGTGTTAGCTAACCATTTAATAATACTGCTTAGTGCTTATATCGTGCTTTTCAGCTACAAAGCGCTTCATAAAAGTGAACTATTTAATCCTGGGAGGAGTACTATTACATTTTACAGCTGGAGAAACTGAGTTGGAGACTGGCCAGAGGACTATCAAAAGTCACAGAAGAAGCCACTAACAAAGGGAAGATAACTCAGGAGTTTCTGGCTCCTTGCCTTAATAAAGTAATATAAAGATTAAAAGAATGTTGTATATGCCAGGATATTAAACATTAACACCAGCTGCATATTTTCAAAATATAATATGTCCCCAAGTGTTTTTTTTTTAAAATTCTTTCCTGGAAATAGCTAGGCAAAAAAAAATTAAGAAACACATGTTAGTAGAAACATGAAATTAAGAAACATGTTAGTAGTTACCATTCCCCACAACTCCCCCCACCCCCAACATAGCCACACTTTCTGTGCCTATGTTTGTGGCTATGTTTGTGTTGGGGGAGTCGTGGGGAATGGTAACTACTAACATATGGTCAGGTTCTGATAACCTTCCTCCATGAGTAGTCCCATTGACCTAAGTGAAATTATTTTGCAATTCAACCTGGGTACCAGCATCTGGTCCATGGAAAGTAAGATGGAAGCTAGCAATAGGAAATTAGTGGATGATAAAAGGAAGCTGGAGGACTGTCAATTAAAAGTTTAATTCAGAATTAAATGGGTCTGATGTATGTTGCTAGAAGGCAGTGCAGAGTGTTTGTTCATACTTTGGAGTAATTAAAAAAACTCCTCAATTACTGTATTATGACCACTCATTTTCTCCCTGCTCTCCACTTGGGCCCACGTTTCCAACCAGTTTCACAAAATTCATGTACACTCATCTTACTGCGTGTGCAAAACCCATCTTTGAAGTCATAAATCACACAGGCCCAATCCTGCAAACACTTACACACATGAGAAGTCTCATTGAGTTAAATAGGACCATTCATGTGGAATCTTTCTCATTGGAGGTTTTTAAGAGCAGGTTAGACAAACACCTGTCAGGGATGGTCTAGATCGGAGTAGTCTATTTTTTGTCAAGGTCCAAATTTCTTGATCAAGATATAGTCAACGATCCAGATTTGGCCTGAAATCCACCTATTCACTACCCCTTGTCTAGATAATACTTAGTCCTGCCTTGAGTGCAGAGGACTGGACTAGATGACCTTTCAAGGTCCCTTCCAGTTCTACGCGTCTATGATTCTATGCATGAAAAGATACACCTATACATGTTTGCAGGACAGGATTCATAATTTGGCAGGCAGTTACAAGCAAATGCAGGTTTTGCATGCATAACTTGGTACATGAATACTTTTGCAGACACAGCAAGAGCTCTCAGCTGAAAATGTGGCTCTTTTGAACAAAAATATTTAACAAAAAAGTCATAAAACAATTGTGAATGGCTCTTGCTGTGGCCATATCTTGATAATCTTTGTTCATTGATTTAAAAGAAAACTACCAAAAGTGACAACACCCTTTTTCCTTGTCATGATGAAATGTGTTAAATGATGGAGCCCAAAGATAGTCAAGTGACCTCAGCTTCCAGGAATCCAGTCCCTTACTACAAAGAGAAAAGCAAAAAAGTCAAACTACACAGCAGAACCACCAAAATCCAGATTACATTTTTACTGTCAATAGGAACTAGCCAGATGATCTTAACCGCTTCCACAAACAGCTGCAGGTTTTTTTGAGTGCGTGTGCATGGCAGGGTATGTGTTTGCATCCCCATTTTTAATGTTGTTTGTCAAAACTTGTTCCTTTTCCCATCCCCTCCCCTCCAAAACAAAAAGTTGTATAATAGAGAGTGTTTAAAGTATTTAGTCAACTGACTGACCACAGTTGGGTTCCATATTAAAAATATTCAAGAGACCAAATAATCAAGATCAGCCAGTTTACCGCCTAAAGGAAGATTGTATAATATGCAAGAGACATTTCAGGAAGCAATTTTTATCTTGCATCATATTCACCTTATCCAGTAAGTGCACTTCAAAAGATATTTTCCCCAAACTACGTTTATGTCATGGCTTTTTACAAGTTAAAAGCACTTTATATGTTACCTAAGATCCAACCCACCAGTTCATATCAGTTTCTTATCTGTTGTTCTGTACCTTTCTTATCTCTGGTTTACCACATTCCAGGTACCAATAGGTGGGAAGGCACTTCCTAAGCTTATACCAAGACAAATATTCACGTATCTTGCTTTCGGCAAGTTTTATATTCACTACTGCCAAAAGCTACATTTTGCTTTGCAGACAATTGTATGATCTCTGTCTTGACATAAATAAGCAAAAAAGTGTTAACATAACCATCCACTTGCTGGATATAACAAAGTTATTATGGTGTGCCCTATCCCTAACATACATGTACTGGCTAAGGGGAAGCTTTCTGGATCCAGGAGTTTGAAAAGCTATTCCCTGCTCAAGTCAGAGTCCTGTACCAACCCAGACCCTGATTCTGCAAATACTTATATATATATATATATATATGCTTAACTTCATGAGTAGACCCTATGAAGTTCAATGGGACTTCTCATGTGAGAATAGGTAAGCAGGTGAATAAGTGATAGAAGACTCTGAGCCACATTCTGAAAAAGATTAATAGATTCAGAGCCTGTATGTCTCTTAACTGTTTACTGAATATACAATATTTTGATATGAAAACTACTTTTCAATGTGAGTGCTTAACGTTAAGTACTTGAAATGGCTGCATTCCATGTTCTATGCAGCCACAGTGGTACTGAATTCAGCGCTTTCTTACTTCAGCGATGGGAACACCAGGAAAACAGATCTCACCAGGCATTTAAGGTCTTGATCCTGCTCCCGTTCAAGTCAATGGAAAAACTACCATTGACTTTAATGGCACACAACTGAACCCGTAGTAAGTTGATAGCCTTTTCAGAAACATGCTAACTGTACCAAGAAGAGGAATTACAAACAGATTACTTACCTGAACATCGAAGCATTTTCCATTCCTGTTGAAGTTGGTCTCTTAATCGTTTTATTTCAAGTACATTTTCTTGGGAAGCAGGTGCGTAGGCTCCAAAGTCAGGTGTAGAAACACCTGATAAGGCTTTGGCCACACTTTGCACTAGTTTTATTTCTGTGTCCTATTTGAAAAAAAACAGTGGTGAAGCAAACTTTTATTTGTTTAAACA
The DNA here is from genome assembly GCA_007922305.1 of Dermatemys mawii. Classification (NCBI taxonomy): domain Eukaryota; kingdom Metazoa; phylum Chordata; order Testudines; family Dermatemydidae; genus Dermatemys; species Dermatemys mawii. Next base: position 29,631,749 of record ML677341.1, read on the forward strand.
ACAGAATTGTATGAATTGCTATGTTTTGTTTTTGTTGTTTTAAAGTGAATTAGCAAATAAAATTGAGTGTCTCCCAGCACAGTGTATTCTGGTGAGGCTCTGATAAATGAGGATGCTGACAGGCTACTGCTACTTCTACTCAAGACAATGGTGCTTAAATAGAATATAGTTTCTCTTTGTCAGCTAAAATGATTTTAGGGTCATGAAGATTAGTACCACTTCTTACCTGAATTACCACAAGAATTCGAGAGTTGGCTAATCCTTGCAGTAAACAAGTAAGCAGAGAAATCCCATTTACACCAAGGCTCCTGTTTGGTCCAATGACTATCATCATTAAGTCAGGTTGATAGCTATATGCTACAGGAAGAATGAATCCAAGTACAGCATAAAAGAAATTGTTTCTTTCAGCATCCTTTAACAAGAAACAGAAAACAGTTTAACATTCTGTGAAAGTCCAAAATCTCTGTATGTACCCCCCTCAAAAAAAGATTTTATTAGAAAATAAACAAAACACAGAAATAAAGGAGAACTACAAAAAAACTTCTAGAATAGATTACTGTTGGAAACAGGATACTTGTCTGATCCCACATAGCGTTCCTATTTTCATTTGATTCATTACTTAATGATAAATAATTAATTATGCAACATGCATTATTCATCTCCCCTTTCATTACAACTCCACCTCTCCAGGACTAGTGTCAGGGGCCATTTTAATCTTTTTCAGATTGTCACAACTTTCATGCCTAAGATGCACTGTACACAAATGGAGAAAAAAAATAAAAGGGGAGATTTTTAAAGGCCCTGTATCAGTTAAAAGTCTGTCTTCCATTTGTATCTTTGAAATTCCTCCCTCCCCCATTTCATTAGTAAAAGCTTGTATCAAACTGCTAATCTTAGACACTATTGTCAGTTTTATGAAACTAGTAAATATACTTGATTCTATCCTAACTTAGTTAAAAAAGAATAAAAAAGGTTCTTTATCTTATTTGGTTTCCAGAATTTTTTAATGTACCTCTTTCCAGTTCAGAGAAATATTATATTTGGAGTTCATCTTTTCAGTTTGTTGTTTCTGGCAAATGTTCATCAAAAGTATTTTTCTGTAAATAAAAAATACATTTCACTATTTCATCAACAACTTCTAATGAGATAAATAATACTACTAAAATTAGTGAAAGTGGATATTAAAAATTATTCTTTGGATGATATTCGTGGCCCCTTACATAAATTTGATCTCAAATTTCGTCTCAGCAGCACACACTTCTTAATCATTGTAGTCCCTTGTTTAAATTATGAAAAGTAAGATTAAAAAAGGTGAATACCAGTTAAAAATGAAATCTCAAAGTAAATTTTTTGTATTGAAGTTTTTAAGAAAATAATGTTCAAGCCACTTTTAGTGGAAAGAGGAGCTGGAGAAATAGGATATTTATATGTAAAGTTGGCCTTCTTCAATAAAGAATTGTCCATTTGACTCTTCTTCCCTCCAGCTCCACATATGATTAGCAAGCACATTTTCATAGTGTGCAATAAAGAAATAACTACTTTTACAGTAGCAAAATTGGGAGACTATGCCAGGCTGAGGAAGACGCTTAAGGAAATGGAGGCTCAAGTGATCTTCAGTGGGATTCTGCCTATTATTAGAGGAGGAGAATGAAGGCGAGACAAGATTCTGATGATCAACAGATGGCTCAGACAGTGGTGCTGTAAGGAGGGCTTTGGGATGTTTGACCACTGGGTGGCATTCATGGATAGAGGACAGTTCTCATAGGATGGACTCCACCTGAGTAGAGAGGAAAATAGACTTCCAAGATGGAGATCAGCACAACTCATTAAAAGAGCTTTAAACTAGAAACTTAGGGGACATGCTCATGTAATTTCCCCACTTGATTTTAACATTGACAGGGAGGAAAATCAAGTAAGAAACGACACAGGAATGGAGAAAGGAACAGCAGTGGGTAGAAGAATGGACATTAAGAGGAAAGATAGTGCTGATACCAGTCAGACAGGTGACACTGTCAGTAGAATGACTGTACCAAATTGGGCAAGGAATGTGCGGAGAAGCCAAGCAGCAACAATTAACATATTTGTACGCCAATGCAGGGAGCCCAGGTAATAAAGTGGAGGAATTAGAACTATTAGTGCAGGAAGTGAAACCAGGTATTATAGGGATAACACAAACATGGTAGAATCATAGACATGATTACAGTATTAAAGAGTATGTGCTATTCAGGAAAGACAAAGGCAAAAATGGTGGAGTAGCATTGTAATTAATGATAAGATAGACAAAGAAATTAGAAGTGATGGAATGGATAAGATAGAGTCTGTTTGTGCCAAATCACTTTGGGGAAGAAAGCTTCTAGAAGTTCCCCTGACATAGTACTTGAGGTGTGATACAGACCACCAGAATCCAGTCTGGATGTGGATAGAGACCTCTTTAATTAAATAAATATACTGGAAATTGTGTGATTATGGGATACTTTAACTTCCCAAATATAGACTGGAGGACCAATGCTACCAGTAATAGTAGGGCCCAGATTTTCCTGGATGTGATAGTTCACTGATTTCTTCACCAACTAGCTGCTGAAGCAACAAGAGGTGATGCCATTTAGATTTGGTATTCGTTAGTAGTGAGGACCTCATGGAAGAGTTGGTTGTAGAGGACAACTTGGTTTGAATGATCATGAGCTAATTTAGTTTAAATGCAAGGATGAAAAAATAGATCTGCAACAAGGGCCCTTGATTTCAAGAACTAACTTTAAACAGTTAAGGGAATTAGTTAGGGAAGTGGACTGAACCAAAGAACTCAAAGATCTGAAGGTGAAAGAGGCTTGGAATTACTTAAAGTCGTAGTTGCAGAAACTATCTGAAGGCTGCATCCCTAACAAGGGGAAAAACATTTGTAGGGAAAAGTGGCAGATCAAGCTGGATGAGCAAGCATCTCAAACAGGTGATTAAGAGAAAGTGGAAAAGCCTACAAGGAATGGAAGAGGGGAGGGATCAGCAAGGAAAGCTAGACTTTTAGAGGTAAGAAAGTGTAGGGATAAAGTGAGAACTCCCAAAAGCTAAGCAGAGTTGGACCTTGCAAAGGGAATTAAAACCAACAGTAAAAGGTTCTACAGCCATATAAATAAGAAGAAAAGAAGGAACGTAGAAGTGGGACTGCTAAGCACTGAGGATGGGGTGGAGATTAAAGATTATATATGCCTAGCCCAACACCTCTAGTTTAGCCACCTCTGGCCCAGATCCTCAAAGATACTTAAGATCCTAGCTTCCACTGAAATCAGTCCACTGAAATCAACTGAATTTTGATTGTTGATTTCAGTGGAAAACTAAATACCTTTGAGAATTTGAGCCATTACTCTGCTGGGATTTCCAAGAAACCTCCACCCTCCATGGTAAAACCCATTGAGATGACTCAGATGGAGGAAATCTTGTGTTCCTTGCGACGCATATTGATCCTGGGAGAACACTGGTGGACTGGAGCCAGCAGCAGGGAGGTCTTGTGTCTCTGTTGCTGTTCTGTGCCCCGGTAGCTTTCCATTCCCCTCAAAGAGGGGTCCTAGCCATGGAGAGAGCCCCATGGAAAAGATAATATAGCCATTTTGTAGATAAACTGCAGAGGGAAATGATGTATGCATGCCCTCTCCTGGTTATCTGCTCAGTCCTGCTTCTTCCTCTCCTCATGCAGATCTAGCATAGAGTCTAGGGCTCTAGATGAGCATCAACAAGACGACCCCAGCTATTCTTTTACAACCTAGATCATACAGTTCCTAATAATGGTGCCAGTTCTACTGGCTGTTCAAGAGGGTGTGACCATGGTCTGACCCTTTGTTGAGGCTAGTTTCACTGTTGATCTAGCCTGGGGCTGGCATTACCGCAGACAAGGACTGGATATGTATCTGGTCACTATGTAAGGGCATGAGTGTGAACGCAGAAGGTATTTTGTGCCTTCTTCCCACCATCACACCAAGGCTCTTAGTGACTTAAATAAAACATCTGTGATTAATAGCAATACATTTTATCACATATTGCTCCTTTTTAGATCCTTTCAAAAATAACCTGTAATTTCAATCTCAATTTTCAATAATATCGAAAATGATTGTACTTTAAACCTACAGCAAAACCTATGTGAGACAACCCTTATAAGGCAACCTTCTGTCTTCTGAGACCATCCCGATATATCCCTAAACATACTGAGTACAATTCTGCCCCAGCTTCGTTAGGTGATCAACTCTATTAAACAACTAATGTTTGTTGGGGGCTTGGGTTGTCATTTAATGCAAGTTTCCTCAGACATATGTGCACCTAGAATCATATTTATAAATGAGTCTCTGAAATTTAATCATCACCTGAAATTAATGGAAAACCTTACCCATCATCTAAGCCGAGTTCAAGATCCATGTCTCCAACAACTATGCAGAGCACTCTACAGAACACAAAGAATAATTATACACGTGTGTGTGCACGTGCACACACACATTTATACATAAAACTTGCATTCATAAGTTTCTAACTTTTAAAAACATGCAGTGCAATTAAGTAATCAGTACAAGAGAAAATCTGACACCCCCCCACCCCATTTGGCTAAGGGGTTTACATGTGTGGAAGAGAATTCAATAAAAAACAAAAACAAAAACAAAAAAACCTACTGTGGTTCTGCTCTGAATTTGACCTATTAGTAATATAAAAACAGTGGGATAGCTTATGGGTTCATAGCAGTTTAGGACAGAAAACAACAGGTCGATAAAAATAATGGGGACTTAGGCAATCAAAGAACAGAGTTAGAAAAACTGTTGTTTAACAATCACTCAACATTTTTCAGTTTTGCCTTTGATACCTAGATAGCTTTATGGACACATTTACAGAGTTGCCTATATTTAGTATAGGCAATGCTACACATATCAAGGTGATGTTGTATTATTACAGAGGCAAATGAAACATTTTTAAGGCAGTCCATTCTAATTTATGAACTTGTATCAAAGTTTCAAATTTTATAAGAGAGCACCACATGCATAGCTCACTTTTGTAATCCAAAATCAAAGCAGTGCTTTAGCGCAAAGGAAGTAGAAACAGAAGCCACAGATGATTCTGCAATTCCACTGCACACCTAAAAATAAAAATGTGTATTAATAAATAATAATAAATCCTATATCATATGATTTTTATATATATTATATATAAATACAAACAAAGCTACAGCTGTGTGAAAGGAACATTAACGATGTAGCCTAACAAGATTTGGTAAAAGTCCTTGTGGCCCACTACCTGCAAAGAGGATGTGTTTGGTTGTTATACTACATAGTTGCTCTGTTTGGCAACTTACTAAGAAGTCTTGTTCTATGCTGAAAAGTGACTCTGTAAAAACACACCATGGAGTTTCATGTTTATTGTCTCGCAATGACTCATAGATCAAATCTGCTCAGTTTACAAGTAGGTACTGCTCAGGAGGAACAAACACTGCTCTAGGAATCAGGCTGTCCTAAGTTCTGACTGTCATAGTGATCTTGGCCAAGTCATTTCATCTCCTGTCTCCCTATCTGTACAATACCTACTCCCCCGTAAGGATTAATTAGCTAATGTCTGTGTCATGTCTTCAGCTACTACAGAAATATGGAGTAAAGTAAAACAAGGAGTTCCCAATTCTCAGCACGGCAAGCTCAGCCTAGAATTTGAAAGTCAAAATGGGACCTCTTTGGATTTTGAGTAATAAAGGTTCTCCAACTGCAATTTAGTTATTAATTCTTTTGACTGTTGTACAATCCAGTTCCCTCTCCCCGAGCTGTGTGGGGTCTGTAATGTTAGCAGACATCAAAAAACTTGCTTTTGCCACCAATGTCTGCAAATATGACTCTAAGTATCAACAGCAGGAAGCAGGCCAGTTGAGTACGGAGAGGTCATTTTGACATAGTTACTTTTCTGACAAGTACTGCACTTTAGAATGAAACGTTCATCCAGAGAGAAAGTTTGCGACTGTACAATGACAAAATCCAAACTCATTTATGTTTCGCTTGTTATTTGTAATTCTTCTGGTCACACCTGCTAACTGTTGATGACATTTGTGTTTAAATATAGTCTTGATACTTCAAAGCCCATCTTTCCTTAGTTCCTGATCCTGCAGTGAAGTCACCACACTGAATTTCGGCTATCACATTAATTTTTGTGATGTTTTAAACAAAATAGAGAGGATTATTCTTAGCTGGAGAGTTAAACATAGAGAAAAGCTCAGTTCTGAGTAAACTGTTATTCAGACATCAACGGAAATAATAAACGGGCTAAACTGGGCATTTAACATGCAACCCATAATAAGGGATGATATGTAACTGCCACTGCCCTAATGGTAAGACCAAAAGGCAAAATCATTCCCCATGTGCACTGGGGAAGGGATAATTTGTGATGCTCCTTTATGGGTTGCAACATACTCTATTTGCATAGCCATGGCTCTACCTTCTCCCCTCCCAATTTTGCATGAAGCATCTAGAGCACAGCGCTCTGCACTCCCTTAAGAGTCAGAGCAATGATTTGGGTAGGCCTAATCCACAAGGGGGATTCTTGCTCCCCCATATGTCCCTGCTCACATAAAGGCAGGGCACAATCTTGATCAAGCACAATAAAAAAATTTACTGAAGTAAGCTGCTGTTCATATATATTTTCTCATCTTTCACATTTACACTAGTAAGTAGACACAATTTTAATATAGATGTAATCTGACGGAGACTAGCAGGATAGGAAAAGACATAACTAATATTGAGCTAACACTAAAGAATAATCGAACAGCAGAAGAAACACAGAAAACAATCAAAGCTGTTTATATTACCTTCTTCTTTAATATTTTATCTAGGACAGCCACCACATTCTGAAGAGAGAGTAAAACTTTCTCTTCCTTCATGAGCTCTGCATCAAATCCACTGTAAAATAAGTTTTTTAAAACTAAGTAAAATTGGGTTATGAATAATAATCTGTTATATTCTGAATAGTATAGTTATAGGTTGCTTTTCAGTAGTAATGTTAATTAGTAAATGTTTCTAAAGCATTATGTAGGTGCTACACATTCGTCCTCAAAGAACTACAGGTGGTCAGAGGATGACAATTTTGTTTCATGACAATTTTTGAGATCTTGAACTTTGTTTTCACTCCACAAAACCCTTTGGGACACTTTCCAAAACAGAATTGTGTCAAAACAATTGTTTACGGATTGAAAAGCTCAGGTTTTCAATTCAGGTTTCCTTCTCTCTCTCTCTGGTCAGAAGTGAACAGAGAGCCCTGGCCCTCAGAAAACTTCCTACTGCAAACTTCATTGAAATCAGTATGTTTCTGCAAAATGTTTCTGTTTTGGAAAAAACAGCATACACCGAACCCTCCCTATAGCTCACGTCGCTATAGCATAGTTGCTATGGATCCCAAATGTAAATATTTAAATTGGAATCCATGGAAACGCATTCCCCCCATTAACACAGTTCCTGTGTTAGCACGGGACCAGGCATGAATCCCGAACTTCGGGAAATAGCGAAGGTCCAGTGTATTTGATTAAATTACTTTTAGTCACAAATGTTCTGACAAGCTCTACGGACATGGGAGGTAAATATCATTTACTCCATTTTGCAGAGAGCGAAACTGAGGCAGAGGTTAAGGAAGGTCAAGGCCAAACAGAAAGTTAGTATCAGAGAACTACAATTAAAAGACAAGAGTCACTGGTTTCCAGTCCTGTGGTCAAATCACTATACCATGACCTCTCTGCAACATTAAGGTGACAGCCACATAAATAAGGCCAACCTGACAAGAGTTTTCAGTTCTTGTGCACTCATTTCCATCTCCACTTGAACAGATATTGGTAGCAAACGTGCATGAGTTTTAGAGACAATTGCTGCTGCTGTTTTAACAGGAGGCACTGGAAAAAGAATTTTTTTCATGTGTGATTCCAAAAATCTGTCTGTTTTGATAGCTTCATCACTGTTAGCCGTCCCAGCCGCTTGCTCTGCTGCGGGATGTGTACTAGTTTGAATTAGCTCAGCCTCCATCTTCTCTTGTGATTTGGTGCTGAGATTGTGTAAAGCAGTTGCTTCTAGAAAAAAAATATGAATTTTTTGGTTTCACAAATATCATAAAACACAAGTGTAATTCCTGGGCACTAAAAATGTTACATATTAACATGTACATTAATTGCATTTATTTACCATAGAGGGATGCATTTGCCTGACTGGTGCAAAAATATATTTTCAGATGCTCATTTCAACATATGTATGCTACAATGAAATAAGAATGCTGAATATCACTTCTGAAAATTACATGTGTTCATTTTCATAAAAATATTGCTTCAACCTTCCTTTGATTAATATGAAAGATGAGCAAATAAAGCTGTTTCCAACCATTTTTATTTACAGTGTAAAATAAATTGTTCTGTATTCTTTGAGGCCTCAATCCTACAGGTGCTTAACTGAGTTAATTGCACTAAGTTCATCGGAACAACTCATGTACATAAGGTTACGCACATGTGTAAGCGTTTGCAGGATTGGGGTCTAAAGGTATACTCATCCTTCAGGTACCACTATTTGAATAAAAGCCATAAACAGTCCTGGGAATATTTGTGTAATTCTCAAGAATTTAGAAAGCTAAATATGATGCTTTTACCCAACAACTTCAATTAAAAAAAGCCTACAATGTGTACCATTAGCTGGGATGGACCACAGTAGAAGGAATGAAATAAACAACATGGAAGGAATATTTTTCAGAACATGTACCACTTTTATATTCTCAGTTGGTTGAATAATTTAGCAGAAAGAAAACCAGTTGCAGTTAGCAAGGTTTTTGTCTCAAAGAATATCACTAGTAGTTCTAAGAAGAAAGCAAAATAAATTAACATAAATAGAAAAAGAACACACAATACTCCTCAGCATGAGATTTAACCCTGATTTATGACACTGGTGCCAAACCTTCACAAAAGCATCCTCTGCTCCTGTGTCTCTCAAGCAGCAAATCTGAGCAAGCATACAGGGGAGGAGGAAGCTGAGCAAAGATTAACCATTTGCTCATTGGGAACCAGATACTGATTGTGTATCCCATTATACATATTAGCAATTCCAACCAAGAATTCACAGCATTTCTGAGGCACTGAGGACCAGATTTTCAGCTGGTGTAAGTCAGTCAGTGGAGCTATAAAAATAGAAAACTCAATAATAATTGTGGATTTCAATTGTCTCCATATTGACTAGGTACAGCACAGGATACAGAGAGAAAGTTTCTGGACACCTTCTTGGAACAGCTAGCTCTGGAACCCACAAGGGGAGAGAGAATCCTTGATTTAGTCCTAAGCGGAGCACAGGATCTGGTGCAAGAGGTGAGTATAGCTGAACCACTTGTAATAGTAACCATAATATAATTAAACTAAACATCCTTCGGGGTGAGAGAGAAGATACCTGAGAAGCCCACCACAGTAACATATAACTTCAGAAAGGGGCACTACATAAAAGTGAGGAAATTAAAAGGAACAGTTACAAGAGTGAAATGACTGCAAGCTGCAGGGAAACTTTAGAAAACACCGTAATAGAGGCTCAAATTAAATGTATACCCCAAATTTTTAAAAAATAGTAAGATGACCAAAAAGTCCCACCACGGCTAAAAACAGAGTAAAAAAAGGTGGTTAGAAGCAAAAAGGCATCCTTTAAAAACTGGATGTCAAATCCTACTGAGGAAAATAGAAAGGAGCATAAACTCTGGCAAGTCAAGTGTAAAAGTACAATTAGGCAGGCCAAAAAAGAATCTGAAGAGCAACCAGCAAAAGACTCGAAAACTAACAGCAATTCTTTTAAGTACTTCAGAAGCAGGAAGCCTGCTAAGCAATCAGTGGGCCAATGGACAATTGAGGTGCTAAATGTTAAGAAGTGCAAAGTAATGCACATTGGAAAACATAATCCCAACTATACATACAAAATGAGTGGGTCTAAATAAGCTGTTACCACTCAAGCAAGGGATCTTGGAGTCATTATTGTTAGTTCTCTGAAAACATCCACTCAAAGTTCAGCGTCAGTCAAAAAGGCTAACAGAACCACTAGGAAGTGGTCAGCTAATAAGTAAAACTATGTTTTAGTTATGGGTATTTTTAGTAAAAGTCATGTGACAGGTCACAGACAGTAAAGAAAAATTCACAGCCCATGACCTGTCCATGACTTTTACTATATACCCCTAACTAAAATTTGGGCAGGGGGCCGCGGGTGCTTGAGGGCAGAGAGGGGAGCAGTCCGGGGGTGCCACATGTGTTGGGGGAGGTGGCCCAGGACCCCACTGGTGCTGAGGGAGAGTTGGCAGGAGCTCACTACCCAGCTCCATGTGTCCCTGCAGCTCTTAGGTGGCAGAGGAGCCAGGGGGCTTCACGCACTGCCCCTTCTACAATCCCTGACTGTGCAGCTCCCATTGACCAGGAACTGCAGCCAATGGGAGCTCTGGGGGCAGAGCCTATTGGTGCAGGTAGCACATGGAGCCCCCTGGTCCTTCCGCCGCATAGGAGCTGCAGGGCCATGCCAGTGGGAGCCAGGGAGACCCCCCACCCCAAGTTAAGCACCCCCCCACCGCCCAATCCCCTGTCCTCAGTCCCTTCCCACACTCCCGGCTCGGGGAGCCCCTAAGCCAGCACCAGCTACTGCAGAAGTCAGAGAGATCACGGAAAGTCACAGAATCCATGACTTCTGTGACCTCCATGACAGATTCACAGCCTTACTAATAAGACAGTAAATATCATAATGCCACTATATAAATCCAAGGTACATCCCAACCTTGAATACCGCATACAGTTCTGATCACCCCATCTCAAAAAAGATATACTGGAAGTGGAGAAGGTACAGAGAAGGGCAACAGAAATTATTAGGGGTATGGAACAGCATCCATATGAGGAGAGATTAATAAGACCGGGACTGTTCATCTTGGAAAAGAGACAGCTAAGTGAGGGGATGTGATAGAGATCTACAAAATCATAACTGGTGTAAAGAAAGTGATCAAGGGAGTGTTATTTATCCCTTCACATAATACAAGAATAAAGGGTCACCCAATGAAATTAGTATGCATCAGATTTAAAACAAACAAATGAAGTACTTTTTCACACAACGTACAGTCAACCTGTGAAACAGAATGTTGTGAAGGCTAAAACTATAACAAAGTTCAAAAAAGAATTAGATAAGTCCATCAATAGCTATTAGCCAAGATGGTCAAGGATGCAACTCCATGTCCCTAAGCTTCTGACTGCCAGATGCTGGGACTGGACAACATCATTTGATAATTGCCCTGTTCTGTCCATTCCCACCGAAGCATTTGGCATTGACCACTGTCAGAAGACAGGATATTGAACTAGATCAGGGGTGAGCAAACTTTTTGGCCAGAGGGCCACACTAGGGTTCAAAATTGTGCAGACGGCCAAAGTCCCCGCCCCCTATCTGACCCCCACCCACTTCCCACCCCTGGACTGCCCCCCTCAGAACCCCTGACCCATCCAACCCCGCCTTCCTTGTCCCCTGATCACCCCCTCCAGAGACCCCCCCACGCTAACTGCCCCCCAGGACCCCATCCCTATCTAGCCTCCCTGCTCTGTATTCGCTGACTGCCTCCCCGGAGAACCCTCTCCACCCTAAGTCCCCCCCACCTAATCCCCTCCCCACCTGCTTACTTTCTGAGCCGGGCACCGGGCCCCACGGCTCGCAGTGCTCCGCCCGGCCCCCGGGCTGGAAGCGTGGGGCCCCGTGGTCTGCCGCGCTCAGCCCCATCCCCGGCTTGGGAGCGCGGGCCCCATGGCTTGCCGTGGTCGGCCCGGCACCCCGGGCCGGGAGTGCAGGACATAGTGCTAGCCGCCGGCCCGCTGTCCCAGGCGGCATCTGGCTGCAGCCCGCTGTCCCGGGTGGCGCACCAACCCCGTTCTCAGGGCGGCGCGCCTGGTTGGCCACGGGTCCGCTGTCCCAGGTGGTGCGCCAGGCCCGCTCTTAGGGTGGCACGCCCAGCCGGCTGCAGGCCCGCTGTCCCGGGCTCTGGGCGGAGCGCCCGGCCGGCCGCGGGGACCCAGGCGGTGTGCCGGGTCCACTCTCAGGGCAACACGGCCGGCAGCAGGCCCGCTGTCTGGGGTGCGCCAGCCCCGTTCTCAGGGTAGCGTGTCCGGCCGGCCACAGGTCCGCTGTCCTGGACGGCGCGCCCAGCCAGCAGCCACCCCCGCTCTCTGGGGCACTCTCAGAGCGTCCCGCTCCCCAGCAGGAGCTCGCAGGCCGGATAAAAACAGCTCGCGGGCCACTAGTGGCCTGCGGGCCGTAGTTTGCCCACCCCTGAACTAGATAGACCAGAGGTCTTCAAACTATGGCCCGGGGGCCGGATCCGGCCCGCGGCTTTGATTTGTCTGGCCCTCCAGCTGAGCAGGCATATGGAGAAGCTGCTGCTGCCCCTCCCTCCCGCGAGCTGCTGCCGGTGGCCCCATGTGTGGAGGGGTGAGTGCCCCCGCGGTAGCAGCCAGAAGAGTAAAAGGGGGGGTGGGGGTCGCAGCAGCAGCTGGAGGAGCAAAGGGGAGGGATTTTGCATGTATTTGCGTATATTGAATTTTTTCACAGTCACTTCGGCTCGCGAAGCCCTTTCAAAAATCTAATATGGCCCTTGTCACAAAGTTTGGAGACCCCTGATAGATCATTGGTCTGACCTCCAGTGGCCATTCCTATGTTCTTATGAGCTATGCCAAATTACACCAGCAAAGAATTTGGCCCTGAGTAATGATCCCTCACAATGCTCCCGTGAAATAGGAAGGTTATTTGAACCTATGGGTATTAATTATAAATTGTTTCTGGAGTTCAATTATGTATCACATTTATCAACCACATTTGCAAAAAGAAACAGTAATTACCTTCATACATCAAACATTTCCAGTATGGTTTATGTGCAGCTCTCACATTTTGTATTGACTCAACAGCACTACAAAAGAGAAGCAATTAGCATAATCAGTTGAGATGAAAATATAGGGAAGGTTACTTGCCAAGCTGAACATAAGACTCGGTTTCTGAAGTCTTGACTAGAAAGACAAAGAGAAGGGCATGTTACTTGGGAAGATTACTTACAACTGTTAGTCACAGAAAATGAAAGGGAATGTGTAGTGTTATAGTCCTGTACCAGCTATTGACTGGGTACAGACTTGCTCATGAGCAAGACACACACCACACGTATTTATTATACGGTAGACTCTCGATTATCCAGGATCGGGTTAACAAGATTGTGGATTAACCAGGATGTCAAAAAAAATACGTGCAACTTGCAGGGCTGGCTCTGGCTTTGTTGCCGTCCCAAGCACAAGAAAGAATAAAAAACCCCACCAGAGCGCAGGGCAGCCAGTGAACCAACACCTCCTTCCCCCGGCGCAGGGTGGCTGGTGAACCAACTGCCTCCATATTTCCTATGGATGATGATTATTTGGGATTTTGTTAACCAGGATTAATTTTTTCCCTATCATCCCTGATAATCGAGAGTCTACTGTACCATCCTTTAAAGTTTTTCCCACAGGTATGGCTGAGGTTAGCTTTTCTCACACAGTGCCACCCAGAAGCGGAACAGTATACTACAGTTTAGTGTTCCACAATTACATCAACACATTGCTTTCCATCTCTTTCAATACCTTAGATGTGCAGGCACTTAATGCACTGTTGAGTGAAATCCTGGCCCTCAAGATGTCTGTGGCAAAACTGCCACTGACTTCAACGAGGCCAGGATTTCACCGGTTGTCTTGCATCTTTCCACTGCTTCAGCACATTAAGACCCCGATCCTGCAACCACATCTATCCATGCACACACTTGTGGAGCCCTCTTGAAGTCAGTGGAGGCACAAGGAGCAGACACAACACAGGTTTGGGACCTAAGAAGATAACAATATATCCTTTTCTATTTCATTGGGCTGGAAGCAATAGGTCTTTTTTCATACTATTATTGCTATGTAAGTATATTACAGTAGCATCTACAAGCCTCATCCAGCTACCAGAGCCTTACTGTGCTGGGTGAAGGGATGACAGAAGGTCATTAAAAGTGCGGTGGGGAGGGGAACCAGCACCTTCACACCATCCCTTCCCCCCAATCCCTGAGTCTCCGCCCTTGCACTGCCTCTTTTCCCCGAGCCCTGCCCCACACTGCCTCTTCCCCTGAGGCCCCACCTCCCACTCACTCCTCTCTGCCCCCTCTCCCATCACTTGCCCTTACAGCTGCTAAAAAGTGGGAGGCACAGGCCTCCCATTTTTAAGTGAAGAGGCCATGGGCCCATGGCCCTCCTGTTCCAGTGCCCTTGGCTGGGTGTCGTATTTACAAACACTAAGTAAAGGGAGAGTCGCTGCCCCAAAGATATTACAGTCTAGATTCATGACAAGATGTTGTGTGCATTCATAGTTCACCCGCACTGGCTGTTGTTATTTGGTATTGCCGCTTATGGCATTAGGAGTTTAGCTTTGACTGAGGTGGATGTTTATAGAGCAATAAGACTTAATGATAGAGATAGTAAAAAAAATCCCCTCCTGAGTTCATTCACATTTTAATTGGAAATAATCCAAGAAAAGGAAAACAAAACCAGAAATAAACTGATCATTTTGAAGTGGGAGTGATCAGAGTGAGAAAAATAATGCATTCTAGCAGCCTATTAAATCCCTGATTCAGCAAGGTATTATAAGCACACACTTAACTGTCCCATTGATGAAACTATTCATGTGCATAAGGCTAGGTATGTGCATAAGTACCTTTCTGAACAGGGGCCTAACTTTGTAATTTGCATTTATCAGTATCATCATAATATTGTTTAATATTTTTGAGCATCAGGATTAAGAATGTAAGGAATGAACATTTTTATTATTTTCTGGAAATTGTAGAATTTTTAATGAAATATTCTGTTTCCCACATTCAGGTTTTAAGGTAGGTTTCTTTATACTTTTAGGTTTGATGATAAAAGTAGAAAAAAATATTATGAAATGCCCATATGACTTGAATTCTAGCTCACACTTAAATAGCTCCAATTCAATGTACAATCGGTGTCTTCCACAAACAGTAAGAACAGACACATGTGGCATGAAACAAAATATTTCTTGATCCATACCTTAAGCATGGTGCCATTTCTCCAGAGATCTGGGGGAGAGGGTCTCTAAGCAAAGTTTTTACAGTCATGCAGACTGATTCAGACAATGACTTCAAATGGTATCCACCCTAGGAAAATTAAACTATGTTTTGTGTAATGCAAAGAACAAATACATACTAAATAAACTATCTGTAAAACATGCTTGTACAAACTTTATATTTTTCATTTAAAAATATTCTACATCCATCTTTTGAAATATGCCAGCATGTTAGCTAAATGGAAAGTATGATCTAATGGCTAGTGCCATGGAAATAAATAGTCAGCTACAGTTTCTGTTTGTCTCAAAACACTTAGTCAGAAGCAACTTGTTATAATACGTCATTGTGAAATGACATCAATGTGCATAATATGGTTTGAATGCATTACCGTAAATCAGTTATGATCTTACCCTCCCCCACCACCCAAAATTGGGAAAATTGGGGTGAGATTCTTTACTGAGCCACTAATGGTACATCTACACTGCAATTAAAAACCCACAGCTGGCCCCTGCCTCAGGTTCACAGGGCTCAGGCTAAGGGGCTGTTTAAATGCAGTGTAGATGTTTGGACTCAGGCTATAGCCTGAGCTCTCGGATCCTCCCACCGTACAGGATCCTAGACTGCTTTCACAAGGGGACTCCTCACCCAGCTGGAAAAAGGAATGTTAAAGGTCCCTTTATACTGCTCTGGCCCTCTTACCCAACATAAAAGGGTCAGAGTGGGGGGGGGGTGAAGATCTCACCCTTGATGCTTTCTCTTTATTAAACTCATTTTCATCTGCAAATATCTATTCTGATATATACCTTAGTGCTCAAAAGTTGCAACACTGACACCTCTGGAGACTGAAATCCACTGTTCATCCATTGACAGGTAAAGAATGATAGAAGACCAATGTACATCAAAATTAATGTACAAGAGCTTTTTCAAGGTATTTTACTTTCCATGTCCTTTCAGTTCTTGGCCTCTCTACTAAGACTAATGGATTATAACCAGGGCCAGGCAATATCACAAATAAGTTGAACAAATGCTATGAGATGTGGCTGTCTTGGTGGCCCATCAGAGGTGAGGTACTTGGGTTGCAGCTCGTAAAGTGCTTCCTGCAGTCTGCTTGTGGAGCAGCCATTGCATTAGCTTCAGAGGACAATGCTTGCTTCTGTCTTAGCTAGAAAAAGGGAGCTGTAACTGTAACTTTGTAACAGGCAGAAGAGAGGAGGTTTAAAGGGAATAATTTAATGGAGAATTAGAATGAGAAATAGGTTCACCTTAGGAAAGAAACCAGGCTTGGATGCCTTGAGCAAGTAGTGATATCGCTACAAACTCAACATGCCCACAAGAGCCTATCAGTTCTTTAGGATGCTGTAGAAAGGGTGAGTGTGAAGGATGCACAATGAAATGTTCAGAAAGATAAAATATTTTCTTAGTTAAAAAGAAAGCTCTCAATAGCAGTATGTCGTGTAGAGGTTTTGTAATGAATACAATGAGAAATCAATAAGGGATCCATTACTGCATAAATATGTACTTAGGGAGAGGTCTTTAAAAGCTCTACTTGGGCAAGGTTTACTTGCAAAAATGTCCATAATGCAGCCTCGTTCTTAATGGATCTGATATGGTTTGGCGTAGCACTTCACTTGCTGTCCACAAGCACTATGAAACCATACTGAAAGCTTTATTTTTTTAAATCAGAATATAAAAACGTCATATAAATGCTCTCTCCCTCAAAAATGTAGACTACAAAATGTCAGTTTAAATGAGAAATGGTTTTTCTACACACACTGTAAAATCTTAACCATTATTGCATTTCTGGTTCTCAAAAGAGTCTCGTAAAGATTCACATGCATAGGGAAAGAATTTATTTTGTTGAAACTTTGCTTAGGGATGTGAGGCTCTTATACAGAGACCCTCCCCTCCAAAACATATAAAAAAAAAAAGACATGTTTAAAGCTTTACCTCTAGAACTGCACACAGCTTTCCATTAGCTAACTGCATTAGGAAATGTGTAAGGTGAGCAAAACACTCCGGAGTAGCATTCATCTGACCCTAAAAACCAGGAAGATGTTAGAAAGAAATAGATGCTTTGGTCAACAAAGCTGGTAACCTAAGAACTGCTATAGTGGATCTCCCATGGTCCATGTAGTCCAATATCCTGGTTCCAGCACCAGGTATTTCAGACAAATGTGCAACATGTGGAAAAATCTGTACCTCCCCCAACCAACCCATAAATGTCTCAGCCTAATCCCTAAAATTTCAAGATTAGTTTAAGGCCTGAAACATGAGGTTTTATGCTTGGTCAAAGTGAAATCTACCTATCAATAGCTGGACAATCATGACATTTAAAATACAAATATACTTTAAAACACAATTATGAATGAGAGGTGAAATATCCTGTATAATTGCTTACCTCAGGATCACCAATTCCTGAATCATATCCTGAAGAGACCAGAATAAGTTCTGGAACAAACTACAATAAAACAAAGATATGTTATGCAATATCTTTGTGCAATCCCTGGGCCCAGTGATGTCAACTGGGCTACATACATGAATAAATAATTTTCCTGAGTAAAGACTGCATGACTTGGCCTTTGTATTGTTTTCATTAGAGCCTTTCACACTGAATATGTAAAAATAAAAATCTCATTCATGTCAATATTTCGCTATTCAGGCATCAATCATTCAGACACTCCTTTCAGTAGAAACAATGAACCAACTGCATTTCAAATGCACACAGCATTCCTATACCTATAACCTACAGATATTTATAAAAACACCTCTTTAAAAAGTATTTAGAAAGGGTAACAGGTTTTTGTTCTGATTTTTGAATAAAAATAATAAAAAACATTACCTCAAAAGCCACTGGAAGCAATACATGGAAAAATGCAGCTAGATAATCTGAATTTCCCATTCCAACCTGCAAAACAATGCATTAGATATGAAGCAGCTCTTTTTTCTGAGAAAGTAATGTGTTTATTTTCTAGGGACCATATCCACAAAAGGTTTTAGGTGCTGTGATCCAAAGTATGCAGGTATTCACACCTTGCACACTATTGTAATAATTTTTATAGAAAATATCACTTGTGAGGTATCATTTGAAAATTAATAATTTACTGACCATTTAGATTCTTGTGTGATATATGTATGTATTATATATTTAGAGTTATAGATATATGGTGAAATTATGACTAAAGTGTGTTAAAATTAGATATGTCGGTGGAGCTGGTAAACAAGAATGACTTGCACAAAGCAATGTGTATTTGATTCTCTGACCCTAGCCCAGTATTCAGTTAAAAACAATGACGGTCCACTTTTGAACATTAGGTAACAAAGTTATTAAGCTAACAATTGTGGGAGAGGGGTATGTCTGGATGGGGGGTGATTAATATCATTGTGAAAGGTATTTACTAATACTATATGAGGAAATATGGATAGTTAAATGATATGATGCTTTAAAGTTTGTGGCCAAACAGGTTCCCTCCCAGATAGATAAATAGTTGCATTCTATCCTGTCTCTTGTAAATTAAACATGGTGGAATCAAAACAATGGAAGCCCATTTACATGCAGAGGGGTGGGAAGCCCACAGGAAGGGAACAACAGCACGAGATCATCCTGCCTCTTGAAAGAAAGCCAATGAACTCTGGAAGATAGAAACCATCTTCGACATCCATCACTAGATAGACACAAGGGAACAGAGTTCTTGCAAGATGAGAAAGGTGGGTTCTTCAACCAAGGAAAGACTGAAGTCTCTGGAAACTGAATGTAGGTGAGAAACCATCTTGAAAAAAGCTTGTACAGTAACTCCTCGCTTAATGTTGTAGTTATGTTCCTGAAAAATGCTACTTTAAGTGAAATGATGTCAAGAGAATCATATTTCCCCATAAGAATTAACATAAATAGGGAGGGTTAAGTCCCAGCGAATTTTTTTTTTTGCCAGGCAAGAGACTATATATAGACATTGCAGAGAACACAGCTTTGAGAAAATTTGGGATTGGGAATGTGTTGGGGTCACCTTACTCGTTGTAGTTAAAGCTGGTGGAAGACAGAGTGGGGCTACAGACAGGCTGCTGGGGTAAGAGCTGTTGAACCAGGACTGTCTAGCACACAGACACTTCAGGGTGTGACCTGCATGTTTGCAGGCTGCATGTTTCTAGGTTGTGAATATCCCAGGCTGGGAGCTACAGCAGCAAAATATTGTAAGACATTCAGGATTGCAGGGCAAATGGTGACAACCGCTCACTGGTCTGGATTGCATCCTGAACCCCATGACAGGTGTCTATGTCCCATTTTAGGCACCACTGCTAACTGCAAAACCCCCACCTGGCCGCCAGCTAACCCCATGGGTACCTAAATTCACTCAGTACCTAAACTTTTATTGCAAAAGTCCCCATGGCAGGTAAGTTTCTGCCTCTGAGCATGCGGCACTCTGCCTAAGACAGGCATCTGGATGCCTTTCTCCTGGCTAAGTCCCAGCCCGATCCTCAAACCAGGAAGAGATAGGCATTCCTCCTTCTATCTTACTTTAGTCCAGCTGGCAAGCTCAGAGCATGCCCAACACTAACAAAACAAGCAGTGAGGATGATAATCCTTAGCCCAGTGATTTGAGCACTCATCTGGGATATGGGTGACCCTGGTTCAATTCCTCCCTCTATCTGAGGAAGAGAAGGGATTTGAACAGAGATTCCCCCCATCTTTTGAGTGCCCTAATCACAGGGCTAAAGGTTATTAGGGAGCTGCTCTCCTCTTCCCTTTCCTGTCATCTTGTGTGAAGTGAGACAGGCCCTAAGAAATAGTTTAGGCACCTAAGTCACCTGACTCCAGGCAAAGAGTTACCACAAGCAGAGACAGGTGCCTCTCTGCAGGCTACACTTAGGTGCCTAACTCTGCAAGAGCAGAGGGACTTAGGACATCTCCTTCTTGTCAGCATCTCCCATTGGCCTGCCTAAAGTGCTGGCTTTTATAGATCCCACTCTCAGGTGCCTATCTTTCCCCAAGTACTGTACAGAGGGCCTAACATCCTAACACAGGCTCTGTGGTTTTTGATGTGCCTAAAAGTTAGGCGCTGCAATGCTGAGCACTTTGTGGATCCAGGTCTCCATTCCTTCAAGATTTTAGGGAAAGCCAGAGGCAATGGTTAACCAGGAGGAACAGAATACAAAGCTTAGTATTCTGTTAGTATACAAAGCTTAGGAGCCTTAGCTTTTAAGGCCCAAAGTTTGTAAGCATCCAACTTCAATGGGACTTAAGCAATGTTCCCTCTAATTTTTGACAGGCCGTGTGCGCAAAAAAATTTTTATGTGCACATTTTTGTGTTTCTATGCAAATTTTTGTGTGTGCAGTGTTTTGCCATGTGTGCAGGGTTTAGGATCTGTGTGCATACACACACACGCACAGCTTAGAGGAAACAGTGGTCTTAAGTATGTGCTTAAGTTCTTTGCTGAAGAGGGATGGATTTCATCATGTGCTCAAATACTTTGCTGTACTGGGGCCTAACTAAATAATATACAGGTAAAGGAAGGGGAATGTCTGCATTGGTGACTGATTGTTTAAATCAGCACACTGGAAATCATGTTTTCTCATCATGAGATTCCATTCACCGGAATGTGTGACATCTGCCAAGTAATCAGGTCAATGCATTTCTCATAAAAAGTATTACTTCTAAAATTGCTAAGATGACATTGCCCTGAATTCAAGACAGACAAAGTTATTGAATTGCCACTCTTATGCTGTCAAGCAACATTTACCTTATTCCAAGGTACATTTAAATTGAATCCTTTTCCTTTTCCCTGACCAACAGCATCATAATCAGATTCTCTGAGCAAGGGCCAGAACTGCTGATGTTCATAGCGATGCCAGGAGTAATAGAGAACACTGAAAGAAAAAAAGAAACAAACCACTGAAACAAAAGTTATGAAGGATCTTTTCACATCTGACCCTCTCTGGCTCATTTCACAGAAAGCATGAAAATAAGCCTTAAGTAGCAAACATTCCCAATCTTTCTCTTCACTAATATCTCTGAATAAACTGGCACTCACTCCCTTACTTGAAAAGCTCTGTATTGTCAAGCACAACAATCAAATTCAGCTAGGGCACTTTTTCTGTAAGTTTCTGACATAGACAGCTCTAGAGCCAGAGAAAGGGAATTTTCAAAAGAGTGGTCTTGTTGATGGGATCAGAGTTTGTAGCTTTCAGAAAACAGCATAGAACACATTTATTTAGACCAACTGTTCACTGAATATTTCGATAGTGGTATGGGGAGAACTTTTTATCAACAAACAAAGGTAGCCACGGGGCTCATTATGTCAGTTTTTCTAGAATAGACTTACAAATTACTTTTAATTAGGTTTAAAGGTTTGTTTGACAAATGAGAATAAATAAATACAGTTTCAGAGAGAATGAAGTACCTAGAAGAATGAGAGGCATTTTGTTGGAATTTCTATTTTCAAAATGGGAAGGGTTTTATTCTACAGAGAGACGACCAAAAATAAACCAACTTGACATGCAAAAGAAAATTACAAACCTGGGATCCTCTTCAAATACATATTGAATTCCTTGTCCATGGTGCACATCCCAGTCAACAATAAGAATTCTGCATGAATCAAAAGGAAATATTCACTAGAAGAACCACAGCAACTCAAGCCAAGAGAATGGCAAGTAACAGACAGAGGAGAAGATTGTTAAAGGCACAAAGGCAATTTGGTGCCAAACGTCTATGGACTTTCAATGGAAGTTAGGCACCTAATTGCCATTTGTGCCTTTGAAAACCTACCCCAGAGACAAATATAACTAACCTCTGAAGACCATATCTTTTTTTGGCATATTGAGCTGCAATAGCAACATTATTGAACACACAGAATCCATTGGCTGCATTTCGCTGGCTGTGATGACCTGGAGGCCTGAAACAAAGCTTGACATCGTTACTCGCTATGAATGAACTTTGGTTGAAAAGTAATGTAACTCCTGCCTGGTTGGAGCGGCATTCTGTCCCCTTCTAGTGGTGGCTAGGCCAATTACAGATTGATGAGCCTGCTACAGCCATGGCTGAGACACATCTTTTAGCTCAGGCAAGAGAGGCTCATACCGGCCAGTCGCATTTTACACCCATTTAACTTACGCAAATTTAACTTTACGCAGCTGGCCGGGGGGAAAAAAAAATCAGGGCAGCAGCCCGCCCGCCACAGCGGGTTCCGAGGTCGGGGCCGGCAGCCCACGGTAGGGGCCGGCACGGCTGGAGCCGCCAGCCCGCCCGCCGGATCGGGGCAGGAGCCGCCAGCCCGCCCGCCGGATCGGGGCAGGAGCCGCCAGCCCGCCCGCCGGATCGGGGCAGGAGCCGCCAGCCCGCCCGCCGGATCGGGGCAGGAGCCGCCTCTCCCCATCGCCAGGGTAAACGTTCATTATAGTGAACTCAATCAGAGTTTCACTATACGCGGTTTCCACTTTACACGGTAATCGCAGAACGTAACCCTCGCGTAAGATGCAACACGCCTGTATCTTTAGCTCAAGAGATCACATGTTTGATCCCTGCTGCCAGTACCCCTGGGAGGGTCAGAACTCTTAAGTGCTTCATTACCTTACTAATGCCATTCCGTTGCGCACTTTTCCTGACATCACAGAGTCCACCAGCTGCAAAGTTGCTCCTACTGCTAGCTTCGCACAGCGGTAAGTATTCTAAGAAAAGAAATCTCATTATCATCATCAGCCACCCACCAGCTTGCTTAAACTAAACGTAACTTACATGTTTTGCATCACTATAACAAATTATTTGAAGTGTTCCCTCCCCAGTGAAGTTGGAGCAGCATGAATGTAACTGAGAGCAGAATTTGACAATGGTAATTCAAGTATGACTTTTACTTGAAATATTTGTGTATACCATGCACTGTTATGAAGCATGAGCAATACATAGGCAAAAATGGGAAGAATTATGGGAGGAAAGTTTTGGCTTTAAACTAATAAAAATAAGGAGACAGAGTTAAAATAAAATCCAGAATTATACTTCAATCAGGTGGTGTAGTTAGAGAGCAGAAGCTGTGTCAGTTAAAATTACTAGACTGATATTTGTGAGTACCTCATGAAAAAAAAGTATATTTAAACAAAAAAAATTGGCTATTTTAATTCCTGCGATAAAAATGGGCTTCTAATGCAACTGTACAAACTCTTATATAAATCACAACAGGGAAATGGCCATGCCTACATACCGGATGAAAGTAAACAGCATCATAATTTTCTGAGACTCTTCGGAGTTCTTCTTCATTCATTGTCTGGGTGCTCTTTACAACTTCCAAGTATTCTGAACTTTAATAAAAAAAGATAAAGCAGGTTAACTGAGCTCAGATATGGCCTGAAAAATCTCTACTAATGCAAAAAGAAAACAAAAGAGTATGTGATAATATGAGAGGTTGGTGGTAGCATTCAGAGAGATTATGTGAGATTCGGAATGTCAATCCCACATATCCAGTGGTGAAATGTTGGGTCATATGAGAGCATGACTACTATCATTGCTACTAGCAACCCGTCTGAGCACAACCAAGTGTGTTTGCAATGTTTTTCAGTTTGGAGACTGCTATCAGCCTCCAAGGATGCCACTCATTTAGGCTGTGTACGTTTCTGGTGGCGTGTACCTGGGTAGCTACATGCTGCAGTAAAAGAGAGGCTACATCCACACTTGTCATGTAGGGAGTAACCACAAGTCACAGTGAAAGGTTCCAGCAGAGGAAGGCAGTAGTGAAAGGCTCTGGCAGCGAGGAGGCAGTGGAACACTACACTGCTAATAGCAATGTAGTACGTGGGAGACACGGGGAGACCTTGCTTGGGCGTACAGGGCAGTGGTATATAGGGCCTGGGGTGTATAAGGTATGCACCCTGAGGTTCAGGTATGCTGGGCACTCCATTCCACTCGACTCACTGAAGCCGTGCCTCATTGTCTCCTGTGCTGTTCCCATCTGTGCTAGCTGGGCATGCAACATCTGCACTCTACATGCTGTACTCTATGCCCTTACTGTCCAAAGGAGAGATTGTCACTTTGTAATCTGCTCTGAGTACAGAGCAATGCAGAGATACTCTGCCTCAAGAATAGATGAGGAAATGATATTATGATTTTGAGAGCCACAGTTTGGTCCCCAATTCTCCCCTTGCTCCATGGAAGAAGTAATTTGAATCAGTCCTTTGTCAGGTTTATATTTTTTGCATTTCTATGCTGGCTCAATTGTGCTGGCCAGCGCATTGGAAGGGCAGAATCAATGTTCCACCCATTGTCTGCCCCTGCCCCTCCTTGTCCAGTTGCATGGAAGTGGCAACCCAGAGAACCTGTTCTGCCCTCCACTCTCTGACTTAGGATATGATGCATCTTACACCCGCCCCACTTACTCTCATGTGGGGTCATGCAACACAAGCCACAGTCTCACTCCAGCTAGAAGACAGACACAGTAATGGCAGCTGCCTAACAGGGATAAATGTAAAAGAGTGGATCCAAAATGAAGGGGTTAGCAAATATTAAGGAGTAGGATCCAAATTCACTATATTGAAAAGAAGAAGAAGAAAAAAAGAGCTAGCCTAAACTCATCGGCACCAGGTGTGAACAACACGTACAAAACATTTCAACACAAATAAATAAATAAATAGTAACTAGCTCTTACACAGCACCTTTATAAAGGAGGTTGGTATCCTTGTCGCTGTGAGGCTCAGGGAAGGGAAGTGACTTGCTCAAGGACACCCAGCAGGCCAACGGCAAAACTAGGAATAGAACCCAGGTCGCTTGAGTCCCAATCCATAGCAGTATCCCCTAGCAAGGGTAAGAACTTTACATGTCTTTTGATGGAGGCAGGCAGCAGAGTGGCTCACCATGTTGGCATCTGACCTCTTTTGGGCCTGATTTTCTACATGCTTGGGCCCCAATCCAGAATCAGATCACAAATAAAATTGAGCTTGGTGGTTTCATCCTAATGTACAATCAACATTTGCCTATACTGAAAAACCACTAAGCCTTTCTATTTGATTCAAATTATCTTAGATAATTTTTCCTCCTTTTCCCCTTCATATCTCTTCCTATTTATACAAATTTTTACTGTGTTTATTTTTTTCTGGCAAAGTTGGACCAGTTTTGTTTAAAGATTACCTTTAAAATTTTACATGTACAGAGCCTCAGTCATATGTAGTTTGCCAATTGTACACAGCGCTACCTCTGCTCAAAAGCAGCTCAGAATAGGAAAAACAAGAAAATTGTTGGACAGGATTCAGGTGCATTACAGACTTATGCAGGGAAGTTTGTTCAGCACCGGCCCCCACTACACTTAGATCTAGCCAGTCTTTCATCTTGGGCCTGATCCATTGCCCACTGATAGTGGGAATCCTTCAATTGACTTCAGTGAGCTTCGGGTCAAGACCTTTCTTAGCAGCAAAATATATGAACAGTTTTTATAAAGATCAAATAGGATCCAGGTGATTAAATTAACATGATATCACACCTGTGAACCAACATGATCTCTTCTTCGGTTCCTTCTCTGACAGGTACATGGACACATCTTTCCACAAGATGATAATGTTTAAGCTGCTCATAGGATGATAACAATCTTTCCGGCACTTCGATAACACACTCAGGGCTACAAATAAACAATAATTATCTTGTTACAATACAATATCAACAAGGCTCATTATAAATCCTTTTCAGGGATGCTTGGGCTTAAATATTTCATTGTGAGAAGATTCATTTTTCTTGTGTGGGTGACTGAAAGAAAAAAACATCTTTGAAAACTTTCCACTTTGTGGAATTGGGAATGTGGGGGAACAAACATACATTTTTTGGTTATAAAAATGCATGAGTAAAAAGGAATTTTATGTGGCTCTTTAAAATTATCAGGAGTGCAACCAAAAAAGAACAAAGCCAAAAAATAAAATAAATAAAAAGTAGAGCTAAAGCCCCAAAATAAACAAGGCAGGAGTACTCAAATGAAAAGAGTAACAGAGAGATAAATAATGCTCAAGGCCAGCAAAGAAAGGGGAGATTTACAGCAGAGTTCTACTTTGATCGAAAGCAATAAAATAAAAAACCTCTCTGGGGCCCAAGAAAACGCAGCTCACAAAATGGAAATCAGGGCCACCCATCAGCTCTTGTGTACAGCATTTCTAAAAACACTCTAATAACGGTTTGTTCATAGAAAATGCAGCAAACCTGCAGCTGACTTACTTATCCCAAAGTAGTTTGTAACTTGTCATTTCATCATCGTAAATCAAAGCTGTTCCTGAAGCCATCGCTAAAACAAAACAGACATCCCGAGATACATTTGTGCATATTCAGGCAGAAAACAAAAATTACAGAAAAAGGACTGAACTGTTCATATGTCATCTTATCCCCTGTAATCAATTTTGGAGGTGAATGCCCACATTACAGAGGCAACAATACAAATCAGAGGCAGTGATCCAGAAACTGGAACACAAAGGGAGCCCTGCAATTGTCTGAATATGCAGCAAGCATTGTTGCCATTAGAGCTCTAGACTCTCTGTTATCCAAACTGTAACACTTCAATACATACCTATCTGTCAGGGCTGGTCTGAATGCATGTTTGTGAAGTATTGGGTAATCCTCAGACTGGTGAGACCAACGTGTTAGTATTTATACAACATAGCCATTATAATTTATCACATTAATCTTTATAAAGTTTACTTTTAGAAAGATGGGTCTAATGGACATAAAAAGAAATTCATTTTAGAAACGGATATAAAGTGACAAAAGGAAATTCAAATGCAAAACAATAAACTGGCGTCATCAAAGGCAAGGATCAGAGATCACTCAGTGGGATGTTAATGTGTAACCTGGAACTGCACATATCAGCGCAGTTCAGTTTCCTATCAGTTTATTTTATAACTTCTAAATCGCATGAGGTTTCCCTGTGATTTAAACAGCTCGCGTGTTTGCAGAAGGACCAACTGCAAAATCAGTTATCCAGTCACCCCGCCCTCCGCCAGTAAAAATAACCCGAAGAGCCGAGTTGTCTGACCACTTGGGATGCTAGGGAAGCTCCAGCGCTCCCACACCATAACCCGAGGTCAGTGGCACCCCGCAGAAGGACGCGGGCACCACGTCGGGAGGGGGAGGCCATGCACGCCTCGTCCCCCGCCCCCGCCCCGGGCTATGTCTCGGCTTTGGGGGTGGGAAAGGGCTTCAGGTGACCGTCCCTCGGGGGAAGAGGTCTGTGTGCGTGTGTTACTGTATCTTCGCTCTGAGCTGGCGCCTTGCGTCCCCTACCTGGGCTGTCTTTGTGCCGCTGCTACAGCGCGGCCCCTTTGTCTTCCTATTTCCTTTGTCAGCGCGCAAATCCGGAGTGAAACCAACAACCAGCTCCACCTCCTTCCTCCGCCCTTCTCAATTAAGTGGTTCACGTGACCGATCTCGGGGGAGGGGGAGTCACGCACGTGTGTGAGCGAGCGAGAGAACTAGGGGTGGCAGAGCACAGTGTGTGTGAGGAGGGACTAGGGCGGCAGGATAGTGTGTGAGGGGCAGAAATGACAGGGCACTGGGACGGAGGGGCACTGGCAGGGCAATCTGTGTGTGTGTTGGAGTAGGGGTATTGTGTGTGTGAACCTCACACTGAGGAAACTTGAAGGGCCCGGTTCTTATTACACTGAGGCCACTTTATGCCTCTCTCATGTGTAAAGAGGTCTTAGAGTGGGTAAATATGTAAATTATATCCATTCTGAGGCCTCTTTACACTGCCCCAGCTGTGTAAAGTAGACTTAGTCCTGGTCTGCACTTGAATCCTAACTACGTTGCATAGGGGTGTGAAAAATTACACCCTCAGAGACATTCCGCTGACCTAAACCCCAGTATAAACACAGGTACGTCAATCGATGAATTCTCACTTAGACTTAGCTACCACCTCTCAAGGTAAAATCCCATCCATCATTGTAGGTAGTGCCCACGGTACAGCACTACAGTGGCACAGTTGCCACTCTGTAGCTGTGCAGTGTAGCACTTGTAATGTAGACATATCATTAGTGCAAATTAGTATCAGCACCTTTATCAGGGATTGTTTCGAATGTGTTTTCTGGGCTGGTCTTTCTTACACTCCCACTCGGGGATGGTTAAAAACAGGAGTATTTTATTAAACTTTTACCATAATCCAACAAAACCCTTCAGTCTAAATCCTGACTAAATCCCCCCAATATAAAGGTAAATAAAACTAAACTAAGGAAATAACTCCTTTTATTTTTATAAATAACCACAAATCTAATTCCCTGTGGATCATACTCAAATGTACCTTTCAGTATAATCAAAACCAGGTTAGTGATGTTGCTGACCATTCTGAGAGCTATTGTGCTTCTAAAATGGGTCACCCACTGCTCGGTGTGAATGTTACACTGAAGAGAGCCTTTTTATGCTACCTTTCTGACAGAGTTTGTACTTGTATAAGCACTGACAGAGTTCTGTAAATATTTACCATTTTATCATATTTTACCACAAGCCACAGGACAGAATGAGCTGAGATTTTGAATGACATGTTTTTTAACCAGTTGCTTCATTATACAAAACAGCTTTAAAATAGGTTGTTTCAGCTTCTGGATATTTCTCAATCTATATTAGTTTTCCAGTCCATAATAGCAAACTGTGTGCTAGCTCTGGTTCAGATGCACGTATATAAGAACATAAGAATGGCCATACTGGATCAGACCAAAGGTCCCATCTAGCCAAGTATACTGTCTTCGGACAGTGACCAATGCCAGGTGCCCCAGAGAGAATGAACAGAACAGGAATTCATCAAGTGATCCATTCCCTGTTGCCCATTCCCAGATTCTGGCACAAAAAGGCTCATCCTGGCTAATAGCCACTGATGGACCTACCCTCCATGAATTTATCTAGTTCTTTTTTTGAACCCTATTATAGTCTTGCCTTCACAATATCCTCTGGCAAATGATTTACATTTAATTATTGTCAATGGGAATTGTAGCCACCTATCTAAGGGTGGGATTTATCCCAGTAACAATGCTACTCAATTCATAACAAGAATCCCACAATATATACAGAAACCTCTATGCCATATGGATTTTAATTATTTGAAAAGATTCATATTGGGGCCTATCTGCATTGCTTGAATAAACACGCTTGCACACAACTCTCTGCTATGAATAGGGGACACTGTTATAATAGTTTAAATACAGTTTTTGTTGCCCGTATGGATGGGCAAACAGCTCTAAAAATAGGGGTTTTTTTAAATTAAAGTTCATGTTTAAAATCAAATTTACACAAGTTTACACCAGTAAAGAAGGTACTGTACATCTGGGGTCAGGCTTGGGTTATGAGGGATTACAGGTATTGGTTTCAAGGTTCATGAGGTACATACATATCACATAACCAGCATATATCCAGATTGGGTAGTGGGAGTTTTTAAAGTGTCAGTGGATAAATAGGCTCAGGTACCCCACCCATGGAATGTATTAAGAGTCCAAGTCAGTAGTGGTGTAGAGAATAATTACATAGGAGGGGTGTGTCCCTTGGTTCATCAGGGTACTGGGTTATTTCCCTGGTCAGCATTCTTGGTTACTTGACCTGGTACTGGTGGTGTGCTGGACCACCTGATGGTGTCAGACACCATGAGCCGGGTGTATTAAGATCGGATTCCGTTCCGTATTTTCTTGTCCTCACTGGTAAAAAGAAGCCAAGTTGGTAGTATTGGCCTTAGGCAAAGACTGGGACACCATGGTGCTGGGAAGTGAACAACATGGAACAGAAGACAGTCCCTGCCCCCGCGAGCTTACAGTCCGCAATGAGCTCTGCAAGGGTAGACTCAAAGAGTTTATTAAAGGACTGAGGTCTAACTATGGACAAGATGTGACAAGTGAGTGTAGGACATAATGGTGGGAGGAGAGAAGCCAGGAGTAACAGTGATAGGAACACAAAGTTGTATATATTAGCGAAGTGTAAGCTAGATTTTTAAATTTTTGTATGTAAGTGAACAAGAGGGTGATTAATGAATCACTAAAAAACTATTTGCTTAGTTTTAATAAGGATGCCCTGGAGCATGGTAGCAGGTGTAGCTGGGACCATAGATAGGACTTCACTTTAAAATTCCAGATTCTTTTTTAAAATTTTAAATATACAAACACAACAGGTAGCATATTACTGGTGTAGCTGATAATTGATGTAGTAGCTAGTACATGTTTTTGTGCTCATTATACATCTTCATGAAATTAGTTTTTATGTGTTTTAAATTCAGTTGAGCCCCATCCCTCACCATTGTTTTTTTAAGATCAGCACAGGCATACTACAATTGAAGACACTAATTACAGTCCTTTGGCCAATATGATATTTTACATTTCTTCAATATTATCAGTGCCTTTTGCAGTGGTTGAAGTCCCATGTAATTCCCAGAGACAGCTGGAAAGCACCTGGGTTGATTTTTTAAAGTAACGTTTTATTTTAATTAATAAAGTGAAAACAGACTAGATACATTCAGTAGATAGAGTTCTGGTTCAGATTCCAGTAGTAGTGTATACTTTCAAAATGATCACACATGATAAAGAAATTACTTTTTCAAAAACTGTACTCCTCTTATACTTTAAAATATTAATACTATGGTATTGTAAGTGGAGGGTGACCAGACAGCAAATGTGAAAAATCGGGATAGAAGGTGGACGTGGGAAGAGTAATAGGAGTCTATATAAGAAAAAGACCCAAAAATTGGGACTGTCCCGATAAAATCGGGACATCTGGTCACCCTATGTAAGTGCTACCCATTATAAAATAAAACTAGCCATCCCAACCATGTCCTTCTGAGGCTGAGGCCCTTTGGACCTGAGGCACTCAAACTGATGTTTATTTGACAGAAAAGGAAACCATTTTATTCATATAGAAATGTCCAGTAGAAGGCCACCTTCTTTTAAATAACTCCATCAATATAAGAAATTAAGTAGATTATTAATGTAGATCTAGGCCAATTTTATCAAAGCAGGTGCCTAAAATTAGGCACCTAAAACCACAGGTGTGTAAAAGTCGATACTGAGATATTACAGTGATGAGTAGTACAGAAAACTTAAGAAATGGTAGACAGATTTCCAGAGGTCCTGAGTACCTCAAACAGCATTAGAAGCATTCATTTTTATGATTTGCTTAAGAAAGTATTTTATGACAGTGTTACGCATATTATGCAACATTTTTCACAACCATCTGAGGATACACATTTATACATGCTGGGCCAAAGTGGCTGGAACACCATTTACCACTCAGAAATTAAGTCCACTTACAGTCAGGTTGAATTCAACCTGTTTTAACATATTTGTAAAAAATTACATTAAGACTTTACATTGCATTTATAATACATTTCTATTTACAAGATTGCATTGCTGTGAGGAGTGTAATCACCTTTTACATGTATCAGGGACCGTAAGATAAATATTTACAAACATTTATGGTGTTTCCACTTCCGTGTGGCCAAAGTTAGCTGGGAGTCCCTCCTCTGCCAGCGGTATATTTGGTTTACTAAAACAGTACCCTCCTCAATATTCCCCACAATGAGATACACCATCGGGCGGTAGGTCTGGGTCATCCTCTGAGTACAATTTTCATTCATAAGCAACCACTGCTGTATCATGTTCCGAGTATCATAAGGCAAGAGCAAATCCTGGTTGATGAATTCCACCTGGCATTCAATATTATATTCCTGATCACCAGAAACTTTTCTCTTTTTGGACAACTTTATCTTCACCGCTGCGGGGGGGAAACCACATAAATTGCTTTAACTATTTAAATGTAGCAAGGAATACTGCTTAATGAGCAGTGGAGGGATCCATAGTATTCTATAGTATAAGTATTAGGCAATACTAGGGTGACCAGATGTCCCGATTTTATCGGGACAGTCCCGATTTTAGGGGACTTGTCCCGCATCCCGACTGATTGAAGATCAGGACGCCCTTTTGTCGTGATATCGGGATTGCAGGCAAGGTGCTGCTGCACCTCTCACCGCTTCTGCCTGGGGCAGCTCCCAGCAGGAGCTTACAGATTGGCCCCAGGCAGGCACAGAGGTGGGGAGGAGGTCTCCGCGCCGCCACCTGCTGCAGGGACAGGACTTGCAGGCTTCGGCAGAGGGCAGACAGCCCCTGGCCACCCCCCTGCAACTCCGCTCTAGCCACCACCCAGCCCGACTCGACCCCAGCAGGAGGCAGAGGGAGGGACCCACCTGCCGCTGTGGGACACTTCCCCAGGTGTCTCAGAGCCTGGGGATGCGGGGGGGCGTGTCCCTGCACCGCCAGCCTGCGACCTGGAGCGGGGCTGTGCCCGGCCACGGAGCGGGGTGGAGGGGGGAGCGCCCTGCATCGCGGGCAGGCGTCGTATCTCCCCCTACCCCCATGCTTCTAGTGGAGTGTGGGCGGGGATGAGCCTATGGCTCCCCACTCTCCTCATTCCGCCCCTCCCTCCCCTCCCCCCTCTTCCCTTCCTCTCCCTTCTTCTCCCCCCCACTTCCCTCTCCCCTACCATGTGTCCTGGTATTTCCTTGTTGTCATCTGGTCACCCTAGGCAATACCTTTGTTTTGGGTCATTGCCATAGATTATGGTAGTATTTTTTTTAAAGAGGGACATAGATAAGTGAAGTTTTTCACTGAATCACACAACCATGAAAATGTAACATTCTCACAAAGATCACTGTCATATATCTTTAGTGACATTGCATGTGTCCAACTTCTAGGGTGACCAGATGTTCCAACACATTGCTATCACTCCAGCTTTGTAGGGCAGCCCAGGTATCCCAGCTGGTCCTATTGAAATGGTGACTTTGTCCATTTTTCCGCAGAATCAAACAGCAAAATGTCTGGCTATGCTGCCTGCTCTGCTCCACCTTCTTTAGTTCTTTCCTTTCTCAATAAAACTTCCCATCCAGCTCTTTCCCTACATCACATCCAACTGCATCATTGCGTTTCCACACACACTTCTCATGAGGCCTGGTCCAAAGTCAAGTGAAGTCAATGAAAGTTTTAGCATTGACTTCTGTCTGGTTCTGGAAGAGGCTTCTAGCTGTAATCTCAAAGTATTGTGAGTGGAAGTCCAATGAGGCAGCAGCCAGAACTTTCAAACCCTCATCTGATAAGACTTTTTTTTAATGTTGCTGTTTACTGAATCTTGCTTTGTATGGTTAACAGGAATAATGCGCATGTAAACAATCAGTAAGGAACTTTCCTCTTTTAATGTCAAACAGCCACGTGCCTCAGCTTTCTTTTGGTTTTAACTGCCAATAAAAGGCACTTCACTCCTTTGCCACAGATGTTATCCATAAAGTACACTGCAGTAGTACAGCAAACTAGACTAGAATTAAAAAGCCACTTGGTTATAAAATAGACAATAAGGCAACCTCATCATTCAAAAGAAATCAGAAGGGGGCCTGTTTGTGTATTGTTTATAGGAGAAAGAAGTTCCAGAAAACATTATCTTGGGGCTAAATCCTGACAATCCCATCCTTGAATAAGGTGACCAAACTCTCATTGACTTTAGTGGGATCAGGATTTAGCCCTTGATGTCCCCTCACAAACTGTCAACTGTAATAGAGAGAGTTTTTGAATACATCTAAAGTGACAAAGTGTGTCCACTATTCAGGAATCAAGATAATAAATGTCTCTAATCATATATATAGTAACAAGAACTTACCAAAGTTGTTGGCACAGAAAACATCTACTACTCTTTTCTGTGTAAAGAATTCCTCCACTGCTGGGCAGGTCTGGCATACAGGCTTTGGCAGTTCTGATAAGAAATAGTAAAGTCTCGTTATTGTTTTGTCCTTTGAATTTAGTGCCAATGAAAGGTGCTAGAGTGACAGGCCTGAAGAGTGACATTCTCCACTTAAGCACAGAACAGGTGTGACATAGGCAAGCTTCCGGAGGGTGCACTGAAAATGGGCCCCTTCTATGGATGAAAAGGGGTTTCATTTTCCATTCCCTTTCAGTCCTTGCTAGGAGTGACAAGAGTATCAATTTGTACCATTTATGGTATGTGTATTGGAGCAATTCTATTGGTGATGCTATGCTAAATTCATTAGAAAGAAGATTTTGCAGTTAAGGCAGTGTACTAAGGCTCATGAAATGGTATTGGTTCTGCCACAGGCTTCCTGTCTGAGCTTGGGCAAGTCACTTATGGCCAGATTTCCAAAGGTGACTTCGGTAGGAGCTGCTGGGTCTAAAATCTGGGCATTAATTTCTCTGTGCCTCAGTTTCCCAGCACTAAAATGGGAGTTCCTCCCTGCCTCACAGAACTGTTGTGCAGACAAATTTATTGTGTATATGAAGTACTGAAATACATGGTGATGAGGGCCATAGACACGCCTAACAAATAAAATACATTGAGCTCTATTGATACAGTGGTGATTATGCTGCATATATGCATGATTGTATTAGCCTTCCTCCTGCCTTCTGACCATCCTTCCTTGACTTTAGTGGAGTTATACTGATTATACCAATTAAAATCTGCCCCAGTTTACACAGAAGGTGTTCAGCACTTCACAGGATCAGGTGTAAAATGGATCTGAATGCATGCACAAACTTAATAAATGTGCACTCATGGAGATGACACTCATTTACAAAAGAGACTGTTTCCAAAATTTGTCCCTCAAGTTATATTTGATTGATTCTGTACACTTAATTTTAAAAGAGCTCACATCCACTCCCACCCATCTGCTCCATCTACCTTTACGAATATGTTTGTATTCTTTGCTAAGAGATGCCAGACACATGTCCTCATCAGCAGGGAAACGATCACAGTCCAAACTGTCAGGCCAAGACAGTCCATGGCACAGGAGCACAGGAGCACAGCTGTCCCGAACAGCGACACATACACTCCTACAAGGATGGATGAAGCTATGAAAAAATAAAAATCAGGTCCAATCAGTTACATTTATTGGAAGTCAGTGACAATAGTGATTATCCCGACAGTAAATTCTATACAGAGCTGTGCAAGTCTTTCTTATATGTCAGTGTTTAACATCCTTACTCTTCACCAATAATGCAATTCTTCAGAGAGGGTGCTGCTGAATGTTCTGTATCTGGGCCTTGCACAGGCTTTTAGAATTCATGAATTGTTTTAAGAAAAATGCCTGTATGTCATTTTGAAAGGCACTCAATAAGAGCCTACTTCTATGTCCAATAAGTATTTCAGCAGTGGTTGGATTGGGCCCTAAATTATTAAAACAAATAACACTGCAGTCAGACAAAATAAAACCCAACGTTATTTGATCACAGCTCTGTTGTTGTTTTTTTAACATCATGACCAACATTT
Source organism: Dermatemys mawii (assembly GCA_007922305.1). NCBI lineage: Eukaryota > Metazoa > Chordata > Testudines > Dermatemydidae > Dermatemys > Dermatemys mawii. The sequence goes on from ML677341.1 coordinate 29,667,067, forward strand.
AAGTAGGACACTTCTTGTGTGGAATCTCTTCCTGGGACAGACAGGCAAAAGAAAAGTTAATCAATATGCTTCAGCAAAAGAGAAACAATTGGGCTGAGAATTATCTTCACTTTAAGATTAACAACAAGCATTCAGATTGAGATCTATTCAGGTACACACAGCAGGATTTTAGAACACGACATGGTACTTACGTATCTAAACAGACTGGTGCAAACAGAGAGCACAAGAATGTCCTTGCATGAGGATGGCAGCCAGTTTGCACAAAGTGCTGCCATTCGGCAGATTTTGGAATAACCTCTGCCATACTTGTGTGTCCCATCAGATTGGGAAGCCTCATTTCAGAATAACCAATGCTATGGCACATGCCCATCTCCAGAGGTATTGCTACACACTTAGTGGATAATCCAATGTCAAAACCCATTGTCAGTTGTAGGAAGCTACTCAGAGCAACAAGCGTCTGTGCTGCGGGACACATCTTTGTGTGATGCCTGAGTTGCTAAATATGGAGTTGTCAAGTCCCTCGGCAGTGTTCAGACACGCAAGCCTTGTGGTTTATATACACGGAGAGCTCACTGCCCTATTCATTATCAACAGCTTATCAAAACACTCAAGACAAGACCTGGACTTATTGGCCACTCAAGTGATTGTTGTGATAACCAGGGAGGTGGAGACGATGACTTTTTTTAAATGCAAAAATTTACATATGGGATTTCATGAGTCTGAAAATGTTAGTGTTGCAGCATGCTATGTGGCATATTAAATTGTGACACATGGTAGTTTTGCTACGTGCCTGCTAAATCAAATTAAGCAAGCCCCTAGAAAAGTAGTTGACAGACAGGCTGTCTCCTGGGGTTGGTGTGTCTCTTTTGTTGTCAGACATTGCTGATTTGGCAGAAAAAAACAGCTCAGGTTGACTTATCAAGTGAAAATGTTTTGCTTTTGGTAATTGCCCCATGTCTCTTCCACTGGTTTACAACTTCAAGAGGCACTTTCTTTGTGTGGTCAAGTACTACAAAGGAGACAGCTTTCTGTTAGTAAAAGAATATTCTGTTTGGAAACTTCTCTTAGGTCCCAAACTCATGAAGTGTTAAGTGCATCACAACTACTGTTGATTTTAATAGGAGTCACAGAAGTGAGAGCTTATGGAATTTACTGTATTGTCTCATTCATTAGGATATCCAGAGGCAGGGGTATATATATTAGCTCTGGAGCGTTCATCTTTCATTGACTAGATTAGCAGAAGGTATATTCAAGTACCGTGGTGGGGGAAGTTTTTCCTAAATGGATAGTATAGGACCATATTCTGGCTTCAGCTACCATCATCTATGGCAACACAAAGCCAGAATATTGTTTATAGTTTGTACAGGGCTTTGGGAGTGTTTGAGATGAAAGATGGTACACATTTAATGCATTCAGATGATTATGTATTTTAATTATTTTACTAATAAATGAATATCATTTCATTAAATCTTATAAATACATGAGAATGCATAACGACAAATATTACTCCCATCACCCTTTTTTAAGCACAAGTTCTATTGTCAGTTTTGTTAATTAAAAATACATAGAATTGCTGACAGTGCAAGTTATTTTTTTACACAAGGGTGCCAGATATATCAGAAAAGGGAGCAGAATAGTTGAGGCTGTATAGGATCTGAGTTGCATCCAGCATACATATTGCTGTTAGAAAAGTTATATCCAAATAGGGTTGACAATTTTTTAGTTTCAAACTTTAGATAAAAAAATCTCATGGCAATTTTAATTTTGATGAAAACAGGTTTTTCCATCAGCTCTATTTATATCAATTTTTAAAAATCCATTTCTTATCATTTGATCCATTTCTCCTCTCAAATAATTCATTTTTTTTACTCTGAAATACACAGTAATTGGGCTTGCTTTACAATATGTAAATTTATTTCAAGAACTTCTTAGATATTAATAAAATGTCAGGTCCTAATCACAATAAATCTACTACAAAGTATTTTCTCTGATAAACAGATGTGTATATAATTAAAACAAATAGGCTCATAATAGCTTTTTGAAGGGTTCAGACATGACAGTAATAGTGCTTGATTTAAAATAGACTCTCCCAGAATGTTTTCAGACCTCTAAGCAACAGATTTGAGAAAGACAATACACTAGATATCAGGTATCTAGTTATGTGTAGGGGTGAAATCTTAGATCCATTGAAATCAGTGACAGAACTCCCACTGACTTCTGTGGGAGTCAGGATTTCATTATTCATGTTTGTTTTATTGTTTGTATGCTAGCAGGAAAATTACATCATCTGTTTAAATACCCTGAAAAATGACAACATAAAAGTTTCCAGGGATTAATGGTGTTGTTTGGAAAAACAAATATTCCATTGATTTTTTTTCTTTTATTGTTTCATTTCTTGCTCTTTGTTTCTGAGGACAAATATGGCTCATTTATACTTGTCTCCATTTCCTCAAACAATACAAAATAATCAATATAAAACAAGATTAATTAGGACTATGACTAATTAGGGCAGTAGGAAAACACCTTTATTCAAGCCTTTATTCGTCACATCAAGCCTTTATTCATCAGCGTCAAGTTCATCTCCACCTTCAACTCAAATTTAGGAGCTATGTTTAAACTCAGTAAAGATGTAGTTCCAAAGAAACTGGATTAGTATCATTGATTTCAGGTGGGCCAGGCTTTTACCTGTTGGCTTTAGAGCTACTTTGTAATGACAGTGTGACACAAAAAGCAGCCTTAACACAGGAGAATCTGGCCCTGAGTTTCAAACCAATTAAAAGAAACTTTTAAAACTGTCCTCTGATGTGATTTGGCTGCCCAGTGTGCACAGAGCTAAGTCATAGACCTGATCCTGCAAAACCTCTACATACATAAGTTCCAGTTAAGTCAGTGGGGGAAGCCTCAATCGGGTCACCCAACATATACAACCCATGGGAAGAGAACACCATGTAGGTAAAATCCTCTTCCAACAAGGCCCTTAGGGCATCCTTCTGGTTGCCAAAGTAGGAGGCATGCATGAATAAGAAGCAGAGTTGTAATCAAGGCTTCTCTGTGTCCTGGCAATCCCTGGCAGTGGTAACAACTACTTGGGGTTCTTGACAGGTGATGTAAGATATGCTGATGGGCTGGCCAATGCCCAACTGAAGCAGGACTAGGAGAGCACAAAGGTCGTTTACAGCCCCTTTTGCATCCCTCAGCCTTAGTGGCACTGCATATTTTGGAGCTGCAGGAGAATGTATACAACTCCAGTGAACCCCAACATGTCTAAAATACTCAAACCACAGGTCTATATTCATCCATGCTGTGCACAAGCCTTTGCTGAATGACCTCATAATCCTATTGTTGTAACCCCTTTCCCTCAGAATTATTTTGTTGTGTTTTTCATCGCTTTGTGTCTGAAACTACGTTGGAATCAGGTATCAGGACCCTGCCTTCTTTATTTGTAATGTGAGCTTCCTAGCACACATCTGAGTGCTGTAAAACATATATTATTAAAAGGCTGGGGGCGATTATCTTGAACATAATTCCCACACTCTTTATATAAAAGCCCTATTTGATGTCTTCCAAACTATTATGTAAAGGCAAAACATAGACCTAAGACAAATTCTCAGCTTGTTGCAGGCAACATTAATTCCTTCACTCAAATGGTGAGATTGTGCCCATGCATTTCTCAGCCAAGCAAGGGAATAATGGGGTTTAAACACTCCAATTCTTCCTCAGACCACATGGCGGGGGGCAGTGGGGGAGCTTGCGGCGGGGCCGTGGGGAGCTTGGGTGGGGGCAGGGGAGCCACGGGGAGCTTGGCAGGGAGCAGGGGGACCTCGGGGATCTTGGCCGGGGGCCGCAAGGGAGCTTGGTGGGCGGGGCGGGGGGAGCATCGTGGGCTGCAGGGAAAGGCTTGGTGGGCCGCATGTGGCCCTCAGGCCGCATGTTTGAGACCCCTGGTCTAGGCAATTCACTTAATCTCCCTGTGCCTCAGTTCTCTATCTGGAAAACACGGATAACAACACTTCTCTATCTCACCTGGATGTGGTGAGGCTAAACACATTAATCACTGTGAACATGGGTGGCTGGTGAACTGGTCATTGGGGAAGGCTAGCGCCCGGACCCTCCCCTTCTGCTTGAGGCCTTGTCCCTCCTTCTCCCCCTCTGTGCCCCCTATACCGCAGGAGCCCAGAGCACCCCTACCACGGGTCCCAACCCCAGCCCTGGGACACCCGAGAGACCCCAGTCCCAGAGTGCCTAGTGGCATAGTCCCAGCACTCGGCAGGTGACATGGCCCCAGAACCAGCCGCCCCGAGTCCTGGTGGCTGGTTCTGGGGCCATGTCACCTGCCCAGCCTTCTCCATCCTCAACAAGCCTGGGCCAGGGAAGAGTGGGAACTGCAGGAGGGGAGCTGGAGGCAGAGCTTTGGCAGGGTTATGCCAGGCTGTTTGGGGAAATACAGCCTCCCCCGGCCTGTGATACCCACTGCCCATGACTGAAAGACTCAGATATAAGTAATAAGGGCCATGGAAATACTGGCAGGAGCTAGTACAGTAATGCAAGGGGCCCATGGTACTTAGCACTGTACAAAGAGTCAGTAAGTTACAGCTTCTAAATAGACCTGCTAGACAAAGGCTGGGCTAGGCAACAGGGACACAGTGAAGTGATTTATTAGTGCCAAAGGCAGGACTAGAAGAACTCACATCTCCTTTTATCCCCATCCAATGCACTACTCTGCTCTCAGTCCAGCCTCACCTAAGTAATCATTCTCATGGAAGTCAGTTGGTCTACTTGCATGAGATGCTTTTAGGCTCAGAACCTCATTTCAGTGCAGCCTACAAAGAGGTAAAACGTCCTTAGAGGGTATATGTAGGATGTATTCAGTGAGTGGCAATGCAAAGCTGATAGTAAAGTTTGAGGCAGTTGTGGGGTAAATGCTGAGTACACCACAGGTTGTTTCTTTGAGAGGCCAGTGGAAGGAGAAAAGGAGGACAAGAGTTGCAGATTATTATAATGGACAAGTGAAATACCTGCTCTTCAAACATGCCTAAGCTCTGTGTGGCAGGGACCATCGTTTCATTAGGTGTCTGTGCAATGCTTAAAACCTGGGGCTCCAGCTCCTGACTGTGAGGTGCTAGAAATATACTATCTATACTGGGATTCGATACTGTGGCCCATCACTGTACTATGTGAACACTTTGCACATAAAATCAGTAGCAAAAGCCATGTCTCTACTGGATTCATGGAGTCCTTTGTTAGGGTTTTAAGAACTAATCTATGCACAAGGGGATAGTGGTTGTTGTTGATGGTTAGATTTGCTTGTTTGTAATTATCATTAGCTTTTATTTTTTAGCTTAGCTTTTTTAGTTTATTTGGTTTTTATTTTTTTGCTCAAAAGTGGGAGTCTGTTTAGGAAGGTGGGATGTCAATGTTGGGGGTGTCATTCTTGTTACAGAGGAAAGATTCTTACAAAGAGGCAAATTTTGCAGCATTTTGTAAAGATGGTCAGACTCTGGATTTGCCTAATCACGTGCAGAAGTTCATTTTATAGTCGGATCCTCTCCATTGCGAATGTTTTGTTCCCGGTAAGTAAATAATAATAGGAATGAATATGCAGCTTTTGAGAATAATTAACAGGATGATTTAAAGAAGACAACACCATACAGAAGAGTGTATTAAATGATTTGCCAGCCCCTTTGAAGTAAAAGTTAAGTAAAAGCAGTTCCAAAGATGTGCTATGTATGTATGTGTGCTTTAACGTAAGCCAGAGATAAATTCATTTGGATGAAAGTAAACAGCAAATACATACCAATTGTTTGTAGTCCATCGAGAAAGTAAACAGGGTCATCTTGTCTGTTCCCAGCACTTTCTTTGTCTGTGACCTGTAGTCAGCTACTGATTAGCATGATAAGACAAAAACACATCAAGACCTGAAAATTATGTCTGGCCTCTGGCTGTTACTGGAGATAGCTCAAATCAGTTAAGAAAGTAAAACTTTCAGGTGAGTACTCACTTGACTCCATTAAGTCGGGAGCTGTCCCTTTCAACTGGACTTGCCAGCTTCCTGAATCCCTTCATATAGATTCCTGGAGGGAAAAAAAAATGGTGGCTTGGCATTTACAATAATAAACATTGGGCCAAATTCTCTGCTGATGTAACCCAATTGAAGTCAATGAGACTTAATCATGTGATTACAAGTGAAACATATTGTTAAGTGGTCTACAGAATAGGGATAGTCTTAAATATGTGTTTAAGATTATGCATAGGTTTAAGTATATAGACCGAATTGGGCCTTATGGTCAAATTTTGAGATTTTTTCCATCAGTGAGAGCTTTGCTTGAATAATGATGGCAAGATTTGGCCCACTTATTTAGTTCAGAAAATATATTGTAACATAAATGAGTGAAATTAAAATTCTATTTACAAATGGCTTTGGTGAAGAGGCATTTAAAAATAATAATTTGTCAGCAAATAATCAAAGCAACAGCCTGCAGATGCATTGTGTTTCTGTCTGATGGCTTCTTGGTAGGTTCTTTTTGATGGATCCTGCTATAAATCTACCAAGATAATAACATTCATTTTAAGTAAGTGGGTTTACTTTTAAAAATTCTACAAAGAAAAAACTGTTGCACAGATGAAACACTAATCTTTACTTTTGAACTTTCTACTTGAATAGTATTCTTGTATTCAGATTTTCTTCTACACTTTCCAAACTTTTGCATTCAGATAAGCACAAACAGGTAAATGTTCAGGAGCCTTTTGGCTAGCTCCCTTCTAAGAAATGCCTGTGTCTTAAACCATCAACTGATAGAACAGTATAACCAAGCTTGTTTTTAGGAAACTTCATTCTGAGTTCATGAAAAAGAAAATATGTTTGCATAGGTGTAAAACTGTTAGGACAGGGGCTGTCTTGTATAGAGCATCCTGTACATCCTAGTGGGGTATAAATATCTGATAAGTATTTGTTCCTGATCACTATAAAAACAATCCCCATTGAAATAGTTCTATTCTATTCCATTCCCACTGCCCCCTCCCAGAAGGGCAATAGGACTCCTCCTGAAAAAAGCCTGAATATTCCCTACTTTTCATTTTCTTCTCATTTAAGACTCCCTACTATAGACACTCCCTTTCTGGATAAGGTTGACTGCATAGGACTCCCATTAGTGCCATCTGTTACTCTGCCAAAAGCTACATTTTACCAAATAAGTTCAGTGAGAGGCTAGAAGTTACACTATTTAGTGGCAGACTGGGAACAGAATCCAGGACTCCTGGTACCAAGGCTTTTGCTTTTACTGCTACATCCCATCCCATTATATATCTATTTAGATCTATACTTTGAATCAGGGATTCTCAGTGTTTATAACATGACTTCACAATCAGACACCCTCATCTAATCCTCCAACACTACGCCACCCCCAAACACATTGCTCTAGAGCATTCCTACTAATTTACAGATATTGCTTTAGATATAGTACCTGCTCTTACAAACAGCAGGACAGTTTCCAATTTAAATGTCAAGAGTGGCAATAGGTTTGCAGCACAAGTTGCCATGTTTTGAAAGTATGAACAATTTTGATTTTTATCTCTGCAGTGTGCAGGAACTGGGCAGTATCCCTTTAAAAAGCCTGAGAGTGCTCTAGTGGCACACTCTGCATTCTATTCTATGTTTAGAAACCTACCTGAGTAGTAGTGTGTATATGTAGGTAGGCCTTGTGTGTTCTGTATACTTAGCCCTGGTCTGCACTACCAACTTATATCAGTATAACTACGTCGCTGAGTGACGTAGTTATAGTGACCTAATCCTCGGTATAGCTATCACCTCTCAGGCAGGTGGATTAGCTGTTCTGATGGGAGATGGTCTCCTGTGGCTGTAGGTAGCATCTTCACTAAGCACTACACTGGTGCAGCTGCAGTGCTGTACGTGTAGAAAAGCTGTAACAATTGCTCCCTGACAGTGTTAGTTGGTGTCCCAACTATTATAACAATTTCTGGGGCACATTTTAGGGTACAATCAGCCTCAGTCAACAGCGGTTGTTGTATTGCTTCACTTTGCATATCAGCCACTAACCCCTCCATTAATGCAGCATTTAAACACTCTCCAAACTGACAACACTCTGTGAGCTTCCTTAATTCAGCCACACATTCAGAAATTGTTTCATCTTCTTTTTGTTGTGTAAAGAGCTAACGACACAACAGTCTCCAGAGAAAGATGTGCAGGGAAATAGCATTTTTTTCTCAAGCCTCCATGATCCCAGCGACACTATCTCAGTTCAATAGGAGGTTTATACAACCTTTTACATAGTGGTTTGTGAAACACACATTGCCTGCACTGAGATCAAAGACAATTGCTTTCTATTATCATGTCTTGCTGAGAGGTGCACTGATAAAGATGTCTCCACCCTAATGCAACCCTATTCAGACTAAAATAAATGTATGGAACCAGCTCAGCCTCCAGGCTAGGATCAGAAGGCCGTGACTCCAGCACCCATTTGCTAGTCTGGATCCAGAACATATTTTGCCCTTGTGTGAACTGTTGGCTTGCACAGTCATCTACTGTCCCTGGGCCACTTCTTTTCCAACTGTGCTAGGAGGGAACTAAATTAAGATGAATTCAGCCTAAAAAGCTGAATGACAACAGGAGTTGAACAAATAAATGGGAAAAAAAATTACCAGGCAATAATTTATAAACTGTTTCAATTTAAATGGTGCCTAAAATTATTTTTAAGAATGTGGTTTGCTTTGACTGGGCTTCTAAGGAGCAAGGAAGGAAAACTGAACATGGAATGCATGTAATTAACCGAACATTTATGAGGAGAGGGTGATTTTAGCAAACAACAGGGGTTTCATTCTCTAAATAACATTCCCGGTTTCACACTGGGTTTTGTGGCCTAAGATTGATGACTGTAATGTTTGAATCATTTGATGCTCTCAAGAGGCAATTTTCATTATTAAAATAATAGAGGAGTAAATAGATTAGAGGTGGGATTGTTTTCACTGACAACATTTGAAGGCTAGATTCAGGAACATTAGGGGACAAAAGTAAGGACACCATTTTAAACATCATTAATATACTGGTGCAGGAGAGTTTTCCTAAGGCACAGAAAGGAAAAGTGATATTTTACTAAATGGGGATGGTTGGCAGGTCTGGGTCATTGCACCTAAGGCGTTCCATCTCTGAACACAGCCAGCAGATAGTTACATTTGTATTGCCATTCGGGGCCAGACTCAGTGGGGAGTCCCACTGAAAGTGGAATGAAGCTACTCTCTGGAAGTCTGATGCGGCCCATTGAAGTCAATGGCAAAGCTTCCAGTGACTTAAATGGTGCAGATTCATGCCCTGAAAGCCAGGTTCTGCCACCCTTATTCATGCTCAGTATCATCATATACAGGTACCATGAACAGTCCTTCTGATTTCAGTGGACCACTAATGGTGTACAGCACTATTCAACACAGGTACAGGTGACAGCACACCCATACTGCTGTTTTTCAACTGACTTTTAGGTAGTGATGTGAGAATGCAGATTTATAAAACAGGACATTTAAAAGGCTTTAAGTTGGGAAGGATGCTAAAAATCCAGTACTCTGCACTGGCACATGGGAGAATGGCTAAAATAATCCCCTAAATTCTGGGCTCTCAGAATCCCTGTGCCAGCAAAGGCCAGGAATGCTGCAGATGCATATGTCTAGGTGGAAGGGGAGAGAATGCCTTCTGCCACTTGAAGTCTGCACACATATTCTGGAGCTGATAGATTATTTACACAGCTTCTGCCCCACCCCGGGATAAAGATACCAGAAGTGCGGAACAGAACTTGGCCCTCCACCTGCATTTGCATTATGTCACTAGCCTGAAGATAATTGCTTCTGCTGGCTGCATAGATAGTAATGTTGGATTGCATTTGGTAATGGATTTGGTAGATAGATAACCCTAAAGGATGAAGCATGGGAGAGGGAGATATTTTCTCTGCATTTTAGACTCCCTCCCACCCCCAATTTTCCCACTGTTACTTTTTCTCACTTTAACATTTTATTGACTCCCCACTTTCTCGTGCCCCGGCCCCAATTTTATCCAGTAAAACCAGATCTATGTAGGTGTGGAGTGGGCCCTTTGTTAGAATCATCCTCTGGCTCTTTCACTCCATTTTCTGTCTGGACTGCCTACTTAGACTGTAACTGCCTCTGGGAAGGGTGTTCATTTTTGTGCTTTATTTAGCACTAAGCACCCTATCCTGCTGGCACTTAAATTATAAATAGATAATATTTAGGGTTACCATACATCCTGATTCTCCCGGACATGTCCGGCTTTTTGTTTTTTAAATAGCCATCCGGGAGGAATTTGTAAAACTCTAAAAAAGTCCAATATTTTCCTCCCAATGCAGAGCGTGGCACGGTTGACAGGGCAGCCGAGCCAGATTAAGCCGCTCACATCGGGGCCTCCAGCAGCCAGAACCCCTCCCCTGCAGTGTCAGATCACCACACTGGCAGCGCCGGGGTTGGGGAGGGAGGCTGTGCACTCCACGGGGGAGCGCGGTGCGGAGCCAGGCACGCTGATCTGAGTGGCACCGTAACGGGGCCAGAGGGTTGGAGAAGCAGCAGGGACTCTCTGGAGGGGGCAGTCAAGGGACAGGGAGCGGGGGGGGGGGGGGGGGTTGAGGGTATTGGGGGGGGCGGGCGGGGCGCAGGAAGTGGGAGGGAGTGGATAGGGAGCGAGGCTACCCCCCATGGAGTGTCCTCTTTTTTGAAAGTTCAAATATGGTAATCCTATAATATTTCATTTTAATCTTGTATGAGAAGAAAAGGTGTCTTGTCTGTTCACTTGTTAGGTCCCACAGGCAATTGCTTCTAAAAGCTATTCAGATACTGTGTCTAAACTGTGGCTGTCAAGTGTAAATTCAGTGTAATACTGCTGGCATCACCAGTCTTTTCCTTTCTAATGTGAACTGATGACAGTAATGTAATGTGTAACATTCACAACCCCTCTGAAATATGTTTGCACTTTGACATTTTAGTGAACTTTGAAGCAACAGAACAGAGGAGGGATAAGGAACTGTGCCTTCTTACCTGATTTTGACTTCAGTGAGTCCTAACATGTGCTTTACTACTTAAACATGTGTTTAACTGCTTTGATGAACTGGGGCCTAAATGCCATATTATCAGTACTGTGTGGCAGAGAATATATTTCCAGGAAGGATGAAACTTTTTGGGTAAGAGTGTTTATAGCCAATCCCCAGACTTTTAGAGCCTAACTTTTTGGGCTGGATGAGCCATAGGAAATTTAACCTGTTTTAAAGTTAGGTAGCTGATCCTAAGGGATACAATATGCCAAGTTTTGATCTCACATCAGTACCCCATTAGCCTCAATAGCAGCTTATAAGTATACTCTAGTATGAATTTAGCACATTCGGTATAGCTGAGCTTGGGTGATATATTCCTCTCTTTGTTCAGCTTTATCCTTTGGACTTCCATCAATGAGGAATGATCAGTCATATGCCATTTCTCAGATCTGGTGATACAGTTTTGGGAAAATCTTCCATTTTCATAAATAATATTAATCTCAAAGCACTTCCAATCATTAAGCCACATACTGTTTATAGAGAGCAGTTCAAATGCGGTAAGCCATGCAGCAAGCTCATTATATTGATCAAATCAGACCAGTGACATCATAGCATTAATCCAATCACAATCCATAGAAGACTGTAGAATCCACAGTAATTCCACATACCCTAATATTACTGCACAGGAAGGCAGAGCTAAAGTTCCATTTTTAAGACTTATGATGGTATTGCTAATCTATTCATTAATGATAATTTTAGAGAATTAATATTAACTGAGAAAATCACACTGAGACACTGAGAATTTCTAAACTCTTGCCTCTTTAAATTTGATAAAGAGGACATTCTTTCACAGCTGTTCTGTAATTAAGCAACCTTAACTTAAAATTTAACAGGGAGTTTTATTCTGAAATCCATAAGAGGAGTCATATTGGAAGTCTGTATAGTGTAACCTGGGATTTGAAGTTTGTTTATATAGTTGGTGCCTCTGTTCTCTCAGCCTGCTGGTTGAAGAACTCTGTCTCTGTTTGTAATTTTTTCACTTCAGTGGTTTGACTTATCTGATGAGTGTGAAGGTTTCATTTCGGATGTAGAGAACTTCTTCACTTGTTTTCATTAGGTTTCCTTTCTGTCTCAACACTAATCTTTGTCATGGGGCCAGGGGTGGGGAGAGGCTGCACATGTAAGCAAGCTAATCACGTCTAGGGCAAATTACACATCCTACTATTAAATTCTGCACTTACCATGGGTCTAATTTAAAGGCTGTTGAAATCAACTGAAAGACTCACAATCACTTCAGTAGGTTTTGGATCATGCCCTGTGTCAGGAAAATTTCATAGAATCATAGAATATCAGGGTTGGAAGGGACCTCAGGAGGTCATCTAATGGACTAGTAGTCCAACCCCTTGCTCAAAACAGGACCAGTCCCCAGCTAAATCATCCCAGCCAGGGCTTTGTCAAGCCTGACGTTAAAAACCTCTAAGGAAGGAGATTCTACCACCTCCCTAGGTAACCCATTCCAATGCTTCACCACCCTCCTAGTGAAAAAGTTTTTCCTAATATCCAACCTAAACCTTCCCCACTGCAACTTGAGACTATTACTCCTTGTTCTGTCATCTGCTACCACTGAGAAAAGTCTAGATCCATCCTCTTTGGAACCCCCTTTCAGGTAGTTCAGTCTTCTCTTTTGTATACTAAACAATCCCAGTTCTCTCAGCCTCTCCTCATAAGTCATGTGCTCCAGCCCCCTAATCATTTTTGTTGCCCTTCTCTGGACTCTTTCCAATTTTTCCACATCCTTCTTGTAGTGTGGGCTCCAAAACTGGACACAGTACTCCAGATGAGGCCTTACCAATGTCGAATAGAGGGGAACAATCACATCCCTTGATCTGCTGGCAATGCCCCTACTTATGCAGCCCAAAATGCCATTAGCCTTCTTGGCAACAAGGGCACACTGTTGACTCATATCCAGCTTCTCATCCACTGTAACCCCTAGGTCCTTTTCTGCAGAACTGCTGCCTAGCCATTTGGTCCCTAGTCTGTAGCAATGCATAGGATTCTTCCGTCCCAAGTGCAGGACTCTGCACTTGTCCTTGTTGAACCTCATCAAATTTCTTTTGGCCCAATCCTCTAATTTGTCTAGGTCCCTCTGTATCCTGTCCCTACCCTCCAGAGTATCTACCACTTCTCCCAGTTTAGTGTCATCTGCAAACTTGCTGAGGTTGCAGTCCAGGCCATCCTCCAGATCATTGATAAAGATATTGAATAAAACTGAATAAAATTTCTAATATGTTTCCTTTTATTTTTAAGAATTATGAATAAATATTTTCAGCCATAATTTGATTATGCCGTTATACAGAATGCCTGGTTTAAGAACTAGCTTTGAAATTCTAGATGTACTCAAACCAGCAGGCTCAAATTTCAGGAGGGTTCTCTCAATCCTCCATCCTCCCAAGATAGATCACAAAGTACTGTTGTGAAGTTTGTGGGTGTTTCACTTAAAAACAGAGGTTCTCTCATTAAAGATCTGATGGCACTTTTCATAAAAAAATAAGGACAAGGACTAGTGTCTTCGGCCAAGAGTTCCCTTTGACACACTGGTATGTGCTGGATGGTTTTTACACTTTATACCAGTTAGCAGCTTTGCAATGATGCTGTACTGATGTAGTGTGTAAAGTGTGTTGAGATCCAATATGCAGGTTTAAAATATTAACTGAATGTTGAACATAAGCAATAAGACATGGTAGTTATTAGGGTCACCAGACAGCAAGTGTGAAAAATCGGGATGGGGGTGGGGAGTAATAGGAGATTATATAAGAAAAAGACCCAAAAATCAGAACTGTCCCTATAAAATTGGGACATCTGGTCACCCTAGTAGTTATACACATACTATCTCACACACAAAATTACATTAAAAGAAGATTAGTAAGGTTGTATGCAGTGTGGCTGTAGCTGTGTCAATCCCAGGATGGCACAGCTGCCTCATTTTAAGATGCGCTGTGTGGCCGCTCTTTATCACTTCTCCAGGCGATAAAATAAAACCATCTCCAACGAGGGCCATAGCTTCATCACCAGAGCTGTCCACCCTCAGCAAAGCATTGTCCACACAGGCGCTTTTCGTTGCTAAGATTTTGTCATTCAGGGAGGTGATTTTTCACATCTCTAAGCGACAAAAGTTTTAGCAATAAAAGTGCCAGTGTAGACATAGCCTAAAAGAGACAAAGTGGGTAAAGTAATATCTTTTATTGGTCCAACTTCTGGGCATACACAGAGCTTTTCTTCAGATCTGGGAAACTGAGAGTATGACTTGGCTACACTACAGTTTAAGTTGACATAAGTTATGTTGTTCAGGAGTGTGAATTACCTACCCCTGAGTGACATAATTTACACTGACTTAATCACCAGTGTGGAGAGCTTCTCCTGCCAACATAGTAGCCGCCACTCATTGGGGTGGATTAATTAAATCACCGGGAGAGGCCTCTTCTGTCAGCTTAGATGACGCAGCTGTGCTACTGTAAACTGTGGAGTGTAGCATAGCCTGAGCAGCTCTGTGTAAGCTTGAAAGCTCTCACCAACAGAAGTTGGTCCAATAAAAGATATTACCTCACCCACCTTGGCTCCCTATTATTAAGGTTGCAAAATCAAGCACTCGAAAAGTAGGAAATTCCTGAATTAAGGTCGCCTATGCAACCTTAATTTAGTTCCTTTGTGCATATGCATTATGATACAATCTTTAGCTATAGGATTACACACTATTTGTTCCAGAGGACCCTTGCCTCATTCAGTCCACAGGATAGATGAAGCTATTCAATATTTTGTTCTCTCATTTTCAATGCATGGCCACAGGCCTTATTTACTGCACACTATTCAAATTGTGCTCTGCATACAGAATTATTAATTTTCTCATGGACTTTTCTGTGTCATTGATCACACTAGTATTTGAGTGCTTCACAAGCACTAATGAATTTATCTTCACAGTATCCCTGTGAAGTGAGCGGATGGTATTATTCCCATTTTATAGTTGGGGAACTGAGGCATAGAGACTAAGGCTATGTCTACATTACAGAGGCTGCAGCTGCATCGCTATAAGGTCTCCTATGTAGACACTCTATGCCAGCGGGAGAGAGCTCTCCCGCCAGCATAATTAAACCCTCACTAATGAGCGGCAGTAGTTATGTCGGTGGGAGATCATCTCTCCTGACATAGCCCTGTTCACAGCTGGAGCTTTTGTTGGTGAAACTTTTCTCAGTCGGGGGTGTGTTTTTGTCATGTAATTTCACTAATAATGTTGTGACCTAGTTAAACCCATAACCACATATCCTTGCCTTCTGTGTGGCAAGAATACAAAAAGCTGGACCCAACCAAGTGAAAGAGAGTTATGCTGGCGGGCAGAGGAAATCATTTGCAGCCACAGGGCAGTCTCCTTTGGTTGAAGATACACACCCCCAGTTGGTCAATTGAGGGCTCGTCTACGCTTACATTTTATAGCACTCCTGGATTCCTCACTGATGTTAAGCTACCTCATAATAGCATCCATCTTTAGTTATCTCAGAGACGCCATCTCATCCTGGCAAACCATGACCTGGCTTCCATCATTCACACCTTCCTCACTTCTTGACTGCACTTAGAAAACTCCAACTAGTACAGAACACTGCAGTGCATCATCTTAGTAACACAGACTACCATAAGTACATCACTGCTGTGTGTCCTCTACTCTCTACACTGGCTTCCCACAGACCATCACATCAAGTTTAAACTCTTGTTTTATAGCCTGGGTCCAAGATATCTGAAAGACTGACTTAAGGTCTGGGATGAAGACCATGGTTGCAACGTTTCTCCTTTGGCACAATGGAACCCTCTACAACAAAGATAAAGCTGGTCTGTGTAGGAGAAAGACCTTTCTTGGGGGCCAGCTAAAAACTGTGGAATAAATTCACATGGGAACAAAGGACCATCACAAACTTCACAAGTGCAAGGCACATTTCTTTGACCTTACCTTCTTTGCATCCTCTTCTCCCAGCACCAGTCGTCTTGCCCAGCCAGTCACAGTTTCTCTCTTCTACCCACTATGCCTTTCTTTGTCACCTGGTCCATCTCTCGTCTCCTCCGCATTCAGATCAGATGGCTTCCTCCGCTGTAGTGCCTGGGTGCCAGCAGGGAAGTCACTGAGAGCACAAGAGAGACAGTCTCCCTATTCTCAGTTCTGGTGCCTGCCCACACCTTAGCCTGGGACAGCTTGGAACCACAATTACAAGGAAAGTCTGACTTTGCCACCGAAGTCCTGGGCTACAGGGAGAATGCGCAGTCTGATCAGCATTAGGAGCTGTGAAAGGCTTGAGCATGTTTAGTGAGGACAAAAAATCTTTAGAGATTTTAGCTGCTAAAATCTGTATCTACTGAGCACGTGCAAATTCAGACGTTTCAAAGGCTTATAACTTGGATAAATTTGAAAGGATTTTCACAGGGATGGCAAAAGAAACTTCCCTGACTTAAAGGCCACACTGCCCCTGCTAAATTTCATATCCCCTGCTCTAAACTATGGAGTGCTAGAGTTTTTGAAATAAAAAGTTACCAGAATTTTTTAACGTCGGCAAAACAATGTATTTTCCCCGGCTTCATTATCAGAAACAGCAGAACTGTTCTGTCTGGGGGAGAGGGAAAGTGGTAGGAAGAATTTCAGTCTCAATGATTAAAGTTCAGCAAAATTATGAGCAACTGAAAAGAGGGTATTATTATAATGGAAGAATCAGAAGACCTTAATAATAGGTGGTCGTGTCAGCACCATTGCTAATGGTATTGTACTACATTGCATTTAAGACTGAATGTCACTAGTATCCTAGAAACAATACATAAAATAATCTAGAAAGACATAAAAAAGATGAAAGGTGGGGAAACAGGATGCAACATACAAACAAAGTGGGCAGAGCGAAGAAGGCACCTTTCTTTAAAAGAAAAGAAAAGAAAATTTATTACTCAGGGCAAATTCCCTTTTAGTTATGGAACTCCATACCTAGCCATTGCTTTATATAACAGCGTTAGACAAAGAGTTTATTGCTTTGTCAGGAAGGAAGCTAACATTAAATATAAAAACAAAAGCTGTGTTCCTCTGAACAAAATCCAACACCAAAAGACCCATATTTTTGTCTATAGATAAGGAACATAGTGCGGTTGAGGGGAGAAGTATGTACAAAGGGAGCCCTTGCACTGCCCTGATCCTGGACTGGTCTCCTGGCATGCTTTGGAGGAGTCTATAGGCTGCTCTGAATTATTGTAGCTGCCTATAGCCTTGAGGGCCATACAGCAGGATATAATGAGGTGGGAGTACAGCATAGGAGTCATTACACCAGTCTGTGCCAGAAGGATACTCTATATTGCGGTTATCCTCCCATGGCAAGGTACAATAGCTTTAGGGCTAGAACAGGGATGGGCAAACTTTTTGGCCCGAGGGCCACATCGGGGTTCCAAAATTGTATAGAGGGCTGGGTAGGGAAGGCTATGCCTCCCAAAACAGCCCGACCTTACCCCTTATCCAACCCCCACCCACTTCCCACTCCCTGACTGCCCCCTCAGAACCACTGACCCATCCAACCCCCCTGTTCCTTGTCCCCGACTACCCCCTCCAGGGAACCACCCACTCCTAACCACCCCCCGGGACCCCACCACCTACCCAACTCCCCTACTCCCTGTCTCCTGTCTGCCCAACCCCTATCCATCCCTCCGCTCCCTGACAGATCCCCAGGACTCCTACACCCTATCCAACCCCCATGTTCTCTGTCTCCTGACCACCCTCCCCAAGAACCTCTGCCCCATCCAATCGCCTCCTGCCCCTGCTGACCGCCCCCTGGGGCTCCCTGCCCCTTATTCAACCCCCCCCAGCCCCTGACAGATCCCCAGGACTCCTATACCCTATCCAACCCCCATGTTCTCTGTCTCCTGACCGCCCTCCCCCAGAACCTCTGCCCCATCCAATCGCCCCCTGCTGACCGCCCCCTGGGGCTCCCTGCCCCTTATTCAACCCCCCCAGCCCTCCTACCACTCCGCGCAGTGTGTCTGGCACGTGCAGTGTGTCTGGCTCTGTGCAGCCCGCGGGAGCTAGACATGCGGCCCTGCAGGAGTGTGGAGCGTGCAGTACCACCAAAGCCGCTGGCAGGAACTACTGGCCAGAGCGCTGCCTGTGCGGTGCACTGAGGCTGCAGGGAAAAGCGGGGGAGGGACTGTGGGGAGCCTCCCGAGCCAGGAGCTCAGGAGCCAGGCAGGAGGGGCCTGCGGGCCATAGGTTGCCTACCCCTGGGCTAGAACCTACTAACAATGCAGTGCAAAGCAGCGACATCACACCTTAGGATCGGATCAAAAGCTGTCAAATCCAACAGTTACCTTATAAGAGAGCAAACAGAGACACAACATTCATGTGCATTTAGCTACAGTAAGAGAGATGCCCCAAACAATTTGAGTCTGAATTGATGAACAATGCTTGGCACCTGCCCATTCACTTGACAGTCAAAACTCCAGTTGACTTCACTGGGGCCTTTTCCCCCTTACTTTGCCTGCTTTAATTGGACGTTTTGCAGTGGCATGTTAGTTCCTGCATTAGAGATAATGCTCATCATCAGGGTGCATTCACTTAGAGTTCAGTTTTGTGTGTGGTTATTCTAGAGACAAGATGGGGGAGGTGAAATCTTTTATTGGACTAACTTCTGTTAGTGAGAGAGAGAAGCTTTCAAGCTACACAGAGCTCTTCTTCAGGTTAGTCTAACTGAATATGCCTAAAATCAGAGGGGTAGCCCTGTTAGTCTGGAATAGCAGAAGTGACAGAGTCCTGTGGCACCTTAGAGACTAACTAAAGTTTTAGAGCATAAGCTTTCATGGGCTAATACCCACTTCGTCGGATGCATGCAGTGGAAGTATCCAGGGGCAGGTATAAATAGGTAGGCAAGAACCAGGTGGGAGATAACAAGGTCAGTCCAATGAGGCTGAACCAGCTTGTTATCTCTAATCAGGTAGGGTGAGGTGTTCCTCTAGCAGCTGAACTGGAGGTGTGAATAGCGAGAGAAGAGAAGCTGCTTTTGTAGTTAGCTAGCCACTCTTAATCTTTGTTCAATCCTTGACTGATTGTATCAAATTTGCAAATGAATTGCAGCTCTGCAGTCTCTCTTTGCAGTCTGGACTTGAAGATTTTTTGCTGCAAAATGCTGACCTTTAAATCTTTTATGGTGTGTCCGGTGAGGTTGAAGTGCTCTCCTACAGGTTTTTGTATATTGCCATTCCTGATATCTGATTTGTGTCCATTTATCCATTTATCCATTTATCCCTAAAAAGGATAAAAAACTACCCTACTGTAAGCGGTTGGACACACGTCAACTGACAAATCTGTTAGTCTTTTAAGTTGCCACCGGACTCCTGTTGTTTTTATTGATACAGACTAACACGGCTACCCCCTGGTATTTGACACCAAATGACAGTGCACAAAGACAACAAAACCAATGACAACACTGTCTGCACAGAAAGTGAGCGTTTGGAAAATGGAACAGAAACTTAGTTGCTGCAGCCCCCTGGTGGCCACAATTGTGGTCTCAAAAGCATTACAGTTTGTATTGAAAATGAGGAATACTTGTGGCACCTTAGAGACTAACCAATAGTCTCTAAGGTGGCACAAGTATTCCTCATTTTCTTTACGGATATAGACTAACACGGTTGCTAATTTTAAACAATTTGTATTGTATTTTCATTGTCTATAGCAGTGGCAGATTAATGATTTTGCTGCCCCTAGGCCCTGAAATAATTGCTGCCTCCGGCCCTCCCAGTTCACCTTCGCTCCACCTCCTCCCCACAGCACACCGCCACAGCTCCGCTTCTCCCCCTCCCTCCCAGGCTTGCCGGAAACAGCTGTTTCCCACAGCAAGCCTGGGAGGGAGGGGGGAGAAGTGGAGCGGCAGTGCTGTGGGGGGGGGAGGGGGTGGAGGGGGGGTGGGGGGTTTGGGGGAGGGGCTTTTATTGGGGTGGGGGGAAGGGGCGGAGTGGGGGGGTGGTGCAAACACCCTTCGGCACCTATGGCTATTTTAAATTTGCCACCCGTGCAAATTTGCTGCCCTAGGCCTAGGCCTTGTTCGCCTAGGTGGTAATATGCCACTGGTCTATAGAGATCAATGGTAGTTTTTCTATTGACTTCATTGGCCACTGGATTAGGCCCCAGTCACTGCCTTTGATTGTTATCTATATTACAGTAGTGCTCAGAGGTGCTAGTTAGGATCAGAACCCTACCAAACTAGGCACTATCCAAACACAATAAGACAGTCCCTGCCCTGAAAAGCCAGGCTATGTTTACATTACTTTCCACAGAAAAATTGAGAAGATTCTAAAACAGGATCTGGACAGTAATTTGTTCCATTTGATTTCACGCATAGCAGTCAATTTACATTTCATTTACCATTCATGTGTGCTAAGTGTGTTTCAAATACATCAATACAAGCAATGTAAAATATATAGTGCACTAGTCAAATCCAACTGGGAGAGTCACTACATCCTTAAGTAGAGCACAAGTGATTGATGTCGCAAACCATGGAGTGCTATAGGAAACTGTACTACAGAAGGAAGTTCAGCAGGATTAAAGTGACGGGCGGGGGGGGAAGAGAGTGTCTTGCACTGCAGTATTATGTAACTGCAGTCTGAAACCAATTTCTTTGTCCTCAGTTGTCTTTTTCCTGAGGGAGGCTGCTATCAGCAGCATAAACAAGCTACCTACTTCCTATGTCTGAGAGATGCAAGCAATTGCTAGGTGGCAGCGCAAGTTTCTAGACAGAGGCATAAAAAGCAATCACATGGATGGCAAATAGTCTTCTGAGCACTGAGAATCACCTAGCAACAGCATGGGGCAGTTGTAAATGTGTGTGTGGGAACATAAAAGAGACCCTCCTTTCCCAAACTACCAGCAACCCAAGGTTTGGCTCTCAAACTGTTTAGAAGTCTGCCTGGGGCGCTTGTGGCCCATGCACCAAACTGGATAAAACCATATTAAGTCAAGTGCTACTTCCTATGTAGGAGCGGATGGGGAATTA
This sequence comes from Dermatemys mawii, assembly GCA_007922305.1. NCBI lineage: Eukaryota > Metazoa > Chordata > Testudines > Dermatemydidae > Dermatemys > Dermatemys mawii. Next base: position 29,688,152 of record ML677341.1, read on the forward strand.
GGAGATGGAAGATGAATTGGCAGGGAAGGTATACTCAGGAAGGTTTCCAGACATATCACTAACCCCTCCATAGCTAAAGATAAAGCACCCCTCAGCTCAGCACTGGACCTTCCCCTAAAACAAGTCTAAAATTACCATCTTCATTCTTTTCCTTTCTAAACCTATAGCATATCTAGGTTCTAGAAGACATTCCTGTTCTGTGTTCAAATGGTTAGCATGGAAACTTAATTTTAAATAGCCTGCTTTCTGGGCTGACTATGTGCATGTACCAAGTATGAACCCTAAAGGAGTATTTTAGTCCAAGTTAAAATAAAGATATAATCTCTGACATAAGATCTGACACAACCTTAGCTGCAGCAGGTGGAAAAGGCACTTGATATTTGAATTTTGCAGAAGGTAAGAGAGCAGGAAGCTGAAAAGAGCAGCTCATAAGCTTTTTTATTCTAAGCAATGACTTTTTAGGGCAGTGGATAGTGAACATTGGTATTGTTAAATGGTCGGATGCATTTAGGTTGCTAGACTTAGGGCTCAGTTCCACTTCTAGAATACTGCTATACTTTTACAGTTACGAGGTGTTGACATCAGAGCAGGTTTACTAATTGTCAGTGTGGACAGGAAGACAGTGGTTCTTTAATCAGGTTAGGGAACAGTTTTATGTCTAGGCTTTGAACTCCTGCCCTCCAGAACAAAGTCATGTTTCTGTTAAACTGAGAATGCCTATGAAATAACCAGGTAACAACAACTACACTCGGTCACATTGTATGGCTGATGTGCAGTGCTGGACATTGGAGTGGGGAAGGTTAGAATCTATGGCCTAATTTCATTCCAAAATAAACAAAGCCACCATCTCATATTAAAATGGGATATATCTATACATATCCTGTTTCACACAATTTCTTGACAGCAAAAATATTTTACTCAGACATCATTCATTAACAATACAGCTGGTGTGTGTGTGTGGGTGTGGGGTCGACGAGTGAGAAAACGAGACCACTATTATTAAAAAAAAACAGTTTATTGTTCACAATACATGTTGAGTACATGCAGACCATATTTACATTTTCCCTTAAGGCAAACAGAAATTGGGTTCTTATTGACCTGAGTTGCCTAGCACCAGCAGAAATAGCAAATAAAAACCTATGAAACTTTGCCTCCCCCGTTGAATCAGCAGTTGTATCACACAAAGGATACTTTCCCCTACGTTCACATTTCTATTAATAAGCTATTCATACTATGATCCCTATTGATCTCCTCAGCAATTTTTCTTATCTGAAGCTCTATGAAGATATATGATGCGGAGATATTACTTCCTGCTTCTGTTAATTCTATGATCCCTGGTCATTTGACACAAGCTCACATAATACTGTATCTTCTCCAGTACACTCAGAATTCTGTATATTTCACTGAGGTCTTCTCTTCAACATCTTTTTTTTCCCCCAAGAAAGGTTTAAAAATATAAGACAGTCCTATATTCACTGATATTTTAGAAAACTTAGAATTCTTTTGCTTATTCCTCATTGTGCCTGTCCATCTCTACATTTAGAAAAATCATGGTAAGTTGAGAGGCAAAAATTCATCTTCAAGACAATGCAGGAGACACTGCATGATCCTAAGAAGTGCTGAGCACTAGAACTGGTCAACATTTTCCAAATCTCAATGAAATTTAAAAAAAAAAATAGGCAGGGAAAAATAGAATTGAAATTTTTCACAAAACATTCATCCTGAGGTTTCACCAACTGTAGCGCAGGAAGGAATTTTTAAAATTTCCAAAAGTTTGGTGAAATTTAGAATTTTTAAATGTATTTTAAAAATATAAAGCAATACAAACTTTGAAAAAAATGCATTGAAATGTTTGTCCCTTTTTTCCTGACTAGCTCTATCGAGCACCCTTAACTGCCATTACCTTCCATGAGAGTTGAAGGTATTTTCCTCTCAGCACCTTGCTCGATCAGGCCCAGAGTTTCCATATACAGAAGTTCTCAGATATTAAAAAAACCTGATCTTGTGCCCATTGAAGTAAATGGCAAAGCACTTATTTATTTTAATAACAGGACCAAGGTCAAGGTGAGAGCAAACGGTAGTGGCAAAATGGAACATGATTCCCAACACGTGCATTCCTTAGTATCTCATGTGCTAAAAGATTTTCCTTTGGCTTGCATTTATGGCCTCTTTTTACGCATGTTTTTTTTTTAAAGACGACTTCTTTATGCATGCATAAAATTGCAGGGTTTTAACTATCATTTCCTCTCTCCATGTGCCTCTTCTGGCTGCTCAGTGTTCATCACAAATACCTCCCTGCTAGACACTGGTATATATAGACCTTAATATTAAACAATCATTATAAACTGAGTTGATGAAGCCTTCCAGTTTAAAATATTTATTGGGTAAAAAAAGAAGTCAGCTGAGCCATCTCTGGGTTCTTCTCCAGTCATTAGCTGCTAAGATCAAATGTCTCTTTCCACAGATGTTCCACTTGGCACTGACGCAAAGCAGCACATTGTAGTGGGAGTAACTCTTATGCAAGTATTCAATTTTTAAAGAGATGAGCTTTAACCATAAAAACACATACAAAGGTTTGTCAATTTCCATTTCCTGCTCCCGAGAGATTATTATGAACTAAGCAGCTAGGAAAGTGCATGAGATGAACACAGCTGAAGAACACATAGACATTTATAACCAATATCCCAGAGTAACACATCAGGTAGATGTCTCCTGTGGATATTGTACCTTCTGTCAAGGGATTATTTTTCACAAGAGAATGAGATAATGAGATTTAAAAATAATTAGTTCTGTACACCTAACACTGCCTACGTATAATACGAACAAAACATCCAGCTGCAGGTCAGAAAAAGAATAAAAGTATTATTATCCCCATCCCTGTTGTCATGAAGTGACACTTTGCATGTAGTTGTATTTCTAACACTAACGCCCCCCGTGATCACTATGTACATTTTCAATCACCACATCAAAACGATGAAGAAATTACAGAGCTTATATAATGTTATGAATCCTCACAATTTTCCCCTGGAAATGAGGAACCTCTACTCCACTATCTAAAGTGAGAGCAAGCTATTCAGGAGAGGAAGAAAATACTGTATTATTTAAAATAAGGACCACTTGCAGCTCTACTTGGTCCCCTGCTAAACCTCTTCTAGCCATGGGTTTCCCTGACTGCCACTGCTGCCTCCTGTGCACACCCCCCACAGTAGGTTTGTTGAGCCTATCCAGCAACATTTTCATTCCCTCACAATCTGGAGATCATCCACAAATTGGCCTCTGCAGAAAGCAACGAACCAAGAGGGAAGCAAGCACACTCCCCTTGATGCCTTCTGGGCTTGGCTCCAGAGGCTCAGACTTCCCTCATTCATGTAGGAAGAGGGAAACACTTGTCCATTTAGCCTCAGATTGCTTAAGGTCTTAACTGTTACTCTTTTACCCTGTGACTCGAACTAGCAATACCTGGTCTAAAAGCATATCTGTGAAAACCCTGGTATGTTGAGGAGTACTTTGATTAAATGAAACCACAATTTGCATAAAAAGATGAGAAAATTTGGGTAGAGGTAAGTTTCCAGACAGTCTTGAAATGCTACTTCCAAAGGCACTGGCTTCCTGGTTAGAGTAAAAATGCCATTATTCCTTACAGTACAGACAGAACAGATTACATCCAGTTTATTTATAAAAAGGTTTGTACAACTGAGTTATCACAAGCATTTACACCCTTCCTGCTTCTTTTGGTTTTTGAAGAGATGGTTCATACGGTTACACTGCTGTTTCCTTTGACTCAGGCAGGGGAGATGGCTTGAAGTTTATTACCTCTTTATAGGTAATGCCTGAAAAACAACAGTAAGAGAGAGCATTGCTAGTATGTTCATAAAAGGAGCCTCAGAAACAGTAGTGAGGAGCCAATCTCAAAATGGCTGAAACATTGTCTATTTGGAGATGAGACACAGCTGAGGGAAAGAAAACATACCAGAGCTAGGGTCCAAGTTTTCAAAAGTGGATGCCTAAAATCAGGCACCTAAATAAGTGACCTGATTGTCACTGTTGCACCTACAACTGGCATTATCTTCAATAGCTGCTGCCATGCACAGCAAATCTAAAAATCAGGCCCTCTCTCTTAGGGCCTAAATATGGGCACTGAAAGTTAAGTGCCAAAGTTTGACAATCAGGACCAAAACTGAGCCCCCAAATCTCATTAGAAAGAGATGGTCTGTCAGTCTCTAGTAGTAATAGGTAGTGTGACTATCTTAGGACTACAGCTGGTTGTCAGTTTTGCACTCAAAGCGCCAGCTACCAGGAGAACATGCTGTGAAAGGCTCCTAATAAAAGGGTAAACCAAAGAAGAGTTCAGTCATGGGCAGGCAGGCAGGAAACTGTTAGGGAAAAATGAGCTGAATCCCCACATTTCTGACTGCCAGACATCTGAGTGAAGGCAGTCTTAGATTTCCAGAACTGAAGCTTGGGATGTATGGGAGCCACTGATGTCTCTGTCTTGTTTTGTTAGGAGATATTTGCATACTAAGTATTCAATCCCACTGTGGAGGGACATCAGCTGCTTCCTTTGCTTGAAATTTATTTTTAATTCATCATAGTCTGTAAATCTAGTTACCGCACCTTCCTAGTTCTGGTGAGCCACACAAATACTGCAAGACCATCACTTCTGATAGCATTTAAGTAAGGATGTGAGGAAATGAAAGAAAAGCATGAATCTCAGAAACAGCCTGGTTTGCATGATGGAGTGAGGACTAGAAAATTCCTTTTTAGTTTGTTTTTTAATGGAAAGTTAAATTAACTCAACAGTTATACTTATTTAAAAGTCAGGTTTTTTAGATTCTAGAGGGTAACCTTGGTCATTTTAGGAAATTGGGTTTTAATTTGAGTGACACCAAACACAGCAATTAGAAATTGGGGATTAGAGAGAAGACAGCCAGCAGACCCAGCAGCAGTGGGGAAAGAGTAGGTGGAAAAATCAGCAACATTAAAAAAAATTATTCACGTAAAAAATATAAAAATAGTATATAAGTAACCAATAATCAGCACAATTTCTCCTGTGTATAGAGGCATATCACTCAAATACATTAATTATGCAACCGCATAACTTGCTTTATATGAAGATGTATCCACTCATTGGACACCCAAGCACAGTCAGTAGCTCCCTAGGTTTAGGAGAAGTATTCTCCAGCTCCACTGACAGTAAGCAATAATACACAATGTAAGATTTCAGAAATGCCTCCTTTCTGTACAGTCCAAGGTATCTTTCAGCAGAAAACCAGGAGATCAAAGTACAACTTACTACTTCCTCTTTCCCTCCATTTTCAACCTTTGTTATGCTAAGATAACAACTATGACCTGCACTCAATCACTGGAGCCAACTGCACGCTGACTACTATTCTTATGTTCCCTTGCACAGGCTAATAACTGTGGCTTGCTGCCAACCTTTGGAAGGCACATGCAGATGGGAAGATGTGGATACTTTGCTGAGTTTTGTTTTAGGAAAGGCAGATTTGTAACACTCCATCATCACTGCTCCTAGCCCCATGATGTATGAATCAGAGAAATGAAAAAAAGAAAAAGAAAACCCAGAACAAAAAGTGACCCCAAATCCTCAATAATTGATTCCAACTCATCTTTCTTTCCCTCAGAAAAGAGGAAATCATCATTTAAGTTTATTCTATACATAGCAATAAAACCTTGTAATAGTGTTCTACAAACAGTATAAATCTAATGTTCCACTTTCAAGACACCACTGGATAGTGAGAATGTTTGATTAAAACCCAGAATGTTCCATAAAGATCAGAGGGCATTCTAGATCTATCAGCCAGTTTTGCTTAACCTTACTGCTAAGCAAGACTGTCCCCAAAAGTAATTTTTTATTTCCATTCACAGTATAAATAGTTGCACTGTAAAGAAGATCTCTGGTCATCTAAAGGCATTCCCCATATAGGCCAGGGAAGGCTTGTTAGAACCTTAGCTAACTTGGGGGGACCGAGAACGGTGAATTGGAAGGGTCAGGAAGAGGAAATTTGGAGGGGAATAGGGAAGGTTAAGGAGGGAGAAAAACAGGAAAAGTATGGGGGTTTGGGAGGAGCGGAGCAAAGAGAGTGCCCTGGACAGAGATGGAACTAGCATAGAGGCAACCTTAGGAGAAGGTACAAGGTGAGATGGGGGCACTGACTCATTTTATGTTTCTAGATCTTATTGGTGCCTATGTTCTGCCAAGACCAAGGAAAGTCATTTGTAAGGAGATAACAGTGTTTTTATTTCTCAGCTAGCCCTTCTGCTTAGTCCCTTTCAACCCCACCGTAATGGACTTACGCTTCCACTCATCCAGTGGCAAATCCATATTGTCAAATGTGTCATCATATTTCTCTGCCTCAGTTTCCTCTTCAGGATCATGAATTGGTTCAAAATAAGGATGTGCTAAAGCATCTACTGCCGTTATTCTCTTCTCCGCATCTAACACCAGCATCTTCTCCAAAAGGTTTACAGCTGTTCAACACAAGCCAAACAGGACATTCAGATATTGCCACTGAATCCAACTTGGATTTTAAAGCTGTTGTGCCGTTGATGTTTTTTAGAATTACAGATGGTTACAAAGAGGAGTTATTTCATTTCATAGACATCTGCTGTTTTAAGAAGAAAATAAAGATACAAAGTATTTTGCAATGATACAATGATATTTTGTCAAGTCATATCATTGTGATATTCAGTACAAAAACTTTACTTCATTATGAGCCAATCCACATGATCACTACATTTTCAGTCCACTAGTGCAGTGAGACAGCCACGTGTATATCTATAGCACCGATTTTCTCATCTATGCAAACACAGTGAAATCCATGGTAATCTTCACATGCATTTCTGTGGGATTTGGATCAGGCCCTGTGTGAGCTTACTGAAAAATTCAAAATGTATTGTGCTTACTCAGTATGTAATCTTGAGAACTACCACATCAAAACCAATCTTCTCTGGAACCCTGAGATATTTCTCACTGAGAACTATTTTCATGACAAATTTCAGTTTTCAACCCCTATCTGTTTATCTTGTAGAATAGGGCTTTAAGAGTCATTTTGTAAAAAATTGGAAAATTATATTATTTATATTTGATTTCTTGGTACTCACAAAGACCTTGATCCAGCAAAACATTTAAGCACTGTCTGGATCCGGGCCAGCAGTATAAACTACTTTTGTTTAACTTTTGAAGTCCTGCTTATCCAAGGACAAGTCTTGGAAAATTTCAGTCCTTCAGATGAAAGTTATGAGCAAGGGAAAACAAGGGGTTAGAATCCAACCTTAATTATCATAATGCAACCTTAATTAAAGCAGCAGCAGCTGCGCCTGCTGTAGCACAACATGACAAATTGTAGAAACCCAAATATATTTTCTTACCCAAAGGATTTGCATACTTCAAGATGGCTGCAAAGTCTTTTTTCTGCACTTTTGGGAGGCTTTTGATATAATTTTTTGCCTTAAAAGAAACATGAAAATTGGTTAGAACAATTCTTCTTTTCTTTTTTTTTATAAGATTTAGCAATCTGCTTGCTAGGTGGATTTTCATGATTTTTGTAAGAACGTGCTATGCATATGGACATCATTAATGGGGGTCTATTTTAAGATCATTCTGAGGCCTGGTTGTCTTTATGTGCTGACTGAAGGCCACCTTGTTTGCAAGTATTAAAAGGAGAGAAACCACACCTAAGGTTGATCCTTAGCACTAATTATTATAGCCTGTATATTATTTAGTTTGGAAAATGTATACACATCATGCAGCAGAGTTATGATTATTTTTTCCTCACTGGTACTTTTCTAGAAAAGTAAGTCTTTCTTTTTAAGATATATTCAATGAGTATTTAAAATTTACAGGTATTTTAAGGAATGTTAAGGTGCATTTAACAGGGTTTAAACTCTCTAGAGAAGTATGCACATGGTTACCAGGGAAGGCAAAGTTAAAAACACAAGAACAATGTCAGTCTTCTAAATACATTATATGTATCGTCAGCGTGCTCTCAATAAAAGTAATAGCCATTCATCCAGAGCTGTTGAATGATATGAATGAGCTGTTGAATGAGCTGTGCTATATATGTAAGAAACTTAAAGCATGTAGACATACATATTTCCAAGTGAGCATTAATTTTTAATACTTCAGTTTTGGGTGACCACCTTCAGATAGGATTCAGTTTTCCTACATGTTGAGCACCTGCAGCACTCATTGATCTCCACTGAAACTGTAGGTGCTCAAGTCTTCTTAAAAAAAAAATCATGCTCCGGGATCTCAGGTTTGATATCTGTAATTAATGAACACTTTTGAAAATGTAGGCCATTACCTTATTGCAATGTACTTGATTTAAATCTATTTGATAAGTGTATTTGACTAAATTAACTAAATCAATAAGGTTTCCAAAAAAATCTTGAATATTTTTATGATGAGATTCAGAGAACAGCTTTCCATTAAGTTTTCTTGCATCTGATATTAGAACAAATAACATATTAGCAGAATATGAAGCAGTATACTCACATCTTGACTCTGTAGTTTCTGAACAAAATCTTGAGTTGGTGTGCCTGTTATCTTCATTATTTCTGTGAGCTGGTCCAGATCTGAATACCAGATGTCAGGAATCAAATCTTTGTACAGTGACAAAATTAAAAACTCTACAGAAATTATGCAATTTCCTTGCCAATGGAGCTCAAAGTGGAATATACACGTGAAATGAGAAACTTTACATTTGTGCAGTTCAAGGTTCTGTGTTTCTTATGCAAAAGTTGAGGCCACTGAAACACTTAAAGTTAACTATTCTTTTAGAAACTCTTCCAATGATCAGTGATGACATAACTGCCGAAAGGCAGTCCTTGTGTGACACAATTGATAACAGTTTTGAATTGTGTTGGGCATACAAAATGCCATTAGGTAGACTGGTTTTAATGAAAATGATCATAAAATTTTGAATCTCCTTGATGTCAGGTGACTAGTCCATGCTGTGCTCTTAGCTGACCCACTCTATGGGTTGAAATAGGCCAGATATAGGGCAGCTGGCAGTACACTCCAATCCAAACTCTTCCAAATGCAGAATATGTGGTTTGACTGTAAAGCAGAGGAATCACACATCCTGGCTGATAAACATGACTCTGAAGGTTTCTATGAGGCAGTCAAAGCTGTGTATGGCCTACCCAATCTGTCTTGACACCACTACCAAGTGCTGATAGTGAATCTCTCATCACAGATTGCATTGCCATCCACCAGTGACGGCGTGAACATTTTAGTGAACTACTTACTAGTTCCTATACTGTTTCTGATGAGTCAATAAATAAAGTCTAGAAACGCCCCACATCTACTGCACTTGCCAATCCACCTGCATGAGCCAAGGTATTGAAGACTGTTCAAATAATGAAAAATAATAAATGCCCTGGCCCCAATGTCATTCCAGCTGAGGTTTTCAAACACAGAGGAAATCTTCTCATTGACAAGCTCTTCGGATTTTTCTTACATGTCTCAATTCAAGAAATTATACCATTACAACTGAAAGATGCCAACATTTTCACTATTTATAAGTGTAAAGGCTCAAAGGGCGACTGTGGTAACTACAGAGGTATGCATCTCCTTGCTCTCTGCGGCCAGCAAAATTCTTGCACAGATCCTCTTGAACCACTCCTGACCCAAATCATCGACAACTTGCTAGCTGAGTCACAGTGCAACTTTCATGCTTAGTGGAGCACTGCTGATTTCCATCATGTGACTATTACAGGAAAAATGTCACAAACAGCACCAATCTTTACACAACGTACAAACTGCTTTGCTGCGACAGCTTGTAACTTTGTCCTCACCATCAGTTGAATGAAAATTGAGATAATATACTAGCCATCTCAAAAATATTACCAAGACCCATCAATAAGGTTGGAAAGTTTTATGCTGCAAGCTGCCAAACAGTTTACATATCCTGGGAGCATACTGAATAGTCAGCCATGAAGTGGATGTGCAAATTAAGAAAGCCAGCATTACTTATGATTGCCTCTATCACCAAATCTGAAAGCAACATGGAATCGGTCTATAGACAAAAATCAAAGTCTATAATGCTGTTGTCCTCATGACATTGCTCTATGGGTGCGAAACATGGACCTGTTATCAACGACATATTAAAAAGCTTGACAATTTCCATTTGCAATACCTATGATGATTGCTGCACATGAAATGGCAGAACTGGGTTCCCAACATGAAAGTCCTGGTGAAAGCTGGTTCAGTTGGCATTGAGGCTCATGTGATCTGCACCCAATAGAGATAGGCTGGCCATGTAATTCAAATGTCTGAGACCCATCTATCAAAACAAATCTTATATTCTGAATTAAGCTTCAGCGACTGCAAGAATGGAGGGCAGATGAAACTCTTCAAAGACACAAACAAAAACTATGCAAAATGAGCATTTCTTACTCGTCCTTTGAGCAACTTGCGATTGATCATATTGCCTAGTGCCACATTGGAAGGGTGGGTGGCCACGACTTTGAAAAGAATCCTGGGAGCATCTGGAAACACAGTGCCAGGCACAGAAACAATGTGTAGCTCAATCAACACAATTAGGCAAATGGTTCTGTGGCCAGTGTGGTAAATGTTGTTCTTCCTGAATTGGTCTATGGAGTCACATGAAGACCCATTAGTACAAACTATGATTGTTGACATCATCCTCAAAACTGAGGTGACCAGCTGATTATCATCATAGGAGTTTCCTCACTACAGCTGGTTGAAATTTTTTGAACATTTGAAATTTTGACAAAATATTCCACGAAATGTTTTTGTAGCTTTTTAAAAGTCATTTCCCCACCTTGCTTCATTCCAAACCCTGGGATTTCCTGAGACAACCTGGGTGGGATAAGGCGAGTAGTCCCTGACCTTCTGTCTCCTAAGGAAGTATAGCTTAGTCAGCAGCAGCATTATCTTTTCCAGGAATTCCAGCAGATTTCCAGAGGCTGATGCCATAGAAAGCAGCTCTTGTCTGGCGTTGCACCTCTTTGCCTATTGATTTTGCAGAGCTCCAAATACATGAAGATCACATATTCACATGCCTGTAGAATCAGAGGGAGATGATGAAGCTGAAAAGCTTTTACAAACGATGTGAAAAAAATTACTTGATATCAAATTTGCAACATTATTTATTTATTTACTATCGCAAAAGAGCTAAAAATTATATTTCTTGCTCTGCTTACCTGAAAAGGACTGGAACGAGATTGTGTTCTTGCAACAGCTAACATAGGTTCACAGATTTTAAGGTTAGAAGGGACCATTATGATTAACTAGTCTGACTTCCTGCATAACATAAGCTGTAGAACTTCACCCAATACCTTCTGCAATATTCATCTGCTAAGATTATTAAAATACTGATTTTCCCACTCCTAAATTTCTGGTGCAGCTTGAAATTGTGACTCACTTGTTTCTTTGTATATGCATAAATGTTACATAAGTATCCTTGAGACCAGCATAGCTGCAGAAATAATACTGGTTAGTTAACTGCTGTCCTTAGGCTAGCAGGAAAATATATTTTTGTATTTTGTTGTTAACAAGGGACACATACTTGAATCTAATTAATTAAAAAAACTGTGTTAAAAATAGTTACAGGTACTGCAGCCGCCCTACTCGCCTTGTCTCATTTTTGTGGTTTTATAATCTCAATTCTTTTATTTTGAAGTGTTTTTCTCACAGAATAACGGGAGAATAAGACACAAACAAGGAAAACAGAAACATATTAAAGCACCAAAATCTTATGCTTTAAGCATGTGTGGTAACTGCTGGCAGAACCAGGGTCTTAATGAATACATATCCAAAGGAAAGAATGAAATTCGTTATACACAAGACCTCTCAAATAAACAACACAAAAAGAAAAAAATTAGACCAGTTCCCCCTCTGGTCTGCGATATTAATTTTAAGGGTTACTTGTAACAATAGGAAGTCAAAAATGTCTAGACTGAAGTGGAATTTTTAATGTTTTTTAAGTTGATTTAAGTTCTCAGCAATGAATGCTACAACTCTATTTTAAATATGGAGAACCTTCCTAACCAGTTCCTAACAATTCTGGATAAAATCTTGAGATGTGTGTGCACCCAACCCAAGGCACATATCTAAACTGGGCTCTGTATGTACCCATAAGGCTGGGTGTTCACAGAATACCAGGTTTGTGCGTGCACACTCTTGAACTGTGGTGTCTGCTATTGAAGATTTTGCCGTTTTTTTGCACACAGAACTTTCCACCTAAGGATCTGAGAGTGCTTTGTAACATTAATGATTTAATGCTCATATCTTTCTAGTGAAGTAGCTCAGTAATATTAATCCTAATCTACAGATGGGTAAACTAAGGCACAAACATTCAGTAATTTGCCCAAGGTTTAAAGGCAGGTGAAATTTGGCGAGGGAGAGAATTAATTGACCAGTGTTTTAGATCTATATCCATTATGAAACCAACGGACTGTGACACACAAATAGCGCACGCTTTTCATATCTTACTTCCAGGAATTCATCATGAAAGGATACGATCATTTCCTTTGAACAGTGGCCTCCCTGTTATCATTTCTGCCATAATACAGCCCACTGACCAGATGTCAACTGAAATAAAAACAAAATCTGTAACATTAAATTGCCAAATTATATTTTTTAACCCCCTCACAAATATATGATTAAAATACAGTTTCATTTTATTATTCTTTTTAAAGGAGCATATTAATATAGTTGATCCTTTATACAGAAAATAAATGTCTACCAAAAGTAAGTTGCAATAAGGTAACTAGTGTTCGTGACCAGGGCTCAGGGAGAGGGTAGCTCCTCAATATCAAGCTGATGCATTCAAGAAGTAATTCTTCCAGTCTTTAGGAAGGGACTACAGCTACCTTCATGGTTCTTTAGTACCCCTTCATTGCTGAATGGTTTACCCTTCCAGTTGCAGTTAGGGTACAATCTGCAACATCCTGCAAAAAGATTACAGCACGTAGCAAGGGTAGAGCTCACTACCACCTATGTCCAAACCCAAAATGCCCTTTTCTCTGTCTACGCTGGAGTTTAATTTCAGAATATTGACAATAACAAAGGATTACCCAAATTTTTCTAACCACAGGGAACATGCTCTTAATTACGTTAGTGTTCTACATTTTCACAAGGGCTGTCAAGCGATTAAAAAAATCAATCACGATTAATCATAAGAACATAAGAATGGCCGTACTGGGTCAGACCAAAGGTCCATCCAGCCTAGTATCCTGTCTACTGATAGTGGTCAATGCCAGGTGCCCCAGAGTGAGTGAACCTAACAGGTAATGATCAAATGATCTCTCTTCTTCCATCCATCACTCCCCTTTGACAAATGAAGGCTAGGGACACAATTCCTTACCTATCCTGGTTAATAGCCATTAATGGACTTAACCTCCATGAATTTATTCAGTTCTCTTTTAAACCCTGTTATAGTCATAGCCTTCACAACCTCCTCAAGCAAGAAGTTCCATGCGCTGACTGTGCGCTGTGTGAAGAACTACTTCCTTTTATTTGTTTTAAACCTGCTGCCCATTAATTTCATTTGGTGGCCCCTAGTTCTTACATTATGGGAACAAGTAAATAACTTTTCCTTATTTACTTTCTCCACACCACTCATGATTTTATATTCCTCTTATCATATCCCCCCTTAGTGTCCTCTTTTCCAAGCTGAAAAGTCCTAGCCTGTTTAATCTCTCCTCATATGGGACCTGTTCCAAACCCCTAATCATTTTAGTTTTTCTTCTCTGAACCTTTTCTAATTCATCTTTTTGAGATGAGGAGACAATCTGTACGCAGTATTAAAGATGTGGGCACACACCATGGATTTATATAAGGGAAATAAGATATTCTCGGTCTTATTCTCTATCCCTTTTTAAAATGATTCCGTTTGCTTTTTGACTGCCGCTGCACACTGTGTGGATATCTTTAGAGAACTATCCACGATGACTCCAAGATCTTTTTCCTGATTAATTGTAGCTAAATTAGCTCCCATCATATTGTATGTATAGTTGGGGTTATTTTTTCCAATATGCATTACTTTACATTTATCCATATTAAATTTGTTGACCACTCACTTAGTTTTGTTAGATCTTTTTGAAGTTCTTCACAGTCTGCTTTGGTCTTAACTGTCTTGAGCAGTTTAGTATCATCTGCAAACTTTGCCACATCACTATTTACCTCTTCCTCCAAATCATTTATGAATGAGTTGAATAGGACTGGTCCTAGGACTGACCCTTGGGGATCACCACTAGTTACCCCCTCCATTCTGAAAATTTACCATTTATTCCTGCCCTTTCTTCCGTCTTTTAACCAGTTTTCAATCCATGAAAGGATCTTCCCTCTAATCGTGCTGTTAATAATAGAAAACCATTTACTTAAATATTTTAGATGTTTTCTACATTGTCAAATATATTGATTTTAGTTACAACACAGAATACAAGTGTACAGTGCTCACTTTATATTTATTTTTGATTACAAATATTTGCACTGTAAAAAACAAAAGGAATAGTATTTTTCAGTTTACCTCACAGAAGAACTGTAGTGGAATCTCTTTATGATGAAAGTTGAACTTACAGATGTAGAATTATGTACAAAAAACCCTGCATTCAAAAACAAAACAATGTAAAACTTTAGAGCCTAGAAGTCTGCTCAGCCCTACTTCTTGTTCAGCCAATCGCTCAGACGAACGAGTTTCTTTACATTTGCAGAAGATAATGCTGCCTGCTTCTTGTTTAGAATGTCACCTGAAAGTGAGAGTAGGCATTTGCATGGCATTGTTGTAGCTGACGTCGCAAGATATTTACATGCCAAATGCGCCAAAGATTCATATGTCCCTTCATGCTTCAATCACCATTCCAGAGGACATGCATCCATGCTGATGACAGGTTCTGCTCGATAAGAAGCGAAAGCAGTGCAGATCGACGCATGCTCAGTTTCATCATCTGAGTCAGGTGCCACCAGCAGAAGGTTCATTTTCCTTTTTGGTGGTTTGGGTGCTGTAATTTCCTCATCAGAATGTTGCTCTTCTGAGCATGCTCCACACCTCGTCCCTCTCAGACTCTGGAAGGCACTCCAGATTCTTAAATCTTAGGTCGAGTGCTATGGCTATCTTTAGAAATTTCACATTGGTATCTTTTTTGCAGTAAAAGTGTTCCTAAAACTAACAACATGTACTGAGTATTCATCCGAGACTGCTATAACATGAAATATATAGCAGAATGCAGGTAAAACAGAGCAGGAGACATACAATACTTCCCCAAGGTGTTCAGTCACAAATTTAATTAATGCATGTCCTCTGGAACAATGGCCGAGGCATGAAGAGGCATATCAATCTTTAGCACATCTGGCACACAAAATCTTGTGATGCCAGCTACAACAGCGTCACGCGAATGCCTGTTCTCACTTTCAGATGACATCGTAATTAAGAAGTGATCAGCACTATCTCCTGTAAATGTAAACAAACTTGTTTCTTTTTGCAATTGGCTGAACAGGAAATAGGACTGAGTGTTCTGTTTTTGAGTGCAGTTATGTAACAAAAACCCCTACATTTGTAACTTGCACTTTCATAATAAAGAGATTGCCCTACAGTACTTGTATGTGGTGAACTGAAAAATACTATTTCTTTTATCATTTTTACAATGCAAATATTTGTAATCAAAATAATATAAACTGAGCACTGTACACTTTGTCATCTGTGTTATAACTGAAATAGACGTATTTGAAAATATAGAAAAACATCAAAAATATTTAATAAATTTAAATTGGTATTCTACTGTTTAACAGTGTCATTAATAATGATTAATTTTTTTAATCACAATTAATTTTTGAGTTAATTGTTCGAGTTAAAGGCAATTAATCGACACGCCTAATTTTCAGATTCTCACCACCTTTTTTCGTTTCTCTCTGAGGAACAATGATATGGTTATATATTACTTAATTCAGTGTATACATGGGAGCTGCTAAGACTGTTCAGAGAGAAGATGTTGATCCTAGTATCCACACATACACATTACCTGTCTGAGTATAATGCATCCAATTAAGTATGACCTCCGGGGCTCTGTACCATCTAGTAACCACATAGCCTGTCATTTCACTGTCTGTATGCCTTGCCAGCCCAAAATCCAGAATCTATATTGGAAGAACAAAATGAATGCAGACACATTCCAACTGGAGACAATAGAAAAAATGAACATTTCACATAGATGTTTCCTTGCTGCAATGTAAAATTTAAACAGAAATAGCATACAAGTTATGTTTCAGAATGCTGCTCTCCCATTTATGATACAAACAAAAATAGAGCTGCTGAGCTTTACAACTATATTTAAGGAAATAGTAAATCCTTTAATTAATTTTATTAAAGTACTGGTCAAATATTTAATTCTACTAACAAGACTCCCTGTTCAAGGAATCGCTATCAAACCTTTCCAGGGTTATAAAGATGTTATCCATATTGCCCCCATTCTTGTTGCAGCTGAGTGCCGCACAATCTTTAATGTATTCATCCTAATAGCACCCCATCAGGTAGAGAAGTACTATTATATCCATTTTACAGATGGGGAACGGAGGCAGAGAGAGACTTGTCCAAGGTCACAGATGAAGTCTGAGGCAAGCCAGGGCAGGGACTTCAAGCTAAGTCTCCAGAGTTTTGGGCTACTGCTTTAACCAACCTCCTTCTCTCTTCCTCTTCTAAAGGGCCTTTTAAGGAGTTCAAAGCCTAGGGAATAAAGTTATATATGATTAAACTTACTTATTCATTAAAATATTATTGCAGGCTCTTGGATATTTATCTATACAGCTAGCTATTTCCAGTGGCAGCCACTTGAAAATACAAGTACAAGCCTGCATCAACTTCTTCAAAAAGATCCAAATCAGAGGACTAGCAGCACAGATCAGCTAAAGCAGGAGGCCAACAGTGAAAATCAATTCTTGAAATAACAGGCTCATACTCAGTCGTGAGAAATTACTACTGAGTATGTGAACCTCTTGGATGATTTATGACAAAAATGTACCCACCCACTGGCTTGTTGATAAATAGAACTGAATGGACTGTCTATGGCAGGGAAGATTTAAAAAACATAATACATGTTTGAATATGTAGATCTACTAATTAAATAACTCCTAAAATTTCCATGCTTATCAGACTGCATGGATACCTTGTGGACAGAGATTTGTAGTACAAACACTCATTGACATTGCAAAAGGACACAGTATTTGTAACATGCTGGCTATAATTCAACCATTAAAATACTTCACTGTTCAATTAAATAGTGTCATCGCTCTCCTGGCACTAATGAAAAAGGAAAGTTATATTATGATGTTGTTCATGGATGCAGGATGTCAAATGTAAATATTATGGCTTTATTCTCACTGCATCACTTTAACATAATTTCAGTATTTCATCTCAGCTGAGGTGTCAACAGGAATGGGATACAAAGTGGAAAGGGAGATCTGCTATATTTACCAATAATTTCCACCTTGTTCTTAATACTTAATCCCTATTTTGTACTACATCACCCATAAACTTTCTTATTTAAATATTGGACACAAGGCAATAAATATCTTCAGAAACAGGACAGAAAGAGATACTGGTTTATTTATTTAGTAAAGGTATCTAATAATAACAATAATAGTTAGTATATATGTTATGCACTGGGTTGGGAAGAATTTTTCATGCTTTTTCTTTTGAGGGGTAAGAAAAAATGCAGATACAGCAACACAAATATTTCACAAATATGTGCCAGTTTTGACAAATTGTTCTGGTAAGAAAGAAAAGCTCCTTCCTCCTCTCCAAAAAAACCCAACATTTTGTTTTGATGTTTTTAAGTGGAATGTTTCATTTTTTCACTTTGAAATAACCTTTTGTTTCAGAATTTTTGATATTTTTATTAAAAAAACATTAAAAAAATTAAAATGGTCAAAATATACAAAAAAAAAAGCATTTTGCTTAACCTGAAATATCTCCTTCCTACTTTTCAATTCACTGAAAAATTTAAAAAATTGGTTTTGGTTCAACCCAAAATGGAATTAAAAAAAAATCTTGGAATTGTCAGCAAACAAAAAAATCCATTATTTGTCCAGATGTAGTCATGCAGCCATTTTAGGATTTTCATTTTGTTTTATACAGAGTAAACGTTTATTCATTCTTATGAACAGATTTCTAATTATAATGGTTAGAATCATCACAGTTAAGGTTGCACTACAATTTCCATATCAAGTCACTGTTTTTATATATTCTTGACCTAAACATTTAACCTTTTGGGCTGGAATTTACCATGCTGCAAAGAGATATTTTGAACAAGTTTGGGCAAAATCCCTTTAGCCACTTTAAAGTTAGGAACAGGATGGTGAAAAACACATTTCTCCCCACTGCAAAAATAAAATAAATAAATAAAACTCCAGATTCCCACCTTAATAACAAAACACAACTGAACTTTGACACTCAAAGATGGCCTATATACAGACTTTGATATCCAGTATGCATTTTGTTAGAAGTGTAGGTGCAAATACGCAGGTGCAAGGTTTGATGACTTTGAAAATGCATGACTGAGCATGTACTTTAGAAAGTTATGCTAAGGCAGGGGTGGGCAAACTACAGCCAGGGGGCCCATCCTGTCCAGCTCGTCCTGCCCGTTCCCTGAGCTCACCAGGATCTCTATGGTTAGGGTATTCACCTGGGATGTGGGAGACTTAGGTTCAAGCTCCTGCTCTAAATCTCTCCTACAGTTTCTTTGCCCTAATCACTGGGCTATTTGCTATTTTAGGATGGGTATCTCTGTCTCTATCTCACTTTGAGCAGAAATTCTGTCGCAGACCTAAAGAACCTGCCTGATACAAGTTTTGTCTACACTGACCCTTTCACATGAAAAGTTTTGATTTTGCTGAATCAGCATTTTCCAACAAAAAATGTTTTGCTGACAGATCCCCAACCAACTCTAATTACAGTGCCTGGGTGCAGGTACAGGGCATTAAAGTTGTACACTAAAACTTAAATTTTCAGTGTTGCCAACTCTTCCAAGTTTATCATGAATCTCATGCTGCTGGATGTTTTTCTTAAAGTCCCAATCCTGGAGTCATACAACTAGGGGAGAATTGTAAAAATTTTTTTTTTTTAGAAGGACAGGGAGAAAAGATCGAATACATGACCCATATGTAACCAAAAGGCTCAAAAACTGAGAGAGAGAGAGAGAGAGACAGAGAGAGAGAGAGAACAAAAACTTCAAAACTCCAAATTTATTATTGTTTAATATTTTCATGATTTATAAGCCAATCTCATGATTTTTTGAAACCTGACTTATGATTTTTGAATGCTTGGTGTTGACAATACTGCTTTTGTATTTCCTGATATTTGGATGATTGACTCTGCACAGTTTTTGAGTTTAATTGTTGAATCACCTACTAGACCTTTATGAGGGTGATGTTTGTAACTTTGGCCATCCTTCCAGTAGGATAGCTTACATTGAAACAAGTTCCACAAAATAAATAAGACTTTCCAAATTTTGGGAAGAGAATAACTTTTAATTCATTAGAAAGACAAGGTAGGTGAAGTAATATCTTTTATTTGACCAACTTCCATTGGTGAGAGAGACAAGCTTTTGAGCTGTACAGAGCTCTTCTTCAGGTCTGGGAAAGGTACTAAGTGTTGCAGCTAAATACTAAATAAAAACAGATAGCAAATATTCTAAGGGACCATTCCAAGTGAAGTGGTAGCTGGGAGCAGTCTGTATCTACTGACCTCATATAAGGGGTATAAGCAGAAGTCTTATAATAAACTGATGGAGACATGTAGAAATCACATTTAATAAAGATTTCTTATTTGCTTTCTCATAACAACTCTTCACTACAGTTAAACAAATACATATTGTGGGGTCTGAGCTAGTTTGCATAATTATTTCTGGAGAATAAATATTATGCTCTAACACACTGATGGATTGGAAGTTTACCAAGACAGAGACGAAGCAGAGTGATAAAATCAGATTCAGTATTTCAGTTTAATGATCTAGAGGGAAGCTTGCAGATGGCAACACCTACTTGTATAACAGTTCAGCAGGAATCTGCTTAGCGCAAACTCATATGCAGGGACAATGGAAAAGGAGAAACAGCTCAAACCTCTATCCATGTAAAAATGTCTTAGAAGCAGAAGTGCTGACTTCCTAGTTTCTCTAGGGATACCTGACTCCTGCTCTGCCCCATCCCCTGCTCCACCCTTTCCTCCAAGCCCCACTGCCACCCCCACTTGCCCCTCTCCACTCTTGCCCCTCTCCACTCTTGCCCTTCTCTTTCTGCTCCCTTCCGCACACTCCCCTAAGCATGCCTTTCCCTCGCTCCTCCCCTTCCCCCCTCCAGAACTTCCTGCATGCTGCTGAACAGCTGATCCACATGGGTAAGAGGCACTGGGAGGGAGGGGGAAGAGCTGATTGGCAAGGCCCGGCGGTGGGTGGGAGATGCTGGAGGGGAAGGAGCTGATGAGTGGGGCTGCCGGTGGGTGGTGAGCAGCCACTACTTTTTTCCCGTGGGAGCTCCAGCCCCGGAGCACACACAGAGTTGGCACCTATGCTTAGAAGATCTTAAATACCTGTCCCTAATTAATAAAAAAATTGCCAACTGTCCAATTAAAGGCCACAAGCTATTCTGGAAACCAACGAGAACCGGTACTGCTGTTAGGAAACTTTACAGCATGCATTTACCATTAGCCCTGGCTCTCCTAGTTTCAGTACCTTTACAAAATAAACAAGAGCCTCAATTCTGATGTGTAAATTTAGGGCCAGATTCTGATATCCTCACCCATGCTGAGTAGCACAGTACTCCACAAATACTCCCACTGAAGTGGCTGAGACTAGCTGTGGCGTAAAATGCTCTTCGACATGAAAAACCGTATCACAGCAATGCCCTTGCACACTAGCTGCCTCTTTGGCAACATGGACATTAACTCTTTTGGGAAAAGTCAGGTTTTTAGCTAAGTGACTACATGACAAAATAAGTAGATATTCATCACACTTTATGTATTACACATAGCTAGACCTGAAGAAGAGCTCTGTGTAACCTTGAAAAGCTTGTCTTTCTCACCAACAGAAGTTGGTCCAATTAAAGATATTACCACACTCACCTTGCCTAATATGGCTACAACACTGCATACATACTTACTCTGATTATTATAGTTTATAAAATTATGAAGGAACATATGCCCTGACAGCAATCTACTCTGCAAAACCACAGGCCTGTGTATAAACAGCCTTCTTCTTATACCCACTCTAAAGCAGCCAATTTCAATTTTTACAGTAGGCTTTGCCACCAGCAACTCCTACCCTATAAGGAATTCCTGGCAGTGTTCATCTCAGCAAAAACTTGTGGTTGTGCTGTCATTATTATAACCCATGGCATAGGCTTGCTCATCTAACAGTTATCCTCTCTGCACATCCAATTGTTGTGTGAACTCGTTACCAATACTTAGTATCATAGTGAATTTCTTTATGTTCTTAAGCTTCGTGAAGGCAGATGTTAAATATGACTGCACCTAACACTGATCCCTAATTTGATACCTTGCTATTTTGTTATTTTTTTAAAAAAACAATCCTTCAGCCAACTTCAGACCACCTGACATTGCTCATATTCAAGCCAATGTGATGTAATTTAAAAAGCAGGATTTCATATAACACTACTGAATGATTCACTAAAATCCATAAAGATAACATCCACAGAATTCTATTCTTTTTAAAGCAGCTATTGAGTGTATTTGGCAAAGTTTTTTCTCCAGAAATAGTGCTACTTGCTTGGTTCCATAATCCTCTTGGAGGTCAATCATCCAGTCAGGTTCTTGCAATCACTCAGAGTTGTGTAGATACACCCAATGAGATGATTAGGCGTTTCATATTCAGTTTCCCCTTCCCCGCTCCCAATAATATAGGTTCCATTATTTTAGTATGGACTGAAGTCAGACATATGGGACAACAGTATTCAGAACCACTCTTCTTTTAGAAGACTGGTACCACATTTGGTTCTTCCTCCTGCTAATGTCCTAGGATCACATTTGGTTCTCCCTCACCTTAATTTTCTGGTATTTCCTCATTTCTCCATGACTCTTCAAAAGTCATACAGTAAAATCCTTGCCTAACTGAAGTTAACAGGAGTTCTGTCATTGACTTGGTTTCACCCATGTTCTCCTATGCAGTGTGTTTGTAACAAATTCAACTTCATACTTCAGGAAGTGTTTCCTACCTTCAATTCACAGTCTTCATTTACTGCTAAATTTCCAGGCTTTAGATCCTGTAAATAGTAAAGTTTGAGATGGACTTTTACAACAAACAGAAAAATATACTTTTTAAATAAAAACACTTGCATTACGTGAGGGAAGTTGTGAAAGACAGGGTAATTTCTTGCAATAGCCTTGAAAAACCTTATTGAATGTTACGACCTTACTTCTGCTGGGTTATGACCTTACTTCTGTGCTGCCTTTTCATGCAAATTTTTGTTTAGTCCAAAACCCAATTTTTCCTCAAAAAAAAGTTTTGATGGAAAATTTTCAACCAGTTCATTTAATCATTGGCTCTTCTGAACCCTCTCAGTGGGGACCATATCAATTAAAAAACATCCAACCAAAGTGAATCAAGTCAAGAATGATGTGAGAACTACATCTATGGACATACATGCACACAAACATCATCTACAGAATACGAATAAAAAACTGCAAGTATTTTTAATACTGTTTTCACTTACCCTGTGAATTATGCCCGCTGAATGGATATACTGTGAAAACAAAAAGATCTGTTAATTGACACTTGCTGGACTCTCAAATTATTATTTCGGTTCTGCTGAAAATGTGGCCTTATGTCGTACTAAAGTGATCTGAAATTAATGATACACCTTTTAGAAAACAATGAGTCAACCAAATGTGTTGTCATATAAAAAAATTGAAATATCATTAGATACCAACTAGAAAAGTGAAGAGAGATCACAATGTTAGAGGCAGGTGTGACAGAGTTGGACCAGAAGGGTATAGGAGAGTGCTGGAAGGCAGGCATATCAGCCTCAGGATGTGCAGGTCCCTATTCCCTGGATAGCCAAACAAAGACTACTCCAGGCCAATCAGGAAGCTTCTAGAAAGGAGTAGAAACAGCTAGCCTGATTGGGACACCTGAAGCCAATCAGGCACTGGCTGAAACCAGTTAAAAACCTCCCAGTTAGTCAGGTGGGTGTGGGTGTCAGGAGCTGTGGGAGGAAGTTGTGCTGTTGGTGAGACTGAGTGGTGGACAACATATCATACAGCAGGAAGGAGGCCCTGAGGTAAGGGTGAAGTGGAGTTTGAAGAAGCGGGGACTGCTGTGGGGAAGTAGCCCAGAGAATTGTATTGTGTTTTGTGGATAAAAGTTCAGCCATCTTAGCTGACATTATTAGAGTCCCTGGGCTGGAGCCCAGAGTAGAGGGCGAGCCCAGGCTCCCCCCTTTTTCCATCTTCCATACTGGCCTGTGATGAAGGTAACTCACTAGGCGGTGACTCTTGCCAATTATACTGAGAAAGGGAGGTCACTCTGAGGCCTAGATGAGTTTCTGAGGCCCCTAAATCTGCCAGGAAGCGCAGGACCCACAAGTACAAACTTGGAGCTTTGTCACACAGGTGATAACCAGGTTTACATACCTTTACATCAAATACTCAAAGAAAAAAATAAAAGTGTACTCATTTTATGACACAGCTGCAGCTCATTCACCCTATGGATTTCCTGCCAGAGAGATTAGAGAATGATTTTAGAGAAGGACAGGCTGGACTCCTAAAACTAAATTTAAGCTTATAAGATTATTTTTGCTTGCTAAAGAAAGTCTCAAGTATAAAGCTGCTGCTTTTTTCAACCTATAATCATTATTCCTATAGCGCTATTTGAATATTGCTATGGAATCCAGTCATCATTTTTCCTCATTGTTGTGTCCAGAAACTTTCTGGCATTGTTAGAAAAATAAAATCATCCTGAAATTGGGTTGTGAAATATATGGTGTAAAATAAATCATACTGTTTACTTACTGTAAATTCCTGAGCTAGCTATAAGAGATATCTAAACTGCACAATTACAGATTAGGTTCAGATGCCTTTGGTAAAGCCCAGATTGAGGAAAACATGTGCTGTGTTAAGCACAGGTTTAACTTTAGGAAAGCAGATGCTCATCTTTAAGCATGTGCTTAAGCATCCATCCTGAGTAGGTATCCTTCTCTGAATAAAGGCCTGAATGCAAACAAACTTGAAAGTAATCTTAAAACACATTTTAAGTTATTGGAATATTTTCGTCATCTTTTCAGGGCTCTGCGTGAGGACGCTCAAGTTTTCAGAACACACATAACTCAACATAATGAGTGTCCAAGGACTAGATGTTTATACCATACTGAGCAGCACTAGCTATGTTCTGATAGGGACATGCCAATGTGTACATTCCAGTTACTAGGACCTTCTGCAGTTCCGTAGACAGTTTGGTAAATAAGGGAGATAATATTATTGTTACATTACTATTATGTCTAATAATGTTGGTTCCTGAAAAAGGCAACCAGAAAGATGCAAAAGCCAGACTGAGATATATGTAATGTTTGCTTTTTTGGTATTAGTAGCAATTTGAATTAGACTAGTTTTGACAGTCCACTTGGAATAGTGTGCTACATGCTATTGTGCTGCATCTTTGAAATATATCATAGCATGACAATAGACTCTCTAAGCTCACTATATAACCATTGGGAGTTAAATGAAAATCTCTGTGTTATTTGGATTTGTAGTCTCAGTTTAAATGCTCAGAGGCATAACAGTTTTATTCTAACCAAACCACAAGAAGTCAAATACCCGCCTTCATCCTAACACTTTAGAAGAACAACAGTTCTGCCTGGTTCCATCTGTGACTCTCCCAGCTGGGTTAATGGTTCCAACAGTCCACAAAATCTCCACAGAGAACAGAGCAGTTATTGATGAATATTCTGCTGGTATGAATTGTAAACAGAAAATTCCATTTTGTGCAGAGATTCTCCAACTGACTTATAATGGGTGGGTTAGCAGCAGTTATGTCCATATGCAAAGTGCTTTACGAACACTAAACAACCAATCAGGGATGGATCAGGATTGGAACCTAAGTGGCAGGAAAGGACAGTAAGGCCCACCAATCAGCTTGGTGTACTGGGAGTGCAGAGGAGCTCCGAACTTGGTATAGAGCTTAGGCAAATGAGCTCCTTGCCTTCTGGGCAGCCCTCCACAAATCCTGCCCCTATGCATCCCCAAAAGGAACCATGAAGTTATGTTATAAGCCCTATAGTTGCAAAAAGGAAGGAGAGTCACAGATAGGCACTAGGGTTGCCAACTGTCCAAGGTTGTCCTGAGTCTCCAGGAATTAAATATTAAAATTTAACTATCAGTTATATCACGTGATGAAACCTCCAGGAATAGGTCCAATCAAAACTGGCAACCCTAATTGGTGTCCTAGCCATCTTCCTCAGCAGACATATTGTGTATTTTAGTTTTAGATCTCTTTTATGTAAACAGACCAGCACAGGAACTAGTACTTCAAGGTATACACTACTTAAAAACTGGAATAATAAGACAAGGATGAAATGCCTCCCATGCATGTGTTGGTTTTGTGATCTTCTTTCCCTTTGTTGTATTTCAATGGATACATCAGATCATTTAAGGATCTAGAGATTAAGATGATATAGTTAGCTACTATTATTGCATTTAGTGCAAAGGGGAACAAACCTTCAGAGACAAAAATTTAGTGTTTTTTTCCTTTTCCAGGTATGAAATCTAACGGTCAGTACTGGAATCTAGTGACCTGTACCCCTACTTGAAGATAAGGCCCAGCATAGTACAGCAAGGACACAAGCTTCCCATGCAGCTTGACATACAATTTTAGAGTCCATTTATCTCTGCCTGTTGCAAAGACTAAATAACTCCTCAACCCACCATGTTACACAGAGGTTCCCTCTCTCACACCTGACAATTCATTTTGAAAGCCAGCCTGTTCTTGAACTGCTTATAGTAGTGAGTTTACAAGCCCCATTTTGCATTCCTAGTGCGGCTTTCATATTGGGACATATCTGTCTGCCCTTGGCTTTATGTTCTCCTAGACCACCCTTAGCTGATGTGATTATAAAATGGTTTCTTGTTTTGACATAATATGAGCAAAGGGTGCAAGAGGAGTTACAGGAGTTATCTGCCACAGTAGATAAGAAAGCCTGGGAGAGGACTACATATAATGGACATTTTCAGCTGAAGGATCAGTTCCATTTGTGAATTGCCTGCAAACCAAACAGTTCCAGCACCATCACTAGGGAATGAAAAACAACCTCTCATACTCCCTTCCAAAGAACTGACTAGTGTAGAGAGAAGTGGGGAAAGATGTTGGTGCCATGGAATATAGTCTGTAGCACTGCTTCTGCCACTGACTGGAAGGGACTGGCAACTCTGAAGTGCTATTTGTTTTGTGAATGGAAGGGTGAAGTATATCAAGATGAGAGAAGACTGCTTAAAGAAGAGGAAGTCCTGTCACTTAGGTACAGAGTCCTGAGAGTATTCCTATGGAAAGCATTTGTTAGGAGTTAGACTCCCTGCAAAGACTGGTAACAAACAAGGAAAGGGCAGACATCTCCCACCCATGGCCAGTTTTGTTTTTGAGCAACATATATGTCACATATACACTCCAAATTGTTTCTTAATGTCTTCTCACCGAACCACCTAATACTTTAGATACTAAAACAGAATGCAAAACCGTATATAGTCGGGAAATAAACACTAGGCCTAGAGACTTTTGCACAAGAACGTAGGATCTAGAAAAAGGAATTTTAAAAGAATTTCAGCCTCAGGAATTTTAATAAAAATGGGCCTCAGCCACCTTCAGGTAAGAGAATAGTTTTCCTTAAATATCCTACTTTCGCTAATGGTCTCTCCCCCACCGTACCTAGCAATGAGAGTTAGAAATACAAAGGAGGAAAAAACAACTAATTTAAATACGTTGAGTATAATTTACATGTATACTCAACACTCTTCTTAATAAAGAGATGGTGAAACCAAATTATTTAGCACTTCATTTCTGATGCCAGATTTCTTTCATAAATGTTTGTTTCTTTGTAAATCAAGATATTTGAATCCACAATACAGTGTACCCTAATACTGAGGAAACTACTCCAGCTTAGTTCAGAATATTTTCACTTTATGGAATCTCTCTTTAAAAGGGCTCACCAGGTGGAGGGGCAGGGGAGCTGCCACAGAGCTCTCTGTGGGCGGGGCACAAAGTGGAAGTTTCACCTAGAGTGTGAAATTTCCTTGCACTGGCCCTGCCTATTCCCCAGCTTTGCTCCTCTCAGGTTTAGCTTCCCAGCAGCTGGGTCCTCCTCCCTCTAGAGACAGAGAGAAACTATCTGCTCCTGGCTCACTGCCCTCTTACAAGGGCCAGGCTGCTTCCCCACTCAGCCTTTCCCCAGCAGCAGCCCCCTCCAGGCTGCTTTTAACCCCTCCAGGCAGTAGCAGGGTGACCACCCCACTACAGTACCCTATGCAAATTCAGTTCAGTAAGTTACTGCACCCTGTTGGTAAAGTCTTCATCATCAGTCACTTGATAGTAAGTGTTCTTGGCTGCACTTAAAATATAAGGGCAGAGTAAGGAGCCTGATCCAAATTCCCACTGACTTCAACAATTTCTGGACCAACTCCTTTGAGCATTTTAGAGTATAATCAATACAGAAGACTATGGCAAGGGAGTTTGCAAAATGAAGTCTAGCAAATATTTTTTAAGGGAGGAGGGAAAAGGAAATGACTGAATTTAACGCTCATGAAAACAGGAGTCTAACAGCACTAAGTTGAGTCTACCGTAACAAGGGCTGGTGCTGTGGGAGCGTCACTCAGACAAACAGCACTGCAATGTCACTGCCTTTAGATCAGTTCCTTGGAGACTCTTCCAGATAGACAGAGTGCTTGCTCAGAGTGAATTATCGCAAGGAGAAAGCTCCCAAGTATAGTGACATGGATGAGAGGTGAAGTCGTAAAGATTATTGTTGAATGTCTGACTCACAATATGCAAGGACTAAAACATCAAAAATTAATGGATGAATAAAGCTATACGTTTCTGCTGATAATGCTGAGGTTACTAAAGATGTACTCCTCCATATGACCAGATGGAAAGCAGTTTTGCAAATAGTCATGGGAATCATTTCTATTGAAAGATACAGTAAGATTAGGGTATCGAGTATATACTCGTTTACTAGGATTATCTCAGCATCCCAGCAAGATTTGCTGGAACTGGAATGCTCCAGTTTCTCCAAACCCTGGTATGCCAGGTCACCTAAGGAGCTTCCTTCCCATTTCCTCTTTACCCAATGTACTGCTCTGAGTGCTGCATACAACAGCTCTTCACACCTGCTTTCCCAGCTTCCTATGAATGTAGTGCCTCTGAGTAGCAGAGACAGAGACATCCTTTGGGGCTCACAGAGCCTACTCCTGTGGGTGCTCTATGATTGTAGGAGCCTAAATATGTCAGGGCTAATCTATGTATTTTTTTTCACAGTAGGTTTCTAGCCCTTTTCCTTATGATGATATTCTAAAAAGGTAAACCAAGCCCTACAGCTGGAAATTCGTAATTGTTTTTTTCCCTGAATATTAAGTTGGTCTTTTAAGATTCACGAAACCCTTGGGCACAAACCCTTCTCCTTGGAGCAGGGGCAAATGAATAAATGGGGGAGCAGGATTTATGAGGAACAAGATAAAAATATATACACTAAATCTAGGAGAAAACAATACAGATACAAAGGGGTAAATGGACGAAGTAGTGGAGTGAGGTCAGAGGGGAGGGGAAAAGAGCACTCCTAGGAACCCATCACCATAGTATCCAGGCACAATGTGTCCTGTTCTTTTGGTTTCAAATGTTTGAAAGGTCCAAATCAGGAAGAAAAGCTGGTGAGTATCTAACCAGGCATGAGACGCCTGCGTCATTTAAGGCTTGATTCTGCAGTTTACAAAGCACAGGGGGATCCATTATCTTCAGCGAAACTCTGCATGAGTACAAGGCTCTTCTTGTGTGTTGTATATTGCAGGATCTAGGCCTTAAAGACAAAACCTTCACAGAGAAAGAAGTTGCCAAAAATATACATCTAATTCAAAATTCTGCTATTTCATTCCCTTCTCAAGGTGAAGGGAATTAAATTCTACAGAAATGGCTGTCACTCTGGGAAAGACAGGTTTCAGCCTGCTAAACTAGGTCAAGGCACTTTCAGCAATCAAATATGCTAACGTTGTTGAATCACAGCATGTTCATATGGAAAGAATACAGCATCTTTCAAAAGGAAGCTCTTTCCTTTTGGATGCACAGCTTTCAATAGAAGGAAACAACAAAAAATAAACCTTTATGATAAACAACATATGTAAAAATCAGAACACCACATACTGTAATTTAAAAGTTAGAGTCAACGTTTTCATTTGCATTCCTAATCTAGAATGAGAAGGATTCTAATCTTTCATTTATAGGACTCATTCAGAAACATGGGGGTTCAAAAATATTTTTCGGTTAAACAGAATGTTAATAATCATTGTCTATTTTGTGATAAGACAGAAAATATCACATTGCCTTTATATAAATCCATGGTACAACCACATATTGAATACTGCGTGCACCTGTGGTCGCCCCAACTCAAACAATATATATTGGAATTTGAAAAGGTTCAGAAAAGGGCAACAAAAATGATTAGGGGTCTGGAGTGGCTGCCATGTGAGGAGAGATTAATAAGACTGGGACATTTCAGCTTGGAAAAGAGACAACTAAGGGGGGATATGCTAGAAGTCTATAAAATTATGACTGGTGTAGAGAAAGTAAATAAGGAAGTATTATTTACTCTTCCTCATAACACAAGAACTAGGGGTCATCCAATGAAATTACTTGGTAGCAAGTTTTAAACAAACAAAAAAAGTATTTTTTCACACAATGCCCAGTCAACTGTGGAACTTTTTGCCAGATGATGTTATGAAGGCCAAGACTATAACAGATTCAAAAAAGAACTAGATATCTTCATGGAGGATAGGTCCAACAATGGCTGTTAGCCAGGATGGGCAAGATGGTGTCCCTTGTATCTGTTTGCTGGAAGCCAGGAATGGGCGACACAGAGGATGAATCACTTGTTCATTCCCTCTGGGGCACCTGGCATTGGTCACTGTTGGAAAATAGGATACTGGGCTAGATGGAGCTTTGGTCTGACCCAGTATGGCTGTTCTTATGAAAGCCAAGTGAAACAAAACAGAGAACAATGAAAATGGAAATCTGTTTATTTAGCTGAAATGAGGGGAAGACAAACATACACACTGTACAGCAGTTTAGTATACGAGACTGGATGATCCACAGTCATTTATAAACAGTACCATTATTAAAAGACAGTACATATGAGAAGAATATTTTTGACAGCAAAAGGCTCTATAATCTATCAGACAAAGGTATAACAAGATTCAATGATTGGAAGCTGAAGTTAGATAAATTCAAGCTAGAAACAAGATGGAATTTTTTAAACAGTGAGAGTAATTAACCATTGGAACAACTTACCTAGACATGTGGAGATTTTTTCAATACTTGAGGTCTTTAAATCAAAATTAGATGTCTTTTAAAAAAAATATGCTTTAGCTCAACAATAAGATATGGGCTTAATGTAGGAAACTGTGAAATTCTATTGCCTGTGTTATGCAGGATGTCAGACTAGATGATCACAATGGTCCTTTCTAGCCTTAAAATTTATGAATATGTCCATTATCAAATAAAAATATCAAACCCTGAGAAACCTATATCAAACTATGCTTCCAAAAATCATTGAAAAGTGATGATGTTTCAATTGATACTTTTACAGCATCTTTCATCCCCCATCATTGACAATTTTTCAGTAAGATGGTTGACTACTTTTGTGGGGTACAAGGATGAGAGAGTTTTTGACGTTCTAGCTTCTCTCACCCACATTACACATTCATTTGTCACTAAAAATCCAGAATGTGTATTAGCATGTTTTTTCTCTACACCAAGCCACCTCATGCTAGTAGACTTCAGAGATCCTTCAGATCTATTGGGAAAGGCTACATAGAATCATAGAATATCAGGGTAAGAAAGGACCTCAGGAGATCATCTAGTCTAACCCCTTGCTCAAAGCAGGACCAATCCCCAATTAAATCATCCAACAGAGTTTTGTCCCATATCCCTAAATGGCCCCCTCAAGGATTGAATTTACAAGCCTGGGTTTAGCAGGCCAGTGCTCAAACCACTGAGCTGTCCCTCTCCCCACAAAAGTTATGAGATAGAAGTATATTTTAGAATTTCACAGGCAATATCAGAACCCTGATTAGTCAAGGTAATGAAGCCTGTGATCAATCCCATTGACTTCAGTAGGATGAGTCATGTGCTTAAAGCGAGGTATGTGCTTTAGTGCCTTGCTGAATTGGGGCCCAATTCTGTAAGAGGCTGAGGGCTCTCAACTCCCATTAACTCTAATGGGAGTCAAGGACGTTTAGCACTCTTAAGGATAAGTCTTTACTCTGGGATGCCCAAGCCTGAAGGTCTCTGTTCACTTCACCATGAAGGGATTAAAACAAAATTACAATAAGCATAGGTAATATGTGCAAGAAAGAAGATCCCCAGAGATAGTTAATTAAAATAAACAGAACTAACAAGAAAGCCAAAACTGGAAAGACATCACATCTGAGGTAACATCTCCAGTAGAGACAGCAGGGGGAAAGCACTGTTCTCTTAACTACAGCACTTTAAACTGACTTTGAAAAATCTGCAGATTAGCAAATAGGAGACTTTTAAAACTGACCATGTAACCTGGTCCTCTACACTGCCATATGGAAAATCCAAGTTTGATTCTTGGCTTGGGATCAAATCCTGGCCCCACTGAAATCAGTGTCATTGTCTTCCACAGGGTGAGGATTTCACCACTGGTTTCTAATTACCTCAGCTAGCAAGGACTAGGTGTGCAAAAGCAGCAGCACACTCAACTGCTGGGGGAGGATGGACTAAAAACACAGTAGTGACTTTACTGGCTTGTTAAAATAGAAATGTCAATGGCCTACAAGAGTGTCTTCATGGATCAAATGAATTTGCAATTACGAAAATCAGACCATCAGGGCAAGGGATTCAACCCTCACACGTGATGTTTGAAAAAATATAAGCAAATATTCATCATCAAGAGAACACATCCATTGTGGAGAATTCCAGAACCACAATGTCTATAGGGAGATAAACATTTTTTCTCAGGAAATGGATTTAGAGAGCTGCATACAGTTTGCAATATTTGAAAGCTGGGCAAAATTTAACTTGTGAAAGTAAGAAAGTAATAAAAATGGCAAACCTTTAGGCCTTTT
Source organism: Dermatemys mawii (assembly GCA_007922305.1). Lineage (NCBI taxonomy): Eukaryota > Metazoa > Chordata > Testudines > Dermatemydidae > Dermatemys > Dermatemys mawii. The sequence goes on from ML677341.1 coordinate 29,720,479, forward strand.
AACATTTGATAGACCAGGAACTGGATTCGATCTTCAGTTAGCTTCTCATGCTTCATTATCTTACTCAAGTCTGTTCCCATAAACGGCATGACTAGGTAGCTAAAGAAAATCGAGTACAAAATAACTTCATCAAGTCTGTTAAAGTGAAACATGCCAGTACATTACATCTCAATGATACTTAGATATTACAATTCTTACCATTAAGCTACTAGTTAATTTGATCTCCCATTTAATTAAATACCTCTAGAACCAAATAATTTCTACTAATAATAATATGACTTCCATGCTTCACTTTTATCAATTATGATTGCTTGAAGCAGGTACCGAGTAACTCAATCACTGCTTATAGGAAGTTATAGGAAGTTGTCAGTTAATAGGAAATAACAAATTCTGAACAAGATAAAAAGGCCCATGGAAGATCTGTGTTTGCTGAAAAGATAACTAGATAAAAAGCTCTGTAATTTACACATTGTTTACTTTAGAAGAACTCTGATGAGTTATATAAATCAGTGGGTACTATCCATAACAAGATCAACTACATACCTGAGTCAAAGTGACAGGAACAGATCTGATCAAAGTCTGAAGAAGGTATTACTGTAAGGCATGATATCTCAACTTGGAGGTCATGAAAAAGTATAATGGGGTCATGACCACCCTTCACTTCCCATGTTTCTAAATGGGAAGGGAGTCCAGGTATGGAAAAGGTTGAGAACTATTGCTGTATGTCAAGTTGATACTTCAGGCCTAGCCTTAAGAATGGGACAGTTTGGGAGCTCATGTTTTTGAGGGCCTTCAGTAAGCTCACAATTCAGAATCTAGCCTGATGTCCATCTCTGGGCAGGAGGACCAGCCTATAGCAAATAATATAGCCAAATACACTTCCAGCAGTTTAAGGATCAAACCTTAAGGCTGCCCCTGCATGTAATGAAAACTAGACCCAGTTATGAAGTGTAGAAATACATTTGGTCATTGTCTGATCTATAAAGATTTCACCAATTTGTCTTAAAGGATTTTTCTTTGTTTAAAAGCTATGGAGTTTCAATATTTTATGTTCAGTCTTACAATAACTGAGGGTAACGTCACACAGCATCAATGTCATTAAGATAGAAATAGAAAATTTTATTCTCAAACTAAAGAAAAAGCAGCAGACATTGAATGGTAAACCACAGAAAAAGGGGACAATAAGTAGTTCCAAAGAACTACGGCTGTGATTTTCAAAAGAGCCTATGGGAATGAGGCTCCCAAATCCCTTTCAATGGGATTTAGGCACCCAACTCCCTCAGATTTCCTTTGGTGCAAAGTTTAAGCAATTTAATTCAAGTACAATGTGGAGAAACAGAAGATAAGTGGAGGAGCAGAGAATGATACCTCTCTGCTCTCGATCAGTAGATTTATGGCACATGAAAAACATTTCTCACTGATAAAGTGGATGACCTAGACAATAGATTTTAACCTCCAATATGTTGGTGTTCCTGAACAATGAAAGCATAGATGGACATATTATTTTTTCCACAATCTTATCAAAGTCAATTATCGAGAGGCCATAAATATTTGAAGTGAGCTAGAAAGAACTTACTGAATGTTCTAGCAAAAACACAGCGTTTAAGAAAAAAATCTAGAGGATTTACTAACATTTTTGTTAATTTATTATTAATTATTATTATTATTAGAGATATTCAAGCATGCTGAAGGGATTCAGAAGCACTAATCCAGGGGTTCTCAAACTCAGGGTCGTGACCTCTCAGGGGTTCACAATATTATTATGTGAGGGGTTGCAAGCATCAGGCTCCATCCCCCAGCCCTGCTTCACCTCCAGCATTTATAATAGTATTAAATATTTTAAAAAGTTTTTAATTTATGAGGGTGATCACACTCATAAGTGTGAAATGGGAAACTATGGGAAACGGGTAGGGTTGCCAACTTTCTAATAGCACAATATGTCCCGCCCCTCCCAGAAGCCATGCCCATCCCTTCTCCAAGGCCCAGCTCCCTGCTTGCTCCATCCCCCCTCCCGCCATCGCTCACTCTGCGTCACCCTCACTCACTTTCACAGGAGTGGAGCAGGGAGTTGGGATGTGGGAGAGGTGTGAGGGCTCCAGCTGGGGGTGTGGATTCTGGGGTGGGGCCAGGGATGAGGGCTTGGGGTGCTTGGAGAATATAGGGTGCAGGCTCCAGGAGGGAGTTCAGGTGCAGGATGGGACTCCAGCCTGGGGCAGGGGATTGGGGTACATTGGAGGGTGGGGGACTGGTCCCAGTGGCACTTATCGCAGCTCACAGGAAGTAGCCGCCAGGTCCCTGCAACCCCTAGACGCATGGGCAGCCAGGGAGGCTCTGCAGTGCCGAGAGCTGCCCTCACGCCCCCGCAGCTCCCATTGGTCACAGTTCCCAGCTACTGGGAGCATGTGGAGTCTCTCTGCACCTAGGCATGCAAGAATCTGGCAGCCACTTCCGCGAGCCACGTGGAGTCAAGGCAGGTAGGAAACCTGTAGAATGTGGTGTCAGAGAGCTGTCCAGCAGCCTCTTGTTCATATTCTGACCTGTTCATGATGACAAAGGAGGTGCTATAGTCATCATGAATAGGTCGGAGTATGAATGAGAGGCTCCTAGACAACTCTCTGACACCACATTCTACAGACCATAACCCTCTCACCCCACTGTGAGGTACCAAAAGAAACTACACCATCTGCTAAAGAAACTTCCTGAAGAAGCACAGGAATAAATCTACATTGACACACCCCCTAAAACTCCAACCAAGGGTATTCTATCTGCTACTCAAAATCCATAAACCTGGGAATCCTGGACGGCCCATCATCTCAGGTACTGGCACCCTGACAGCAGGATTGTCTGGCTAGACTTTCTCCTCAGGCCCTATGCTACCAGCACTCCCAGCTATCTTCAAGACACATAAACACCAGCCTATACCGGAAATCTACTGACCGCTATCCTTATCAACACGCATCCAGCTTTCATCAAGACCCCACCACCAATCCATTGTCTACAGCCAAGCTCTAAGATACAACTGTATTTGCTCCAATCCTTCAGACAGAGACAAACACCTACAGAATTTCTATCAAGCATTCTTAAAACTACAATACCTACCTGCTGAAGCAAAAAAAAAAAAAAAAAGACTGACAGAGGCAGAAGAGTACCCAGAAGTCACCTACTAGAAGACAGGACCAACAAAGAAAGTAACAGAACGCCATTAGCAGCCCGCAACTAAAACCTCTCCAGTGCATCATCAAGGATCTACAATCTATCCTGAAGGATGATCCCTCACTCTCACAGACCTCGGGAGACAGGCCAGTCCTCGCTTACAGACAGAGCCCAAATCTGAAGCAAATACTCACCAGCAACTACACACCACACAACAAAAATACTAACTCAGGAACCAAACCCTGCAACAAATCCCATTGCCAACTCTGTCCACATATCTATTCAAGGGACACCAGCCACACCATCAGGGGCTTGTTCACCCTGCACATCTACCAATGTGATATATGCCATCATGCGCTAGCAATACCCCTTTGCTATGTACCTTGGGCAAACTGGACAGTCTCTACACAAAAGAATAATTGGACACAAATATGACATCAGGAATTATAACATTTAAAAACCAGTTGGAGAACACTTCAGTCTCCCTGGTCACTCAATAACAGATTTAAAAGTGTCAATTCTTCAACAAAAAAAACTTCAAAACCAGACTCCAATTAGAAACTTTAGAACATTTCTTCTGTGCAAATTATTGTGCTTCTGTGCAAATTTTTGTGCATGCAGTGTTTTGCCGTGTGCGCAGGGTTTAGGATCTGTGTGCACGCACACGCGCACAGCAAGGGGACATACTAATTTTCCCCTACTGTTACTCATACCTTCTTGTCAACTCTTTGAAATGGGCCACCCTCATTACCACTACAGAGGTGATTTTTCCTCCCTTGGTACTCTACTGTTAATTGAATTGTCTCGTTAGCACTGATCCCGCACTTGGTAAGGCAATTCCCATCTTTTCACGTATTGTATATATATATACACCTGCTACTGTATTTTCCATTCCATGCAGCTGAAGAAGTGGGTTTTAGACCACAAAAGCTTATGCTCAAATACAATTTTTAGTCTCTAAGGTGCCACAAGGACTCCTCGTTATTTTTGCTGATACAGACTAACACGGCTACCACTCTGAAACGTATTGTAGTTTGGTGACACAAAAACACTGGTTGGGACAGGGACCCATTGTTCTAGGTATTGGACAAATGTATGTGAAGATACAGTTCCTGCCCCACACGTCTTACAATCCAAGGGCCTGGGCCTATTATCTGATATATATGGATAGCCACCTCCACCCATGCAGACCACTGCCAATTCCTTTAATTTAGGACAAAATGCAACTGGTGAATGTGAGAAACAACAGGATGGGAAGGAGGTCATTTGATTACACTAACTCGAGATACATATATATGTCACCCCCAAGGAGATTACTTAGATTCCTGGTACTTTGTGTGCTGGTCATCAGAGAGAGGCACACAGTCCCTGGTAGGGAGGGGGAGCCAAAGGCAGATTCAGAGTCTGCTCGGCAACCAACAGAGAGAGAGAGAGATGCCTTTCCCAGGTTGCTCAGGAGAGAGTAGAGTGACCAAATGTCCCAATTTCATAGGGACAGTCCCGATTTTGGGGTCTTTTTCTTATATATGCTCCTATTAGCCTCCATCCCCTGTCCCAATTTTTCACACTTGCTGTCTGGTCATCCTAGGAGAGAGAAGAAGCCATTTTGGAGCAGTCTGGACTCTGGAGTCAGCCAGGCAACAGGCAGAACTGGCCTCTGGAGACTGGAAAGCACGGTCCCTCAGCCTGGGCTTTTCCCTCTCCAAAGGTGACTTCCACTTTGTAGAGTTTTGATCTCTATGTGTGATCAGTCACCATGTGGCCAGCTCTGCTCTGACTGTGTGCTAATCCAGAGCTGCTGCCTGCTGTGAGTGTGTCTGAGCACTGGGCTGGGAGATTAAAATCCAGATTTTATTAGAGTTTTGCAATCTTCACCTTGAGCCCTACACCCCTTTGTGGTGAGGGGAAATCCTATCACCAGAAGGAGCCTGACTCCTGCATGAAGAGGACACCTGTCAGCAGTGGCTGTCAGCCTTCTGCAGTGACTGAGGAGTCCAGAGCCATCTCTGAACCTGAGGATCTGTGGCGGAGTTGTGAGTCACCACCTTTAAATTAGCTAGTCAGGGAAATAGTTTGGGAGACCACTTCCCAGGGAGCAGCATTTTGGAGGTGGAAGTTTCGTATTTGGGCTTGGCTACACTGGCACTTTATACCACAATAAAGCCTCCCAGAGCGCTCTACCTTATTCCCCCTCCACACTGGCAAGGCACCTAGAGCACTCTGACTCCCCGGCTGGAGCGCTCCTGGTACTCCACCTCCCCAAGAGGATTAACAGCTGTTGTGTATTGGGTACAGAAACTGCAGCTCCAGTCTAAATGAGAAGTAACGTTACTACACTCTAATTGACCTCCGGAAACTCCCCATAATCCCCTTAAGATAAGTGGCCTCTCTTCCCTTTGTTGTGAAATGCTGCAGGAACACGGAAGTGAAAAGCACGTTTCAGCCACTTGAATGCTGGGATAGCTGCCCATAATGTACTGTTTCCAATGCCACTGCAAGTGTCGCAAATGTGGCCACGCCAGTGCGCTTGCAGCTGTCAGTGTGGACAGACTGGAGCACTTTCCCTAGTGCGCTCTCCGAAGGCTGGTTTAACACAAAGCGCTCTACAGCTGCAAGTGTAGCCAAGCCCTAAAATGTTTGCTAACCGCACATGCCCTAATCCCAGACGAGCTTTTAACTGCAACACATCTTGAGTGTGGTATGTGATGAGTTCTGTGCTGCTCTGTTCCTTTGGGGCAGAGAGTTTGTTTATAAACAGAGGCAGGGTAATTAAGATAACAAAAGGCTTGTCACTAAATTAAATTAAGGATAGTTAGATGATCCTGAAAGCACTGCCTGGCACTCCAGTTAAAAAAATACAAAACAATGGGTAGGAATAAATGGTGAGAAAAGAGAGAGGTAAATAATAGTGTCCCCCAGGAGTCTGTACTGGGACTTGTGCTGTTCAACATATTCTTAAATGATCTGGAAAAAAGGATAAACAGTGAGGTGGCAAAATTTGCAGATGATACAAAATTGGCAGATGATACTAAAGATAGTTAAGTCCAAAGCTGACTGCAAAGAGTTACAAAGGGGTCTCATAAAACTAGGTGACTTAGCAACACAATGGCAGATGAAATTCAATGTTAATAAATGCAAAGTAATGCACATGGCAAAATATAATCCCAACTATCCATACAAAATGATGGGGTCTAAATTAGCTGTTACCTGTCAAGAAAGAGATCTTGTGGATAGTTCTCTGAAAACATCTGCTCAACATCCATGGCAATCAAAAAAGCTAACAGAATACTAGAAATCATTAGGAAAGGGATAGATTATAAAATGGAAAATATGATATTGCCTCTCTATAAATCCATGGTACCCTCACATATTGCATACTGTGTGCAGACTTGGTCATCCCATCTCAAAAAAGATATATTGGATTTAGAAAAGATACAGAGAAGGGCAACAAAAATGTTTAGGGGGTATTGAATGCCTTCTATATGAGGAGAGATTAAAAAGACTGGGACTTTTCAGCTTGGAAAGGAGATGTCTAAAGGGGGATATGATAGAGATCTATAAAATCATGACTGGTGTGGAGAAAGTGAATAAGGAAATGTAATTTACTCCTTCACATAACACAATAACTAGAGGCTACCCAATGAAATTAAAAGGCAGCAGACTTAAAATAAACAAAATAAAATATTTCTTCATGGTCAACCATGTAATTCATTGCCAGGGGATGTTGTGAAGACCAAAACTATAACAGGGTTTGAACAGAACTAGATAAGTTCATGGAGGATAAGTCCATCAATGGCTATTAGCCGGGGGCAGGGGAAACAGAGGGCAGTGATCCAACACCGTATTCTGCATTTCCCTAACCTCTGTTTGCCAGAAGCTGGGTGATGGGATGAATCATTTTGATGATTGCCATGTTGTATTCATTTCCTCTGAAGCATCTGATATTGGTCACTGCTGGAAGACAGGATATTGGGCTAGATGGACCATTGGTCTTCCCCAGTATGGCTATTCTTATGTTTATATAGATCCCAGATGTATGTGCATTCCGCTGTAATCCACTAGATCCCACTCCCTTCCCAGAGCTGAGACAGAATCCAGGAATCCTGATGGAGGCTCTCTCTTCAAAGAGTTAATAACTAAGTAAGAATATACATTCAAATTTTAAACCTAACCACTGTTCCTTAAGTGACTTGCCAGAAGGTGTCAGAATATGTTAGTATTAGCGCTGAATGGTTCTAATATTTATTTAATTTTCTTTTAGTAGGAATTAAATACAGTGCTCCTGTCAACTAATTGTTAAGTTATCTGCCAAAAAAACTAGAGTTTTCAAGTGCCTAAGCAAGCCCCGGAATCACAGCTAAAAATTATGCTACCCTACCAAAATCTGAAATGGTGCCTCTGCCACTTCCTGAACTGTGTCCTCAAGCCAGGGGGTAAGGAATTGGGGGTTTTGTTATCTGCTGCCTATTAAATCTGCAGAGGGACTTGCCACATTATTCCACTTGTGAGCCTCTTGGGCTGCACTGAACCCAGTCAGCCACATTGCTAACTGCTGCACAGATTATATTGTGGTCACAGATCATCAAGAGCCCCTACAGAGTACGCATACCAACAGGACACTAATTTTACGTTTGCTATATCAGGTCACATGACTGGGGAAATTCATGGGTATTGCAGGGGCCCCAGTGACCATGAGAATAGTATTTTACCCTGATATATTTATCTTCTGTTTAATACAATAATATATTTAAGATAGTAATTATATGTGTTTGTGTTATTTCATGGAAGTCTCCAACTATCTGGCAAGTAAGTGGTGGTTACCCAGTGATTAGAATTTTCCTCCCAAGCTTCCCTGATGACCCTGCCAGGAACGAGCAAGGGAATGGAGGCACCACCAAATAAATTCATATGAGAAGAAAAAGAAGTTACACCCTGCTGAATGTATGGCACGATCCCAAAGAATCCAGGCCTGTCCATCAAAACCCATAAGGAGATTGGTGCTAAAGGCGCTCGTTGGTATAACAACATTCATCAAGGAAGAAAGGGAAATTAATTAAGGAAAATATTTTACTTCACTTGTACAATTATCTGCTAAATATTTTCACTTCCAAAAGTGTAGTTGAATATTATGAGGTAAGTCCTAACCTTAGATATACCAGATCAAGACACAGCAGGTTGGACTGTCAGAGTGGTTAAGCACTGGAATAAATTGCCCAAGGAATTATGGAATGTTATGGAATCTCTGTCATTGTAGATTTTTAAGAGCAGGTTAGACAAATTAACTATCATCTAGGGATGATCTAGATAATACTTAGTCTTGCCACAAGCTCAGGGGACTGGACTAAATGACCTCTTGAGGTGCCATCCAGTCCTATGATTCTATGGTAAAGTTAACTGTATGCTCCATGGGTAGTCCTGACAAAGCAACACAACTACTCACAGTGCAGAAAGTTCAACATAAGCATAAATCTTTGCAGGATCAGGGTCCTATCTTTGCACTTCTTGAGCTAAAGAAGATGTGGGAGTATGGGAGTATGTGGGGGAAATGGGCAGATGCCACCTGGGACAACACCTGGGGTCTCAGAAAGGGTGGGCTTTGGCTCCAATGCCTCTTCCGCACTGTCTGGCAGATTGATGCTGATGACAGACCTAAGTGTATGCTTCCCTTTAAAAAGAAGGGGTAGGAGCCACATCAAAGTATGCTCCTTCCAATTCCTAAAGGATTCAGACAGGACTAATACCCCAGGGGACTGGCAATGATGGAACTGCCTGTCCTAACACTCCTGTTTCTAGCCACGAGGCAGCTGCATTATAGTAAGATCAAATTCATATTGCAGACCAAACAAGCTCCCACATGACTAGTTAGCAAAAGGTAAACAATCAAATCTCCCCTTGAATGACTCATCTGACCTTTAATGCACAAAAGCTTCCTCTCATTTCTGTTTTAACGGTAAACACATTTGTACTTGCTTACATTGGACAGCTTGCTGAGAGTGTGTACAACACATTTGCAGCAGTCTGCTGCACTTCTAGTCATGAAAAGAAGCCCCTATCCACCTCTTGCACCCTCAGAACTCCTGGATGATGTTTTACCCAGCCTGCTAGGCACTTTAGATTGTAAAGTCTCTGCCTCAAAGGCCTGCGTGAATAGAGGGGGCACTCAGTCCCCATATTTGAGCTTAACTCAATGTTTGTGCTTCATTTTCTACTTTTTTTATTTTTAACTTTGTATTTTTAAACAACATGGGATAGATTTGTACTACCAGAGGAATGATTTCAAAACATTTGGACCCAACTGACCCCAGTTATAATAGAGGAAACATACTACAATCTACTGAAGGTTTACTATGAATGTACAACAATTTAAATGAGATCAGAATTTGGCCCTTTGTTTTTCTGATATGAAATCAATATGTTAAGCCTAGAATTTTCAAAGGTGCTTAAGGGAGGGATGCACCAATTCCCATGGAGTTTCAATGGCAGGTAGGCACCTAGCTCTCTTACAATCTTTTGAAATTTTATAGGCATGCACATTAACTGAAATTCAGAAATGACCCATAAGCTAATGCCTATAATTTCCCATGGAATCAAAAACTTACAAATCATTAAATTTCTCCAGTGTTACATCTGGTGTGAACACATCCAAAATTCCAATAACCTAAAAACAGGAGAGAGAAAAAAACAGAAATATATAGATTAAGATTTCATTGATACAAAATCCCCAAGCCACATCATAAAAGAAGAAATATAATGGAGAACATTACCAAAATGAGACATTTGTTACAAACAGAAAGATGAGAAGCAGCTTGCCTATAGCAAAGCACACAACATCTAGGGTAAAGAAAGTCTGTCACCCATTATCCATCAACTTTCACCTCCATCACTAGGTCTTGCTAGACCTAAGGATAAACAAGCTTTAAACATACACTTTTTTATATATAAGCAAGGCTGAAAGATAATTATATAAAACAGCGATAAAACTGCTCATCCTGAAGGATTCCAAAGTGTTTTACAAAGAAACTAAAAGTTTGCCACACTGTGCACACAAGAATAGTCCATCATTGTTATTTGGTCACCTCTGGGAAAAAGTGAGCCAACTGTGGGTCAATGTATAGTAACACTAAACAATTTAGGAGAGCAAATAAAATGAATTTTCTAAATTCATCTGCAGGGGAATTTTGGTAGGCAGAATATAATTGCCAAAATGGAATTTGTTCAGGATCCTGGGACTAAACTTGTTTATTCCTGTGAAAAGGGCTAATTGGCCTTAAGTGACCATAAGTCATCAAGAATGCAGTTGGGAATTTAACAGCTCTATATCTTGGATTCTCCTTAACGATACTCTGTGTATCTCAACAAAATTACAACATAAACATATCTTTCCCTGATTTTCCATTGCTAAGTCCTTTAATGGAATGAGACCAGTTGGCTGGATATACTTAGAGTCACTGCCAACACTCCACTCAAGTAAATTAACCATCCGTAAATTAAATATTGGAAAAATACAATAATCAGGACTAGCAGTTTATCATGCTTTCTGGCATTATCATGAAATAAAGGATCAACATTAGAAACGATTTTAAAACCTGCTTTGAGAATACCAAATTGCCTCTTTCCTTCCAGTATTTAAGAGGTATTACCAAAGATTTTTAAAAATCAAAACAATACAGGAAGTGAAGAGAACAAGGGGTGAAATAAATAAAGATAAGGAATAGGATTTTTTTCATTTAAATCTTTAAATATAAAAAGTCTTTTCTCCCCTTCAAAAATCCCTTACACACAAACTTTCACCTTTTTCAATTATTTCAAAAGTTTACAGGAAGATTTCTTAAAGTTAGCCAGGACACAATCAAACAAATATGGTGATGAGTGCAGCATAAAATCCCTATATATTAAATACCCAGATACGAAAACTTTATCTTTGCATCCATGCTGAACCTTTGGAAGCTCTACTAAGCATATCATTTTCCTGGAGTTTGTAATATAGTCTTTTTGAAGCCATTAAAAGAACAATTAAAAAATGAAAGAACCACCTGTAAGCGAGTCCGTAGTGGGCCCCCAGGCCACAGGGGTGGTGGGGAGCTACTGGCTCGCTTCCGCACGTCGGCCCCACCTCCTGGTCACCAGGGAATTAGCGGTGGAGGTGGGGTGCCCACAAAGTTGTCCGCGCGCCCCTCAGGCAGGGGAGCGCCCACAAGGTTATCCGCGCGCCCCTCAGGCAGGGGAGCGCCCACAAGGTTGTCCGCGCG
>ML677341.1:29731890-29786422 GCA_007922305.1 Dermatemys mawii
GCGCCCACAAGGTGATCAGCGCGCCCCTCAGGCAGGGGAGCGCCCACTAGAGTTTAGGGTGTAACTCACAGTCGAGTGGGCACCAGCAGTCGTCAGGATCCTCAGTAAGCGGGGGTTCTGGATCCCCGTCAGCGGCCGCCTCGGCTGCCCACGGGTCACTGTCGGGCTCCGGCAGTACCTCGGGGTACTCAGCTGCTAGCCACGGGGGTTCTCCTGCAGTGTCCGCCTCCGTTGGCCACGGGTCCCGGCCGGTGTCTGGGAGCCCCTCGGGGTACTCGGCAGCCGGCAGGTCTGGAAGCCGCAGGCTGTCCCCTAGATCAGGGCTCCCTGGCTTGGCAGCAGGGGAGGGAGGGAGCAGCCCGCGGCCTGCGTCTGCCTCCTTCCCCGGGGCAGCCCTGACTGAGCGGCGGGCCCTGCCCTTTGTACTTCCTGCCCCACCCTTCCGCTTCCTGGGGGCGGGGCCAGCTTGGTCAGGGCCTGCCCACTCCGGCCGCCAGGGGGGTTCTGTTCCCTCGGGCTCAGAGGGAGGCCACCCAGCCTCCCTACACCATCCCACTAAATATTAATAAGACCCATTACTAGACCACCAAAAATAAAGTAAAAGAGGATGTATTCAAAACCATGCTTTAAAGTGCTGAAGTTATAGCACAGGAGTAGGCAACCTATGGCACAGTTGCGAAAGGCGGCACAAGAACTGATTTTCAATGGCACTCTCACTGCCTGGGTCCTGGTCACCAGTTTGGGGGGGGATCTGCATTTTAATTTAATTTTAAATGAAGATTCTTATACATTTTAAAAACCTTATTTACTTTACATACAACAATAGTTTAGTTCTATATTAAAGACTTACAGAAAGAGACCTTCTAAAAACGTTAAATGTATTACTGGCATGCGAAACCTTAAATTAGAGTGAATAAATGAAGACTCGGCATACCACTTCTGAAAGGTTGCTGACCCCTGTTATAGTAAGTATTTTATTTTTCAGATTTCCACAGCAGAGTTATATAAATATCCACCACAGAAACTTTTCACTCATGATGAAGAAAGTGACACTGTAGCTGAATCATGGAATTCTAAGGGTTTTGCTTCTAGTTAAAATTGTGCCTGTACACTTTTCTAAAGCTGCACCTCGCTGTATCTACATTTCAAAAATTCTTAAAATATATATAGATAGCATCTAAAGAATGTGTCATTAGAAATGGAAAGTTTAGTGTCTGAGCTCCAATCTGGTCCATCAAGTGCTTTCTCTTTCCATTAAAACCCACTACTTCCTGGGAAGAAGTGTTCCTTGTCCTCTAATCAATAAGATTTCTCTGTACTAATTTACTCTAACTGTTGCCCTATATCTTGTCTATCTTGTAAGCTGCATGATGATGACAGTAGGCTTCAGCAGGAAAAGTAACTAATACCATAGAAGATGAGGCAATATACTGATGCTGCACCACATGGATTTGCAACCAGTATCCTTAAGGCAAACAAAGAATGGGAACCTGTATTATGCTCCTTTTCTTGCTGTGAAACATGGGAAGCTGGAAAAGGTGTTTCAACAGAACATACCAGCCAAAAATCAAAGAGATTAGTAAAGCACATTAAAATTCCCCTTCATTTCCCATTAAAGTTAGAGGGAGTATATTAGTTACTTGTACTATCCTGTTAGTTCACAACAGGATTTATCCTGAGAGGCAAAGAACTGAACTGATATTTTTCAGGTAAACTGGCAAACTAATTGAGACAACCTTGTCATCTGTCTAAACACTAAACTTCATTCTTAACACCTTGAAGGAAATGTCAGAAGACCAATGTAGAGGGCACAATAGGAACTGAACACAGAATATTTTTATAAACATACAGTGGAAGGTAGTTCCCCTTTTATTGTCATACCCATTTGATTTGATAAACTAGTTTCTTGTTTTTCATAATGGATTTTCTAAAGCCAGTTTACCTGAAAAATATCAGTTCAGTTCTTTGCCTCTCAGGATAAATCCTGTTGTGAACTAACTGAAAAGTTAGTTTTCTTTACCAAAAGAAAGATATGAGTTTGGTCCCGCAGAGGTGACCCAGGCCTGCCCAGAGTGGGCTTAGTGAGTGAGGGCAGTGACTTCAACAGATGTTACTGAGCATGCTCAGTCCATCTGAACATGCTTAGTACAAGGCAAGCAGCAAATCTGTGGGGGCATGTTACCCTGCATTCTGCCCCCGACGTCTACAAAGATTCTGGTGCCCTTACTGGGAAGCGGTGACTGAAAAATATTTGGGATCATGGTGGATAATCAGCTGAACATATGCTCCCAGTGCAAAGCTGTGACAAAAGGACTAATGTTATCTTTGGAGGCATAAACAGGGGAATCTCAAGGAGGAACACAGAGGTTATTTTAGCTCTTTCTTTGGCAGTGGTGCAACTGTACTAAAATATTGTGTCCAGTTCTGGTGTCCACAATTCAAGAAAGATGTTAATAAATTTGAGAGGGCTCAGAGAGGAGCCAAGAAAATGATTACAGGATTAGAACACATGCCTTATAATGACAGAATCAGGGAGCCCACTCTAGTTAGCTTAAGAAAGGACAGTTAAAGGGTGACTTGATCGCAGTCTTTAAGTATCTATATGGGGAACAAATATTTCCTAATGGGCTCTTCAGTCTAGCAGACAGAGGTATAACAAAATCCAATGTCTGGAAGTGGAAGCTAGACAACTTTAGATTGGACATAGGGAGTAAATGTTTTACAGTAAGGATAATTAACCACTGGAACAATTTACCAAGGGTTATGATGGAGTCTCCATCACTGACAATTTTTAAAATCAAGATTTTTTTAAAAAAATATATGCTCTAGTTCAAAAGGAATTATTTTGGAGAAGTTCTATAGCCTGTGTTCCACAGGTCAGATTAGATGATCACTATAGTCCCTTCTGGCCTTGGAATCTATGAAAAACATTCTTCAATTATATTCTGATTGCTTCACCAGTGCACTTGCTGTTATTAGAGACACAAGTTCTGTGGACAAGGAATGCTACTATGATAGGGGTGGGCAAACTTTTTGGCCTGAGGGCCACATCGGGTTTGCAAAATTATATGGCGGGTTGGGTAGGGAAGGCTCTGCCCCCAATCCGGCCACCTCCTACTTCCCGCTCCCTGACTGCCCCCGCAGAATCCCCGACCCATCCAACCCCCCTGACCTTGTCCCCTGACTGCCCCTTCCAGAGACCCCATACCACCTCCCAGGACCCCACCCCCTACCCAATTCCCCTGCTCTCTGTTCCCTGATTGCCCCGCCCCCTATTCACCCTTCCGCCCCCTAACCACCACGGCGGAACCCCACCCTCTATCTAACCCACCCTGCTCCCTGACTTCTCCCTTCAGAGCCCCCGCACAACCACCACCCCAGAACCCCCCCAACCTGCCCCTTTTGCACTCCCCATTGGCAGTCCTACTAGTAGGGACCTGGCAGGGCTGCAGATGGGGGGGAGCACAAAAAGAGCAACAACGTTACAATGCTGCTGTGACAGCGCTTTAAGCCAGGTCCTTTTAAAGCGCTGCTGCAGCAGCGCTTTAAGGTCCCTGTCCCTTTTGCTCCCCCGCAAGCTGCTGACAGGGGAGAGGGGCAAAAGGAACAGCTAACCAGCTCCAGGCAGGGGGAGGCTGACTGCTGATTCACTAGCCCCGCCCCTTCCATCCGAGGCTCCGCCCCTTCCGGGGAAGCTCCCCCTCCCGCCCCCGTACCAGTAAGTCAAAAATTTTATTTTCACCCCTGGGCGGGAGCAGCCTCCCCAGCCGGGGGGCCAGATGGGACAGTCCCGCAGGCCGGATCTGGCCCGTGGGCCATAGTTTGCCCACCCTTGCTATAACAGCTGCCCCTGCTGTGGGGTGTGCATTAATTGCAGATCACACAATTTATTTCCTGCAGGGTTAGCTCCATTTTGTGCACATTTATATCTCATATTACATCAATTATCTCTCACATCACAGGGTCTCTGCATTCCTGTAGTGTTCTAAAGACACCCCCATCCTTTTTCCTCTTTAAACTACCTTGCCACCAGGCCTGTACTGCAGTCACCTTTCTTCCTCAATAGGTCTCTCTTCAGTGGCTGTCCTTTCCACTTCACCAAAGAAAAGGATCACTTCTGATAGATAGAGAACGCCCTTCTCTCTCCTCCACGTAATCCTGACAGGCTGAGAACTCTGCCCTTCTAAGAGTCCCCACATAAATCCATCCCCCCATTTTATAAAAGAATGAATAACTGTAACAGGGCACACGCTGTGCCCCTCCGGTTCAGTCCTTCTCCCCCTCTTCACAGAGACTCAGGGACAATTCAGGCTGGTGCTCTTTTATGTATGATCAAGTCCCCAACACCAGTTTCCAACTATATACAGGCTTTTTACAACAACTTGGCCTACCACAGGCCTGGCCAGCAACAGAGTAGACTTCCATCTCCCGCTGAGCCTGACCTTCCCCTCCTGTTCTCACTTCCTCCCAGCCTTATAGCTCCTGTTAATGAGGCTGGCAGGTGTGGTCAGTCACCAGGCAAGCATCAGGCTATCTACCGAGCCCCAGTCCAATCCCCTTGACTGGGGCTGGAATGGCAGGAGCTGATTAAAGCCTCTACACCATGCTACAATAACCAAGAAGAAAAAGTAGCAGAACAATCAGGAGAAAATTTCTCTACCCATTCTCTGCTGTCCTGAGAGTTGAAGGAAATGATGCTCTTTGTAAAATAAAAGCACATCAGGACTCACATGAATACTGCAGGCTGACTTGTGTGGTGAGGAAATAACACTCCAGCAACATGACTGAGGGGTGATGTCAGCAGGCCTACAGACTCTCAAATCAGGCTTGAGTAGTTCCATTCTTTTCTCTGAGAGGTCTCAGAAAGTAATATTTGCTTTCTCATCTGCCCTGAGGGTTCTTTTCTGTGATGTACTGCAGGGTTCTATTCTGTCACTCATCCTGTTCAGTGTGTATATAGGGCCAGTAAGGCAGACAGAAAGAAGGTGTGGGTTGCAGTGACATTAGTATGCTGATGACCCTCAATTTGACATCTTTGTTTGATTGGCTCAAGTCTGTGCAATTGATTTTTGCTTTCCTAGTGTCTAGCCAAGGCTGGGGCTTGGATGATAGCTAGTAGCTGAAGCTTGGTCCAGAAAGGAAAATTGGTAGGTTGTCAAAAAACAACAAAGGAAGTGACAGAAGTGCTATATGTCACTGCACTGAAAATTTTCCAGCCTTTTGTTACTGAAGTTCATGACTTGGGGATTCTGTTAGATCCTTAGCTGTTATGAATATACAGACAGCAAAGGACTCATTACTCTTCCTGTTGCCATCCAAGATGCATGTTTTAATCTATAACTTCCTTCCTGCTTTGGGTTTTATTTATCTTAGAAACTGCCACTGTTCCCATGTTTCAACTGGCAGTTGAGATCAGTCAAGATGTTTGAGCTGACAGTCCCAAGATTTGTTCAGCTGGGGACAGGCAGTTTCTCAGCAAAGGGCACTTTACTCTGGAACAAGTTCCTCCCTTGGTCTGACATAACCTGAAATTATTTGCATTAAGGACACGTTGGAAAGCCTATCTATTACTCAGGCATGTTGTAGGTAGATGAATGGGTGGAGAGGAGAACATCAGTTGAGATGGGATTGGGGCTATTTTAGCTTTGACACTGCCTTGGGATGAATTATTTTGTAAAATGCATTTTAAATTGTTCATGGATATAGAGTTTCCTGATAAACGCACTGTATAAGTCTAAACAAATAGCTCTACAATATGAGCATTTTGCAAAACACAAAGTTCAATTTATTTAATATTTTCTATCTAAAAACTGGAGGGCTGTAGCTTACTCAGAAAAATATATGGAGACTGTGAGCTGATCTGGTATCTAATACACAGCTGAATTCTCTCCAAAAGTCAGGAAAAAGTAAACAAATTTTATATTATAAAACATACATTGCTTTTTGGACATGGGAATACACTAGAGAACAATCAGTAAATCAGATAATGAATAGGAGAACAGTATAGACTTTCTTCTAAATAAATCTTGAATCTGAATCTGTAAATGTAGTGTTATAAGAAAGAGAACATCTGTAGCACATGAACCAATTCAAAACTTGTAAATATTATAGGTCACTTATCAAGGGGTTAAGACCCAAAATGTGTTCTGAAATTCTATTTGGAAGGGTTGCGTCAGGGATGTCCTCTAGATTTTATCAATAGGATATTTAAAAACATTTCACTCCATTGCTGAGAAATTAAAATAAATTATTTTAACAACAGACATTGTTTTTGAGCATCATAAAATCCACCCCTGATTATTCAGTACTCCCACTGGTGGCTTTGCAACAGCCATTAACTAACAAATAGTCCCAAGAGGACACCAAGATGGATTTAATAGAGATCACTATACAAATTATTGTTGAATGAAAACAAGCATGTTAATGCCAGCTCCATTCGGTGCGCAGAACAGAAACGAAAATCGTTTGTCAAATGGAAGTAACAAAGGCCCATATCCTGCAAGTACTTGCACGTATTTAACTTTATGTTCCATTGATCTCAGTGGGAAGATTCATGGGCAGAGAGGTAAGCAAACATGTGTTTGCAGGATCAGGTCCGAAAATGGTACATTAAAATATTTGTACCCTTCTGGGTATTTTCTTTTCTGATCATATTAAACCTATATAATGTAGAGAGTTTTAAAGGTCACAATTAAAGTCAAGTTCAGAAGAAGAAAAAACTGCTTAAAAATTATCCCATTGGTAAATAGCCTGTTTTTCTGTATGGACTGATGCCTTGACCTCCACAATATCCTCCATCAGCTTATACCCAGAACTTTTCAAATTAAAGGTAAACACAAAAGATTAAAAGAAGATGGACACTGTTGCTACTAGCTTAAGTAGTTCATTTTGAAGTTCGGATACAAATGGAACAGAATATCCCATGTTCTCACTTCTCTGCTCCACAAACACAACAACCATCACACACACAAAACCTCTGTGGTCTCACATCACTTCTGCACATGGATTCAGCAGCATATGGCTGAAGTGAAGACTTCATTGCCTTCATAAAATTGGTTCTCAAACTCCTTTTTTTGCAAATCACTTGAAAATTGCTGAGGGACTCAGCGGACCACTTAATGATCTTTTTAAATGTTGTTTGTACCATTAGCTAACTACTGTAAAGCACTTTGGATAAAAGCGCTATATAAAAAACCCCTTAATATAATTAAAGTTCTACAAATATAATATAATTTTGTTCTACAAATAAAAGCACACAACTCGTATCTTAATATTAATAGTCTTACCTTTCTAAAGCGATGGATGTGCCCTCTTTCCCCTGCCAAAGCAGCCCCTGAGCTGGGGCTGGGAAGGAGGAACATCTCTCCCGGCAGCCACAGCCCTGGAGCTGGAGAAAGTTGCCACTTTCTCTGGCCGCTGCAGCCCTGCACATCCCAAATTCCCCCCACTCCCTCTTCTCACACCACTGCCCCCTCCTACTTACCACCTTTTTCCCCCATGGCTACCACCTCACCTTACATGTGTGTCTTCTCCAGTGTCCAGGCACCTAATTTGTAGTGCCATGCCTGTGTGGCTCCACTAATTAGGTGGATGGCCCTTCATTCTCTCGTGACTGACTGCCCAGGTGCACACTCTAGGGAACTATCTGAGGACTACCTGAATGGACCACAGTTTGAGAACCTCTGTTCTATAATACATTTAATAGTGTACTATTGTTTCAAAGTCACCAACATACACAACGATCTAGAGTACATAAAAGACGATGGTATCCTGGCATCTAGAAATTTATGACCTGCGGCTGTGTCTTGCAAATGCTTAAACATTTATTGATATGAGCAGCAAGTAGTGCGGTCACAGCGATGGATCCTAAATTTAAATAGAGATCCATGGCAATCCGTCCCACACATTAACAAGGGACCGCGCATGGATCCCGAACTCCGGGCTGTACCGAGAGTCCAGTGTAGTTGCTTCCAAATGTGCTGATGCACTCTTGTGGCACAGTAGTGGATAGAGTTAAGCATACCATGATGAAAGTTCAAAGAATTATTGCAAGGATTTTTGACATAATACATCATACCAAGACACATTCTTCTATCATTCTGAATATGCCATCAAGTGAAATGATTATGGCTGAATACAGTTATATATATTCAACATAATGTAAGATCTTTCATTTTACTATCTACTTGACATAATCATTCACAATGGCTTCACAAATGAAAAAAATCATTGCAATAGTTCTATAGCATATTGTCAATAATAGACAAATACTTTTCATAAGAATTCCATATTAAATGCTTAACTACTGCATAAGACACTAAGAAAAACATTATACATAATAGAAAATTGGATATAATTTTAACTATGATGGCATTCCAGAATCTATAAATCATTTACATCTTGAGGGAGGAAAAAAAGCAAATTGAAGAAGCCTGCATACTAGCAGATTAATCCAATATTGCAGCAGTGTCCCAAGCATAAAATGCAGTAGCAGCACTGTTAGTGCTGATAGATTGCCAATCATATACTGCCTACTCTAGATGTCATTGACTAGGTGCTTTTAAAACCTAAGATAGATAAGACAAATATTAGTAATATTCACCTCCGTCCTGTTCCATCACCATCTGATTTTGGAAACCAGCACTGCAACTCTATTCATGTCTTATAACAATTGTATTTATAGTAGAACCAGGAAAGAACTACCCACTATATCTTTCCCATTAAAGTCTTTTGGAACTTATTCTTAAATAACTGCAGCTATGGCATTTTGAGCCCCCTTACTTTATAGCCTATTCCACTGACTAACTGCTGTTACCAGGAGAAGCTCATTTAAATGCAGGAAGGCCCCCCCAGATACTCATTGTCACTTAAGCTTTGTGGCAGCATTATCCAAAGAAGAGGGAATTGTTTGGGCACAGTGGTGGTGAGTCCAGTGCAGGGGTCGGCAAATGTTTTGGCTCGAGGGCCACATTGGGGTTCAAAATTGTGTGGAGGGCCAGGTAGGGAAGGCTGTGCCTCCTCAAACAGCCTGGCCCCTATCCAACGCCCACCCACTTCCTGCCCCCTGACTGCCCCCCTTAGAACCCCTGACCCATCCAACCCCCCCGCTCCTTGTCCCCTGATTGCCTCCTCCAGTGACCCCCTCACCTTAACTGCCCCCCCAGAACCCCCTATCAAAGCCCCCCTGCTCCTTGACCCCTGGCCCCTTCTGAGACCCCCCACCCTAACCACCACCCCCAGGGACTCCACCGCCTAGCTAAGCCCCCCCACTCTTTGTCCCCTGACTACCCCCTCCAGAGAGCCCATGCCCTAACTAACCCCCTTGCTCCCTGTCCCCTGACTGCCCCAACCCCTAGCTACCTCCCCACCCCATGACACGCCCCCTGGGACTCCCATGCCCTAACACCCCCATTTCCCGTCCCCTGACTGCTCCCTGAGACCGTCTGCCCCTTATCCAACCCTTGCCCCGACCCCGGCCCTCTTACCACACCGCCGCTCAGAACAACGCATGCTGTTCTCAGAGCAAAACATGCTGCATGCTCTGCCGCGCTGATCCGTCAGAGCATGCAGCATGTCTGGCCTGGAGTCAGACACACTGTCACGCAGCCCCGCCCCCCCAGAGCACTGCTCACACAGTGCACTGAGGTTGCGGGGGAGAGGGGCTGCAGGGGAGGGGCCGGAGCAGCCTCCCCAGCCGGAGCTCAGGGACCGGTCAGGAGGAGCCTGTGGGCTGGATCTGGCCCATGGGCCATGGTTTGCCCACTCCTGGTCCAGTGCATGTTTCTGCAGAGGAACCATTGGAGTGGCTTGGAATAAGGGGCCTCTGGATCCATATATGTCTATTTTCAGTGGCTGGGAAACCTCAAAGGGGCTGTGTTGCAGGTCCAGCTACCCCTGGCTGGGCAGAGTGGTCGATTTCCACCTCCCTCAATTCCCACTAATTCCCAGCACAGATACAACTTACTCAGGCTTTGTTCTGCGAGGACTTGTGATGAATTCTTACCTAATATCTAGCCTTAACTAATATCTAGCCTTAACCTCCTATAGCTCTAAGTTATCACTCCTTGATTTCCTTCTGAGACATTAAATTACTCCTTTCCTTCATATATAGTGATTCTTAAGCCTTTTATGGACTGAGATCACATCCCCAGAGTCTGCTCTCTTCTAGAGTCTTTAATTATCAAGTGAGCACATGGAAGAGTTCAAGATTACTATCCCAAAGGGCATGTACAGCACAAAGACAGCAACTGAAAAAAACACTAGCCAAGTGAAGGACAGACTAGTCTGAGAAATTGGGGGAATAAATCACCCATCTATGATGGACACACGGTAATTGCATGAGTCCATCATTTCCTAAGTATTCAGTCAGAGTGCTTTGTGAATGTTCCAAATGTACAGAAAAGGCCTATGTGATGTACAAACATTAACTGTACAGCACTTTGAACATATAAAATGCTAGATGCTAATGGCAGAACACAATTACTTTAGGGGTGCAGTGAGTGAAATGAATTGACCATAAATTATATAAGGAGGCTTAAAGCTAAAATGCCTGAGGGACAGACACTAGTGGGTTTGTAAGTCTAAAGTGCAGTGTGCTTCACCTAGATAGGGAACCAAGGTGTTTCACAGATTAGTTTTAAAACTGAACTCAGACAGTGCTGGTGCTGTGTTCCAAGTGTCAATGCTATCATTTTAAATGACAAGCCAAATGACAATGCCAAGCCATTAGCCTCCCTTGCCCCCACTCTCTCTCCTGCACAAGCTCTTGCTTTTTCCAAGCAGCCTGCTCCTCTCAGATTGAAAGCATGGTTTCATGTCCCATGTTCTCAAAAGTTTTGCCCTTCCTTCCCCTCTAAACCCATGGAACATGCCATTTGTAGCCATTACGTTGATCCTCCATCTTGGGCCTCTTCCAGTCTGGCTTCCACCCCTTCACTCTGTCAACCTTCCTCTCACCCAAGTCTCAACAACTTTTTTCTGGCTACATTTAAGGCCCTGGGCCTATTCTCCTTGACCTTTCTGCCACTTTAGGAACTGTTGATCATGGTCTCCTGAAACCTTTGCCACTGTCCTTTCCTGGTTCTCTCATTACCTCTCCAATCACTCTTTCAATGTCTCTATTGTGGTTCCTCTCCTCCCAGCAGAGCCCCAGAGGGCTCTGACCTTGACTGTATACAACCGCTCTTTAGGGGATATCTTCAATTAACATTTGTATCTCAGCGACTCACAAATTAACCTCATCACTACTGACCTGTCTTCCCTTCCTACATCTAATCCCACAAGTTAGCCTCTCTCTGTGAGATCTTTTCTTGACAATCCAGCCATCAACTTGAATTTAACATAGTTAAAACTGAACTTGAGATTTCATCTGAACCCCTTTCCACTGCTCACTCTTCTCTCCCACTGTTGACAATATTACTATATCCTTCCTGTCCATCTGGCTCCTGTCCATGGTGACTCCTCCCTCACCTCCCATTTTGATTACTACAGCCTCATCCTCTTCCACTTCCCTGACACAGCACCTTCCTCCAATCCACAGCAAACACAGCTATTACAATCACCTTCCTCTTCCACTATATTGACAGTGTAACCTCCCTCCTTCTCATTACTTTGAATCACCCTGTGGTTTTCCTCTTCCAGCAGCACCTAAATGACATTTTCAAAAGTGACTTAGGGCTTGTTTACACTTGAAACATTACAGTAGTGCCAGTGTGCATTGCAACTGCACCACTGTAGCACTTCAGTGAAGACACGCACTAGCAACGGGAAGGGTTCTCCCATTAGTGCAGATAATCTACCTCCCCAAGAGGTAGTAGCTAGGTTGATGTAATGCTGTCTATACTGGGGGTTAGGTCAGCTTAACTACATCAGTCCGAAGTATAGATTTTTCACACTTCTGAGCGACGTTGCTAGGTCAACATCACTTTTGAGATCAGACCTGACCACAGGCATTTAGGAGCCTGAATCTAACTGAAAATCAGTAGGACTAAGGCTCTTAAGTTTCGTAGGCATTTTTGAAAATGTTACCCCCTAAAGGCTTGTCTACACTTACATTTTATAGCACTCTAACTTGCTGGCTCAGGGATGTGAAAAGTCACCCCCGAGTGCAGCAAGTTTGAGCACTTTAAAGCGCTAGTGCGGACAGGCTCCCAGTGCTTGGAGCTATTCTCCTTGTAGAGATGGATTACCTCTCTTCCAGCACTTGCGCATGACCACACTCACATGTCAAAGCACTGCCACAGGAGCACTCCCGCAGCAGTGCTTGAAGTTTCTAGTGTAAACGTATCCTTAATCTTCATGGCTCTTCATAATTCTACCTCTCCCTATTCACTCATCTCTAATCACTTTCCCCCATCCTGTATGTCCACCAATAATGCCAGCCTTGACTGCTGCTCCTCACAAAACCATTCTCCTCTCCTCTCCTCCAAACAGGGCCAGCTCCACCTTTTTCGCTGCCCCAAGCAGCGGAACCCCGCCCCCCCCCCAAGTCGTGGAACCGCCCCTGAAACGCCGCCGCTGCTTGAAGACATTGAGAGGGAGTCACCACCAAAATGTCACTGAAAGAAGATGCAGCGAATGGGGTATTGCAGCCGAAAGAAGTGGAGCAGCACCCCAGTTAGGGACGGCGCACCACCCACAATGTTCACCGCCCCAAGCACATGCTTGGGGCACTGGTGCCTGGAGCCGGCCCTGCCTCCAAATCAACCCTGAGTTGATCCTCAAAGCTACTCATATATCCCTCCACTCCAACAAGCCTCCCATCACTGGAGATAGGCATATTCACAGTACAGGTTACAATGGATATATATATATATGTATATTTATTGATTTGTTTGTACTACAATAGTGCCCCAAATGTTCTAGGCTTTGCATAGACACACAGAAAAATACTATCCTCATAGTTTACAATCTTCAGGATGGCCACAAACAACAGAGTGGCCACTAAGGAGGGAAAGACATGTGTTACAAATGTATGATCATGCAGACAGTAGTAGTTATAGTCACTTTTTGATGCCTCCTCTCTGATGTCACATACACACACACCCCATCATCAGATTTTGTATGCTGATCCACTGATGGCTTTGCTCTTTATCAGAACTTTTAGTAATACATGGCTAAAAATCTCTGTTACAGCTAAATTACCAATGATATTGTGCAAGGACATATCTACCTTGTGGAGGCGGGGGGCAGTGGATCAGGCAGTGTGCCTGGTGGCATGTACACATTTTGTTGTGCACGCGGCAGATTTGAGGGGATATGCTAATGACTAAACTCACATTTTCATGCTTCATGTGTTTCAGGAGGCGCAGTTCCCGATAGGCTCGTTTGGCAAAGAGTTCGGATTGAAATGGGCGGTACAGTTTCTTGATAGCCACTTTTGTGCCATTTCTTCCATCGATAGCTGAGCTTTAAGAGAACAAGAATAGAGACTGCAAGTGAG
The DNA here is from genome assembly GCA_007922305.1 of Dermatemys mawii. Lineage (NCBI taxonomy): Eukaryota > Metazoa > Chordata > Testudines > Dermatemydidae > Dermatemys > Dermatemys mawii. Next base: position 29,745,332 of record ML677341.1, read on the forward strand.
GATTGGGGTGATGCTGCAAAGCCTGCCACCCAAGATGCACTGAAGAATAGGTTAGAGGACTCCTGGTGTGTGGCTGTGCTCTGCCATGTCTGACAGAAGCAAAGTCACACAACCTCTCTGTGCCTTTGTTTACCCTACTGTAAAATGGGTATAATAATTCCCTAAGTACCTCACAAGGGTATTGAGAATCTAGCATGCTCCCAGACCCTTTGATGAAAAAGAAGCTAGTACTAGAAAATTGTAAATGGGAACATTTAGGCAGGAAAAAGAGAGATGTCTTAATTCCACTATATTTTATCAGACTAAGAAAGGATTTCTGGTATAAGTAGAAAGAGGAGAAATTAAGAATTGGCTGCGAAATAGACCATTTCCCTTAGCCAAGTCACATGAGCCACAGCAGAGGTCTATAAAGTAACGGATGGCACAGAGGTCAATCTGCTCTCCTACAGTAACAGACAGTGGAACATTCTTATGAAGTAGAAATGCAAAAGGATAGTAGGGAAATGCAGTTGTACAGGCCCCTGTAACTGTGGAACTCACTGCCACAGGACACTGCAGAGGGCAAGACTATAGGGTGGTTGGGAAAGCGCTTGGGCAGTACTATGGATGGGCACATGCAAAGGTACCGTAGGCAGGAAAAACGGAAGGGCCAGAAACCCTCATGCTTCAGGCCATAGACTCGCTGCTCCTGGCACTTGAGGAAGAGATTTCCTTTAGGGGCAGGTTCTTGCTCAACTGTCGGCTCCGGGCTTTCCTTGCGATTTCGCAGCAGCCAGCCGGGCAAATGGGCGTGGCGTCCCGGGCAGAGCAGGAAACGGGGCGGGACGCCCGGGGGCTGGGCAGAGCCAGCCCCTTCCCCCCGCCCGGGCCGGTGCGAGGTCACAAAGTGCCGCCCGTCAGAACGGGCTGCAATTACCCCGGCCCCGAGGGGAGCGGGGCCGGGCCGCGGCAGCCACAACAAAAAGTTGGAAGGAATTAAAGCGAAAGTGGCGGCAGAGCCCGGCGCGCTGCCCCCGGGAACCCGGCAACCGAGCCGCTTCCCCCGCGACCCGCCTGCCGCGCCAGGGCGGGCAAAGTCCCCGGCGGCCAATGGGGCCGCCAGCCCGGCTCCCGCGGCCGGGGCGCGCAGGCAGCGGGCAGCCCGCTCCTTGCCCGGGCGCGCTGCGGGGGACCGGCGCGCCTCGCCCGGCCAGGGGGTGTCTTGCGGAGGGGAGCCGCGCCCCCCGGCGCCCCCCGCCTCACTCACCAGACAGCGCCGTAGGCTCCGGAGCCCACCGGCTGCAGGTCCCGGTAGCGCTCCCGCACCTCCCATAAGGTTTTCGTGATTTCCTGCCGGTAAAAGCCTTTCTTGGCGGAGGACATGGTGACTCAGCCCCCTGCCGGCGCCTTCCAACAAAGAGCCCTGAGGAGCCGAGAGAGGGGAGCTGCGGCGGCGGGGCTGCCGCGAGGGGCTGGGCTTGGAAGCGCTCCCGGGGTGTGTGCGCGCGGGTCCCGCTCTTAGCGGAGATTGAATGTGGCTCCTGCTTTCTCTTTCCCCTCCCCACCCCCGAAATGCCCTCTCGGAGGAGGAGGTCCTGCTGGAGCCGCTGTGAATGAACCCCCCTTCTCCCCCCCCCCCCGCATCTGGGGGCTGCCTGCCTGCTTTGTGACAGATAAATAACTCTCCTGTGGGTGGCTGCTGCCTGGTGGCAAGGCTGGGCCCAGGGGCTAGGGAGGAGCTGCTCGGCTTTCTCAAACCCACTAAAAACTGGCCTTTTTGTTTGTGATCACGTGGTGGATATCCATACCCCTCCCCTTCCAAAAAGCCACTTCCAGCCTGTTTCAGCGAAAGCTGCTGTGTTTGAAGGGAACCCCCTAGCTATGTGAGATTCCCTCCCTGAAAAGTTCTTATAAAAAGAAGTGAGAGAGAGAGGGAGGGAGGGGGGAAATATCTGAATCGTACACTCGTATTTAAATAGAGTGCGGTGGGACATGCAAGCAACAAGACAAGGAAGAAAGTAAGCTTTGCACTCTGCCTTACAGACAAGGTCCCTACTAAGAAGAGTTTATAAGGCACAAGCCAATCCTGTAACCTGGTACCTATCGCTAATGCATTTAGTTGCTTGTATGGAGCCCAAAGGTTTGTCCTAATGAGCAGTTTGATCCTAGATAAACATTGCACAGACCTAAGTAGAGAAGAGTAACCAAAAGCAAGGGGGGGGGGGTGCAATAAAATTTGGTATATATTTTAGTTCTATAGAACTTCCATAATTTGACCAATGACAATTGCTAACAAAAAGAGACTGGAAGGTGCCCACCACCATCTTCTGCCAGTACTTCCTTGACTTTTCTCGCTTTCTCTTTCCTCCCACTGGTAACCAAATCGGTGCTTTCTTAGCATGTCTCCCATCTTTCATATGGTGTCATGTCTCAACCACCCGTCTTCTTTCTTTGCTGATATTTTGTAGCAAGTCCTGCGCTGTCAGCTTCCTGACTCTCCCATTTGTTATTTTGTTTTCCCATGAAACGTGTAGTGTCTTTCTTAGCCATTACATGACCTTGACTATGCCAGTGCTTGGTTGTTTTTCGGCCTTCTTTTTGCCATTGCCCCCTGGTGTAAGTAAGAGCAGAGAGTGGAAAAGTGAGCTTTAAGTCACTTCGCACTGCTACACCACTGGATTGTGCTTGCTGCACTTCAGCCTTATCCCAGGAGAACACTCCAAATTACAACATTTTAAAATAATAATTAAAAAAATCCCAACCTTCACTTGACTTATACAGTCTCTCAGTGCAAGCAGCCTGGTGCACATTTGTAGAAAAATGTGCCTACAGCAGCTAAGAACAATTTCAGTGCAAGTATATGAAGTTTAAGCCCCTTGACAGTACTACTTTAGTACGGTCCTGATGCCCAAACTTTGTCTGTCGCACCCCTCCCTTACCAGTCATGGACTCTGTCCGTGCGCCACCCACCTTCATCACTGTACAGTTGGCTCAGCAGAGATTGAGCTGAAGGTGGAGCTGGGCTGGGCAGAGCAGAATGGAGCTGCAGCTAAAGCCAGAGGTTGGCTGGGGCAGAGCGAAACTGTGGCTGGGGGAGGAGGTGTGTTGGAGATGCCATGGGGCTGTAACTGTGGCTGGAGCTGCGCTGAGCGGAGTGGGGCTGGTCTGGGCCTCACCACATGCCCTCCTGAATGTTCCTCCTCACCCCCCTAGGGGGGCACACCCCACAATTTGGGGACCACTGCGGTAAGGTATGTGTAGAGCAGGGTGGGCAAACTATGGCTCGCAGGCCAATTCTTTCCAGCCTCCTCTGCTGTCCCCCCTTCTCCCCGCTACCGCAGCACGCCACGCTCTGCGGGGTGGAGCTGCGTGCTCTGTCGGATCAGCACGGCAGCGTGTCTGGCTTCAGGCCAGACACGCTGTTCTGAGCAGTGTGGCAAGGCAGCTGGGGGCAGGGGGTTGGATAAGGGCCAGAAGATCTCGGAGCGGGGCGGTCAGGGGTCGGGGAACAGTGGCGTTGGATAAGGTGTGGGAGTCCCAGGGGGCCTGTCAGGGGGTGTGGCTGTGGCTATGAGGTGGGGCAGTCAGGGGAAAGGGAGCAGGGGGCGTTGGATAAGGGATAGGGTCCTGGGGAGCGATTAGGGGCAGGGGGGTCTCTGGCAGGTGCAGTCGGGGACAAGGAGCAAGGGGGCTTAGATATCGGGTGGGGTCTTGATGGGGGTGGTTAGGGGCAGGGGTCTCTGGAGGGGACAAGGAGTGGGGGGTTGGATGGGTCGGGGGATTCTGAAGGGGGCAGTCAAGGGGCAGGAAGTGGGAGGGGGTCAGATAGGGGGCGGGGCCAGGCTGTTTGGGAGGCACAGCCTTCTCTACCTGGCTCTCCATACAATTTTGAACCCTGATGTGGCCCTCGGGCCAAAATGTTGGCCCACCCCTGGTGTAGAGCAAACACCTACTTTTGAAAAATGTTCTACTTTTTCTCTGTGTGAATATAATTAAAATTCTTTTCCTTTGGGAGCTGGTAAACCCTTTGTTTTGTCTTTCACCCCTAAACAATGTTGATGAGGTTAGATAATTCACGCTTGCTGTCACTGGAGTTCTATTTGTGGCATAGCTCAAAATGGGCTCTCAGACTCCACCTGTAGACAAGCTGATTGTTCCGTTCACCTTTTTGGTAATTGCCATGGGTCCATTCCTCTTCATGCATAAATAGCAAGTTTGGAAAAACAGCCCCACCTCTCTTCCTCTGAGGATTTACATGTCAAACGTAACAGAAAAACAGGCTTTCCAAATTGTTTGTGGAGACACCCTGTAAATACATTCGCAGCCACACCAGAACAGCTCAAACATCCTTTTACAACATAGATATTTTTCCATGGCCATTCTCTACTGATAGCTGACCTACTTGACTCACTGTTTTAATGAACATGGAAACTATAGACTTTCTGACATTTGACAGCAGTGGTGCAAGTAGAAATCATTTCTTGTTGGCGCCGCATTCATGGAAGGGACACAAGGGGGGGCACATGACCTCCCCACATGACCCTCCATGTGACTCCTCCTCAGCCTGCCCCCAGGCCAGGGCCCTGACGCTCTCCTCATCCCCTCTGACACCTCCATTTGTATATATAAACATCAACATGCTTAATTACTCACAGTTATGTAGTATTCAGTCTATTTATACGGAATATGAGAGTTGGGTCAGGAGCCATTTCAGCATATGTATCACTTATTAAAAAACAAATTTTAAGCAGAACTGTGTCCTAAACTGCTTAATGGTATTGTACTCAACCATTGCACTTCAATGGGGGAGTCAACTTTCTTTATAGGAACAGACTCCTGAAACTCTTATGAGTTCACAAAAGTGGTCCATAGTCATGTAAATAGTCCCATTGTCTTCAACGGGACTGATCAAATGATTAAGGGTTTACAGGATTCGGTTCCAAGTTTGTAAGTTGTTCTGGATGAAACTGACAATGCCTGAGCTGTCAGATCAGAAGGAGCTTCTATTCGAATAAAGGTGGGCAGATGTGTGATAAGTCTTAGCACTGTTGCTAAGATGAGGAACATATTTTTCAGCAAAGTTCTTGGCAGATTCCTGAGGCAGCTGGTTTAAGGCCATCAGTGTCAAGCCTTATAATTTTCACTTACAGTTCTCTCACCCACAAAGCTGGAAAATGAGATTTTTTTTCTTTGTTTTGCTGCTCCACTTCCAGTTAACAAAATGCATGTTAGACTAGTCTGGCTGCGAAGAAGAATTCTTTGTACAATGGGGACAACACCAGATTCCTGTAAGGCTACAGAACTGGGCTGACATCAGAATCCAAACATCCTCTGGTCAGTGCAAGCAGAGGCATTCTTCTAATAATGATTTGAACTTGATGTGATGCAGTATGGATGTCATGGATAATTCAGACCAATGGGGAGAAACAGAATCAAAAACACTGTTTAAACACCTTCTGTCCCACCTCTCCCCTCTTGAGGACTCCTGACCAAGGTGACTGCACAATATATATGCTAACAAACTTAAAGAAAGGCTTGCTTTGAGTTTGTTAGCATATGTATTGTGCTGTTAAAACCATTTAAAGGATGAATGCCCTCCCTAGTTGCAGTCTGCTCCTTTAAGGAGCAGAGTGCAGCCCCAAGTCTTTCTCGTACCTCCTAACCGCTAAAAATCTCTTGCCGGTACTGCGTGCTGGAGGGTACTCTCCTACTTGCATTCTTGTTTGGCAGATTCTGTAATACAATCTGTGTGTATAGTGTTAGATTAACAATATAGAACTGTTTTTTTTAAAGCCAGGAATCCAGTAGGATTTCTTTACTAAAATTAATGTACTAACAGAGAATGGTAACTTAGGGGATGAGCTAGTTACAGTGAAACCTGACATGGTTAGAAGGAGGCTGGGACTGTCATTGGGTGGCTGGTGTAAGTTTGCTTCCTATTAAATTTTCACTCAATCTATTATATACATCAAGCATCCCTAAAACAAATACATGCTTGTGTCTGATTTTATAGTGAGTGTGGGCCTCTCCACAGTACATCCCAGCACCTGATTGCCCTTTATTCCATTCCAGGCTCTAGCAAAATAATGCCATCAGAAACTTTTTTTTTTTTTTTGTCATTCGGGGGAAGAGAGATGTGGTTGATTTGACAATGTGGGATGAACTGAGCCAGCAGCAGGCCAAAACTTTCACTTGCCAGAAGCTCAGAGGATTTTAGAGCAAAGGCTGCCTCTTTCTAGTAGAGAACTTCCCAAACAGCTAAGGCTAATTCTTGCTTTTTTCCTCTTTCATCTAAGTTACTTTTACAAATAATGATAATGTGCCCAATATTGTTGCATCTGGGTGCAATGACAGGACAGATCAAATGCAAAACAGGCTTTCCCCAATAAGCAAGGGATGTACAGAACAAGCCTATCACAAGAGCAAATAGCCTTCCCCAAAAGGACTAGGAATTACTATTGTGAAAGTTGGTGAGGAGAGTATTTGCCTGATAAGCACTTCTGTCATATCCGAGAAAGGAATGAGCAGAGACACTAACATACATGTAGTTCAATTCTGCCTGGTCCTACAGTCAAGTCTCAGCACGTGCAATCAAGAGATGTGCAGCTGCTGGCACATCTAACAGTATCAGCATGGATGTTTGACGTCTTCTGGTTAAAGGAAACCTATCACTGAGGGTAAGTCTACACTACCCGCCGGATCGGTGGGTAGTGATTGATCTTTCAGGGATCGATTTATCACGTCTAGTGTAGACGCAATAAATTGATCTCAAAGCACTCTTCCCGTCAACTCTAGAACTCCACCTCTGTGAGAGGCAGAAGCAGTGTTGATGGGAGAGTGGCAGCGGTCGACTCGCCGCCATAAGGACTCCCAGGTAAGTTGATCTTAGATAGGTTTTCAGCTACGCTATTTGCGTAGCTGAAGTTGTGTATCTTAGGTCAACCCCCTCCCCACCCCAGTGTAGACCTGGCCTGAGACTAATGCTATTGCTATAGCCTAGCCCAGTCCTAAATGAGATTGATTGGGACTAAAAAAAAAAAAAAAGAAGAGTGATCTTAGCTGTGGCTGTCATTGGCACATTATTTAGTAGTTGTAGCTGTCAGGGAATCAGGTCCCCATGACCCTACTGTGAAGCACAAAAAGCAAAGCAAAAAACCAGCCCCTACCCCTAGAATTTATAATCTTGGGGCATATCTACACTTTAACTGAGGTGTGATTGCAGCGTGTGTAGATATACCCAAGCTAGCGTTGATTTGGCTAGTGTGACTACTCTAGCAGCAAAGCCATGGTAACATGGATCTCAGCGCAGGTTGTAAAAGCTTACCTTGAGCCCAGGGTACTTATTCGGCAGCTCGCGTGCACTGAAGCCCATGCTTCTGTGGCTTCATTGCTGCTGTTGCGTTAGCTAGGCTCCGTCTACATATGCGGCAATCACATCACTGATTGTGGTGTAGATATACCCATGATTGTATAAAGACAAGCCCCAATAAGTAGATAAAACAAGCATCTGTGCTGAAGGCAGAGAAGGATGTAACCATGAAATAAGGTTTGCATGGTAAGTACAAGTCACCCGTGCAGTTTGAAAGGCCCTAAATACAGTCCAAAAATAAGGCCTGTCAATAGTTAAGATGGAGGCATTTCCAATTCTAAAAAGGAATATATTAACTATGTGAACTTCACCACCTTCTCAATGCCCTTCCCCAGGAAGGGAAGGTTTGCAAATGGACAATAGGTGGCAAGGTTCTTATTGTCAAAAAATGTTTGTTTTTTTTTAAAGGGCCAGACCACAGCCGGTTGGAAGGTTGCCAGCAGTGCAGAGGCACAAGAGAAGATTAGGACATGGAATAAGTACAGGAGCTCTTATACGCCGCACCTCCCCCCAGTTGCTGATAACTTAGTGTGCACCCTGTTGCACCCATAGAGACAGGTTGTGCCAGCGGAAAGCTCATCCCTGGCCCTACAGGATGGAAGCAGGGAGATGAACTCTGCTCTCCCTGTGGGGTTCTACTGTGGGTGATAGCTATATATTCTGGTCAGGACTCCGTAGTAGCCCTCTCCCCTCTAGCACAGGCTGCCTTGGAGAGGCGCTGAATCAGCACGGTTCCCAGGCACACCTACTCCTGGAACCTCCTTACCCACTTTGTGTGCTAACCTGTCAACTCTGGACCGTGGGGAGTAGGGCTGGGGGTGGAGGGGAAGAGTGTGTGTGTGTGTGAGAGTGAGAGAGAAGAGATGGGGCGTTTGCAGGTATTTTATCCTACTGCACCCTCAGTCGAGGCAACCGGCATCATGAGTTCTGCCAGTGGAAACAAGGTGATTCAAACTCAGTAGGAAAAGCAAACCCCTCCCAGCCCAGCTGCTTAAATGATAGATTATGTGTATTTCCAGTCAGAACAATTAAGAGTGCACATAACTCTTACTGTCTAATTAGTTATGTGCTTTTAATGATGAGATTTACTAACAGTGCCTTTGCAGGCTGAAGTTCTATTGCCCATATTCTTAGGTTTTGTGATAAAAACAGTTCAATAAACATAAAATAAGGCTCCATCTTGCTGCATCATTAAAGGGTATTTCCTAGGTGTAAATTGATTTTCTTAAAACATCTTCCTCTCCCCTCTTTAATTAGCCACGTTCATAATACTCCTTCTAGTCTACTTTTTAAAAAAGGCATGATTTTTTAATCAGTAGAATGTAGTTTGCCTGAAGGAAATAGATTTCATTTACTATTTCTCCTTATGTAAAAAAAAAAACCAAAAATCATTTTTTTCTGCTGAAAAATCCTTTTCATGCTCTTCACTGTTGTCTTCACACCCTTCCATGCTTGAACTGCTGCCCAGTGTTTTGCTTTTGCTATCATTGTGAATTCTTGGCTAGGTCCTTGCATTCGGATTTGTTATATAAAGCATGGAGTACAGTTTTTGTCACTAAATAAACAACCGTTTCAACACTAAGTGAAATGGAATAAACACCAGCCAGCCGAATTCTTTTTAGAATTGGAATTTTTCAAATCAATCCATTTGGATGGTACAGTGAGAACTTACAGCTGATCTACAGCTGTTTATCTACTGTTTTGTTGGCGGGAAGAGCAAAGGAAATAAAGCCAGTAAGATGGGATGGTATGCTAACGGTCATGACTGATAAACACACTTGACTGTAAACTCGCTCACATATCCACTATCCTCTCTTCTTTCAAATCCTGCCTTAGGACCCTCATGCACAGCAATGCCTAAATGAAACTGCCAACTGATAAATGGATGGGTGGAAGCCTGAGGTTTTATTTACATAAATTATTTGGCATTATGGAGTTATGTATATCGCTGGCTTATGCAACCAACCATGCTTATTAGTGTGCCACTCATCCTCTCTTCCCTGGTCCCATTACGTTGTTGTTTCACTCATTTATAAATGTTTGTTTTAACTAGACTGGAAGCTGGAACAGGCAGGAGTCTGTCATATCATCTGTATACAGTGCCTAGCACAATGAGACCTCAATCCTGACTGGACTGCTGTAAAATAAATGGTAATACTAGCTCAGTACTAATCTACTGCATGCCACTAGAAAGCAGTGTAAAGAATGAGGTACTGCTGATCACAGGCTGCCAACTACACCACACTATGTGGCAGTTTTCAAACAAATAATCACTAGAGACTAGGTAGAAATTACTATACTCATTTCACTTTTGCTTTAGTTCAGATCTGTAATGAAAAGGATAGGAATTCTAACTGACTAAAGCCCCAATCCTGCCAACAAGTTATTTTGACAGGGGGTCTACATGAAAAAATTAAGCATGTGCATGTTTGAAGGATTGAGGCCTAATTTAACAGTTTTGCTTGTTACAGAGACTTACAGTACAACAGATTGGACATCAGGTGGGTTAGAAATTCAGATACCTCCCAGTGCATCCCCTCTCTTCAGTGGAAACTGTATAGGTAGCTTTATGAATGTCATTTTGATATTTTATATTACAGGAGAAAACAAGCTCACTGGCACCTGCACTCCTGCAGTTCTCCATCCTTCTTGATGCTAGTCATATAAAAATCCTTACATTTTCATCTTCATTACTTACACAGAACCCGTTTAGCAATGCACGTTGGACACTGTGTTGAAAACCAGCCTCATGAATGACTTACACTTGGTTTGATCACTCTGTTAGGAAGTGCTGCTTTTTCAAGAGAAAGAGTCAGGTTTAATGAGTTGCAGTGTGCGTATGAGTGCTAACTGCTTGGTTCACATGGAGCACTGTGCAGCACCAAACACTGCCGTTGGTCCTACCTCTGCTGAGAGAAATAGAGGTGCTGTAATTAGCACTTAGATTGCCTAATAAGATTGACAGTGTGAGGATGGCTAAGTTGAAAGATTTGCTGCTACTAAAAAAAGGATAGAATTTATCCAGTGAACAGCCATCAGGTTTTGTGCTACAAGCCTAAGTATAAAAAACTTTTCCAGAATGGAATGAAATAAAAAAAATACAAACAGAAACGAAGCATGCCATAGAACCTCAGAGATATGAACACCTTGGAAATGGAGGTTGTTTGTAACTCTGAAATGTTCATAACTCTGAACAAAACTTTAGGGTTATTCTCTCAAAAATTTACAACTATAACTTAATACAGCTTTGAAACTTTACTATGCAGAAATACCGCTTTTAACCATCTTAATTTAAATGAAACAAGCACATAAAGTTTCCTTACCTTGTCAAATCTTTTTTTAAGAAACTTTCCCTTCATTTTTTTAGAAGTTTATGTTTAACACAGTACTGCAAAACATTTTTTTTTTTGTTCTCTGTTGCCTGATTGCGTACTTCCTGTTTCAAATGAAGTGTGTGGTTGACCGGTCTGTCCACAACTCTGGGGTTCATAACTGAGGTTCTGCTGTATTTGTATCACCAGCAAATTTTTCAGAGATTCATGAGCGGAGCCTGTGATTACTAATATTGCAAAGGATGTTAAGATAATCTTTGACTGACATTAAACATGCCACTAGTGAATGTACTTTCTTCATAGTCATCTTTGGCAGCTTCTGAGAATGAGAGGAGAGTGTGTGTTCTTTTGATCTAGAAATATATAGGAAGGAAGTGGTTTTTACACTGAATGCTCTTCATCAACTTCAAGGAGAGGATGGAAACTGATAATTGAATGCAACAAATTGAAGATAACATTTTCTAGCAGAGGCAGGGGAACCCCAGGCCCTTTAAATTGCAGCCTGGGGAAGCTGGGCCGCCCTGGTACGGTGCACTGGCTCTTGCTGGTACGCCGTACCGGGGCGTACTGGCTTACTTTCACCTCTGCCCATAGCTCTATTAGGTATGAAGAGACTTGCTCCTAAAATGCTAATTCCTAAAAGATATTTTCTGTCTTATTATCTGTCCTTTTCTTAATGATTTCCAACATTGTTACATTTTCCAGTAAGGGGATTCCACAACCTCCGTTGAATGCCTATTCTAGAATTTAACTACCCTTATCGTTATTTGTTTTTCCTAATATAAACTTAAATCTCCCTTGCTGCAAATTAAACACGTTACTTCTTGTCCTGCCTTCAGTGGATACAGAGAACAGTTGATCACATTCTTCTTTATAACAGTTTTAATGTATTAGAACAGGGGTCGGCAACCTTTCAGAAGTCTTCATTTATTCACTCTAATTTAAAGTTTCACATGCCAGTAATACATTTTAACCTTTTTAGAAGGTCTCATTCTATAAGTCTTTAATATATAACTAAAACTATTGTTTTATGTAAAGTAAATAAGTTTTTAAAAATGTTTAAGAAGCTTCATTTAAAATTAAATTAAAATGCAGAGCCCCCCGGACCAGTGGCCAGGACCCGGACAGAGTGAGTACCACTGAAAATCAGCTCACATGCCGCCTTCGGCACCCATGCCATAGGTTGCCTACCCCTGTATTAGAAGATTATCTGGTCACCTCTGACTTCTTTGCTCAAGTTCTCATGCTCAAGTTTTTTTAATATTTCCTCACAGGACACATTTTCAAAACCTTTTATCATTTGTGTTGCTTCTCTGAACTTTCTCCAGTTTTTCCACATCTTTCTGAAAGTGTGGTGCCCAGAACTGGACACAGTACTCCAGCTGAGACCTCACCAGTGCTAAGTAGAGTTAATGTTACTGTACCCCAGAATGATAATAGCCTTTTTCGCAATTGTATCACATTGTAGACTCATTCACTTTGTGATTCATTATAACCCCAGATCTTTTTCAGCGGTACTACCATCTAGCCAGTTATTCCCCATTTTGTAGTTGTGCATTTAACTTTTCCTTCGTAAGTGAAGTACTTTGCACTTATTTTTAATTAATTTCATCTTGATGAATTCAGACCAATTCTCCAGTTTGTCAAGGTTGCTTCAAATTCTAATACCATCCTCCAAAGTGCTTGCAACCCCTCCCACCTTGGTGTCAACTGCAGATTTTATGAGCCTACTCTCCACTCCATTATCCACCTCATTAAGGAAAATATTGAACAGTACCTGACCCAAGACTAACCCCTGTGGAATCCCACTAAATACATCCTCCTAGTTTGACAGTGAACCATTGAAAGATTGTACTTAAAAAATTGTTCTCAATCAGTTGTGCACCCACCTTAATTTAATCTAGATCACATTCCCTTAGTTTGCTTATGAGAATGTCATGTGGGACTGTGTCAAAAGCCTTTGTAAAATGAATGTACATCACATTTACTGCTTCTCCCCCCGCATCTAGTAGGTCAGTAACCCTGTCAAAGAATGACATTAAGTTCACAGGTGCTGTTAAATGCCAGTGTTTGATTTAGTTTATGGTATGTTTACACACCAGCTGGGAGGGCTCTTTCCAGAACAGATAAACTGACAGGCGCTAGCTCTGCTCAACCCACTGTGGCAAAAATAGCAATTTGGACACAGCGGCACAGATGGCAACTTAGGATAGCCACCCAAGTATGTACCCAGGGGGTTGGTTGGGATTGTTGCAGATACAGTCTTATTTAGCTGTGATGACATGGGAATTTTCTGTTATATTTTTATGAATCCTGTGCATGCCTCAGTTTCCCCTATATGCTGCATTATTACCCAGTGGTAGAAAAGGACTGTTTGCTTTCAGGGCAGGCTAAGAAACATAGGTATGCATATTGCCTACCTGGCTGAGACTAAATGGATCATCGCAAAGAGCCTGGCTGAGACTGACCCCATATCAGTCTGAGAATCTGTGAAGACAATGGCAAAGCCAATCTCCAGGACCTTGACACCAAGCAATGACCTAGAGGGAGATAGATTCTCCCACCCCTCAGCAGGGAAGGTGAGCATAAGCCCCATGCTGAAGAACAAAGGACTAGAAGGTATGAGGTGGGAAGATACGCTTTGGCTGTGTTCGGGTTATCATCTGGAGTCTGACCAAGAAAGTCAGATTTAAGCTGTCTATACTAGCATGTTTGTTGGTAACCCTATGTCACTTAGGGGTTATGAAAAACCACACCCCTGACCAATGTAAGTTACACCTACAGAAGCGCTAGTGCAGACAGCACTATACTGGCGGGAGACGCTCTCCCACTGACATATTTAACACCGCTTATTGGGAGTGCTTTAATTATATCGACAGGAGAGCTCTCTTCCATCGGCATGGAGAGGCTAGATGTGGGGACCTTATAGTGACATAGCTGCATCGGTATAGCTGTGCCACTGTAAGGTCTCTAATGTAGACACAGCCTGAGAGACAGACAGAGGTTGGCTGGGCTACCCAGAATGTTCTACGTTTGACCTTCAGTTCTCTCTGCTAACCTAAGGACTACTTATGCTGTGTTCTGCTTGACTAATAAACGCTATTGTTTTGTCAGTGCTGCTTGGGTGTCACTGCAAATGGTTGCTGAGGTGTATTAATCCCTGAAGAATGCACAAGTCTCTACCAGGAGTCTATCTCAGTTGGACTCGGTGAACAGAGCTCATGGTGTGAAGCGGGAGTGCTGAAAGCCCAGAAGTCCAGTCTAAAGAGGCAATGAAGCCACGTGGCTTACCCTGGAGGAAGAGTGAGACCCCCTAGGTCTCGCACACTGAATGGGGTTCCTTCTAGAGAGTGCTCCAAAGGTGGGGGCATTGCACCAATCCTGTAGAGCTGTGACATTAGCATGCTAGCTCAAGCAGAGCGAGCGCATATCTGTCTAGCCACTCTGGGCATTACATCTCCAAGCTATTGTGTATGCATACCCTAAGTACAGGCTAATATGAGCTCAGTTATTTCTTCTGAAATATAGTCACAAACCATAAAGTGTCATTATCCCACCTGAATGGCTAAATAAATGGAAGTCAGGGGCAAGCTTCTTTTCCCAGACTTTTCAAAGTTCTGGGAGATATTCCCTAAAAGGGAATTTTTATGGATTCACTTAAATCCCAATAATCAAAATATTTTCCAGTTTTAGGTCATAGATTCTCCTATGCTATGGTAATGTGATAAGTTTATCAATTTACACAGGCAGGACAGGGTAATTGAAAGGGAGTTACCCCTTAAAGTAAATATGCGGAAAACATATTGCTAGTAATGCTTATCATTTGAATGCAGGTAAAGAAATAATTTGTCTGCCTAGCCAAAACAGACTGCTTTAACGTAGGTAAGCATTTTATCACCATGCTGCTTCCCGCAGCCCCACTGGACCGGAGTGGCGAACTGCGGCCAGTGGGAGCCATGATTGACCGAACCTGCGGACATGGCAGGCAAACAAACCAGCTGGGCCCGCCAAGGGTGCTCACCCTGGGGGACTGCTTGCCAAGGTTGCCAATCCCTGGTCTGCAGTGTAAATTCTTGTAATCTACAAATTCACTAACTCTTTGCTGATGACACCGTCCGTAGTAACATCGCACAGAAACATTGTCTCTCAAAAACTTATCCTCTGCAGTTTTAAAGACTATACAGAAAATGAGGACAGACACTTTAAATGGCAACATGACAAAGATTTATTCATTGATTTCCAACTGGCATTAAACCATTCAAAAGACATCCAGTATGTTTATAAGACCACCAGAGATACGACTACATTTGCATATTATGTCTAACTCACTACCATGCCCACTTTTTCTTAAAGGCACTAGCTATAAATAAAAAACAAAACAGATAAAATTAGGGTAATGCCAGGAAACAAACAGATTGCATGTATGGACGTCTACTTTCATGTTTGCACACATTGATGCTTTAAATGTACAATTTCAAAAAAAAATATTCAAAATAATAAAAAAAGTTACCTTCATTTTGGCATTACAACTGATAAAATGAAACATGCAGAAAAATCCATCAAAACTGAACTCAGTGCATCATTTTGTCAGAATGAAGCAGTTCTTTATCGCTTTTTATATACCGTGATTACATTCATAGTGCAAGGCAAAAACCATCTGGCTTCAGTGTCATTTACCTGCTCTTCCACTCCTTCTTCAACATCTTTGGATAGTAAAATCTACTCTTGGGAATATAGGTTAAATTGTAATGCTATGTTTTCAACAGTCTTGATAGTGCAGCAAGGCAAAACACAGCTGGTTGGATTTACTGTTCTATTTCCAAGCTATCCATTTTTAAATCAGGTGGTTTAAAGCTAATCATTTCTTCATATGTAATCTCTAGAGGAGACAAAAAAGAAAAATAGGTGTGAACTATCTGAATCTGAAATATATCGCATTTAAGTAGTGACTGCATGTAGACCTTTGGCCTAAAGTAGCTGACAAGCATCATATGGTATTGATATAAAAAGAAAATATTCAAGGCAAAACAGAACACAGGTACAATTAAATGATCTATATTTCTAACCTTACTAAAGACTTAATCAAAAGCCTGCAGAAGTCAGTGGGAGTCTTCCCATTAGTTTCAATAGACTGTGGATCATGCTCTAAGATATTATTTTATAACGTATTTGTGCCCAGCAGTTGACTACTAAAACACACTAGCCCTGAAAAGGAAATGCAGAGTATGCTGTCAAAGAGCTGCCAGAATGGCTTAATGAAAGACAAAACATAACACGACATGCAACCTTTAAAAAAGCCAAAACATGTTTATTTTAATGTACATTTTGCCATCACATTTCTTTAGCTGCAGAAGAAGGTTCTTCGTCCATTTCTCAGTCCATTGTGTTCAAACATAAATGAAACACTTGAACCTCTGCAGTTACGCTTTGTTCTTTGAGGATACTGCTGTAATGTATGTAGATTTAAGGTTTTCTTACACGATATTCGTTTGCCATACAGCATGTTAGCTCTCAAGCCTGCTTACACCAAGACTTGCCCAAAGTGGTAGTATGCACTGCCATTTTGCCTTGCCTTCTTGATCAGTCCCTTTTCTCTCCGCAATGACAGCAATTTCCCATCAGTGAGGAGAAAGTTATGTCTTTTAACTGACAGGGAAAAAACTACAATTATGGCTCATTTCTGCACCTTTTTCTCAAACTGGAAAGAGACCTTAATGACCTGATCTTCTCCACACTGAAGTAAATGACATATTTCACCTTAGCACAGTAACCAGTCTTCGATCACTGGCCATTGTTTTGAGCTGATCAACCTGCTCATGTGAAGATCCATGTACTGGGGCAGTGAGAGAGAGCATGCACGCATGCAGTAAGCATGCATGGCATTTCTTTAAAACAGTCTTTAAATGTCAGGTAATGTGTTAGGGCCAGATCCTGGTCCCTGCTGTAGCTGCTTTGCACTGCTCAGGTGGTGAAAAGCAGTCATAACAACTGCTTTACTGAATACCAGAGGATTCCCCCAGTTTAAGAGAATCCCTGGGTAGCGTTACTCTGCACAATCCCCCTCGTCTAGGATACAGGTGGGAACAGTTGGGCTGTCTCTGTGTCCCAGTGATTGATCCCTAGCTCCTAGAATGGCCCCTCTGAGCCTAAGACAGCCCGGTATAAAAAAAAGCAGCCTTGAGCCACTGAGCCTTGCTCAGATGCTGTTGTCAGTAGCTACCGGTGTGGTCTCTGCTCTTATTTGATGATGATATCAGTCGGCTGCATGCGTGTTCCCTCTGTGTGCTGCCCTGGCTCTGCACAGATAGTTGATACAGCAGATCCCGAGAGAACCCCCAAAGACCACAGACTAGTAATGTGCAAAGGCACCTGGCCAGGTTTGTTGTCAAGTGAAACAGTCTCTAGCTCGCTGGATTAGATATCGACGGGTCTGCTAGTACATATGTGCCCCCAGACAATGGACCAACTCAGTCAGTGGCGGAACTCTCCACTGCCCCCTCGGCCAGACGTCGATGTGTTCCCTGACTCCTACTTTTATGCAGTGCAGGACCAATTACACATCTCTACTGTCACATTGAGGTACAGACCATTGGCTCATTACTGCCCTTCTCCTGGCACATGTACCCAACACGTGCCTTTAGCAGCCCTCTTCTTGCCAATTTCTGCAAGCAGGGCATGCCTCTGGCTCACAGCCCAGCTTTGTTTAGCAATGCCTGGAAGTACTTTGGTTCAGGCTTCAGACCTCATGCTAGACCTCTGATACAAGAGTTTGTTTCAGGGCCTCATCTTACTATAGATGCAACTCAGGGTCAAGGCCTTAATTTCTCCAAAAGCTGGCGTCAGAGACGGTATTAGAAATGAATACTGGAGGCTGTGTACATTATTCTTTCGTAGTTATTAAGCTGCTTATTCTATTCTCACACCATTTAGTCTACTGAGAGTACTGCTGATGTTGTGCCAAAATGAGTGGAAGTGCTGCAGCAGCTAAGGAAACGCACTGCATAACACATTCTTCTCCAAATGGTGTGTTCCAGGCCATTGCACTTTGAGATATTTTCTAACTGATTAAACAGCCAGGAATTTCCTGGCTGCAAACCTGAGCAATATGTCATGGAGACTTAGGAAGCTCTTAGGACATACCTTGAGAGATGGCAAGCTATTGTAACTTCAGGTGCTCGGTTCCCCGCTTAGGATCAACCACTTACGGACTTTTAAGTTTGAAGGATAAAAAATAGGGAGAAATGTGCTATCAATTTCTTTTGAAATTGGGCCAATATTCCATTAACAACTCAGAGAAATCCTTTATTTAAATGAGGCCCTCAGGGTCTCCCTATTTCAATGTAGCACTTACTGTGCTTGAGAAGCAGTAATAAATAATATTAATTGTCATAATAAAACTTGTAGAAATTTCTGCTTGAAGGAAATATTCAAGACCATATTATCCATTGAAAGAGATATTATTTGTTTCCATCATGAAATGCTGTCACTGTGGAGATGTACATGAGTCTGGAGTTTGTATGGATCAATGAGAGGACATAGTCTCTCTGCAGTTAACACTATGGGTTGGTTTCTATTAAAGTCCCAGTTATGATCACTCCTCTACTTTCATGTAACCTATATCTATTAATCTGAAATTTTTCTTGTGTTATCCTGTGTCAAGGAAAACTCATTTTTAAACATTCATGTTTAGAGGAAATCAGACAGGGCATTCTTGAAATGGGCTGGAAAATCAGTACAGTGCATTTTTTTGAAATCTATCTTTGCCCTTTTTTTTGGCCACGTCTTTCAAAACCAATTTGATCTAGAAATCCAGAATTGGTTTATTCTGTTTTAGAAGATTAGGGTTGGAAGGGACCTCAGGAGGTCATCTAGTCTAACTGCCTGCTCAAAGCAGGACCAATCCCTGATTAAATCATACAACTGATTTTTGTCCCATATCCCTAAATGACCCTCTCAAGGACTGAGCTCACAATCCTGGGTTTAGCAGGCCAATCCTCAAACCACTGAGTTATCCCTGCTCCCCCTCCCAATAAGTGTTAACACTTTATAGACTGTTTGTATAAAGATAATTGGGTAAGCACTTGAATTAATGCTCTGTTTCCTTTTATTTTTATTCATAATATAAAATAGACTAACTTTACAGAATTGAATATAAAGAAGAAAAATCAGCCCTGTTTCCCTTGGTATGCCGTTTGGGTGAAAATCAGTTTTCTACTACATAGTGAAATGCTAAGTCCAACAAACTTGACTCTACTTGAACATAAATTTTAGTTGCCTGCTGAGAATTGAGTCACTGTAAACATAAAAGCCATATTTTGAAAGTCTTGGGGAAAAAGAGCTAACTGACTGAATTAGCCTGGGAGGTGGCAGGAGGGAGACAAGTGTTAAGAGGGAGGATTATGTGAATTTTGGGGAACAGGAACTCCCAAGGTACTTTTTGTATACCCTCTCAAAATCTCTTAGGACTGCCTGATCCTGAACATATTGGCCAAAAACCATACGACCCTTCATGCACTCCCAAAGCATGTCTGAGATGCCATTCCTGAACTAGGTTAGAAGGGTAGCAGCGGGTTGTATCACCCAAAACTGAAATACTATTACAGAATAATTGGAGCTGCTTGCAGATAAAAGGGATTTTCTGAGGCAAATTTCTCTTTTGTCAAAAAGTTTTGAAATTCAAAATGTTTCTACCAGTTCTAACAACAAATCGTATGTGAAACAGGAATGACCAAGCCTAGCTGTCTTCACAGAGGTGTTATTTCACTGACTTCAGCTGAGTTACTCTTGATTTGCACTGGTTCGTGTAAGTAAAAAAGAGAATCAGGCTCTTAATTTCATTACTGATGCAGCTAGTGGGGTTCTCTCACTGGTAGGAGAAATAGGACAAGAGGGCAGAATTAAGGTTGTTTTGGGTACCTCAGAAGGAGTACTCTTTTCAGCAGTTAGGTGTTGGATATTTTTTGTTTTGTTTTTCAAATGACTAAAACATTCGAAATTCCAGACTTTTAACCCGCCCCCAAACACCCCTAATTTGAAATCATCATATTATTAAAACATTATCAATTAATGGCTGATTTTCTGTTTTAACTCTACCTTACTAATGCTTTTGGTTAAGGAATACAGTAAATACTGTGTTTGCTAATTTGTCCTTTATTACTGCTCACATGGGATATAAATACCAAAATATGATAAATGTTAGATATAAAAAAAACCTCAACAAAATACGCATAGGCACTAAAGATTTAGGGCAAGCAGATATTATGAGTAAAAGCATGTAAAAAGTTTTAGATATAAAAACCCCATCCCATTCCACTGTTAACTCCTGCAATCAAGTGATGCAAGGTAAATAATTCAGTATTTAAGGCTTTTGATTTTAAAATGTGCATGCATTACAGAATGTTCAAAATTTACTAATACACAGATGTTAAAGAGACACACGGTTTTTACATGTTGCAGGATTCATGTCTCAGAAAACAGATCTTTCATAGACCTTTTTAGAGAATGTGAGATGAGCTGTTTCATTTATTCCTGAGACCAATGACAACCAAAGGATGGTATATTGTTATATCTCCCACATCTTCCTTTCAGTGTCACAAAACTAAATGTAGTAGACTGTACTACTCTGTGAATGTGCTTAAATAGAATGCAGTTTTTTCCTTACAAACCAATACAAAAAATTCAGATTAAAATATATTTTTAACAACAGACTAAAAAAGTAACAATGCGTGTTCTTCCCCTTGTTGTCTGAATTTTCCTATGAAGTTCCTCACAAATGGAATAGAAATGTCTCACAGGGCTGGCATAAGCTTTTTTGCTGCCTTAAGCAGTGGCAGCATTTCGGCGGCAGCTCACACGGCCTCCGTCCGCTTCAGTGGCATTTTGGCAGACACAGCCGGAAGTGCACAGTGGCCGTGAGAGCTGCTGCCGAAATGCCACCAAAACGCTGTCCTCAAAAACTGGTGCCGCCATAGGCAACCACCTAGGTCGCCTAGTGCTTGCACCGGCAATGATGTCTCACACATATTAGATTCT
Source organism: Dermatemys mawii (assembly GCA_007922305.1). Classification (NCBI taxonomy): domain Eukaryota; kingdom Metazoa; phylum Chordata; order Testudines; family Dermatemydidae; genus Dermatemys; species Dermatemys mawii. Next base: position 29,766,044 of record ML677341.1, read on the forward strand.
TTAATACATTATAATTCTTCCATTGATGGGAACAGGAGTTATTTTCCTAAAAGCTCGAGGAGAGAGATTCATAAAAATCTTACAAACTGATGGGAAACTAGATTCACAAACTGAGCTGTGCTGAGCTTTAAAAAACCCTGTCTCTGTCTTTTTCATTTAGGAAGTAAATCAGCATTTCAATGGACAACCCTTCTACCCTCATCAAGGAAAACACGGTTTAACAAAAGTGCATGCCCACTGCACTTGTCTCTGACTTTTCATTTCTTAAAAAGAGACAATCAGAAACCGTTTGGCTAACAATGGCCAAACTCTCCCCTTGTCTACAGGCTACTTGGGTATAATTTATGTCACTCAGGAGTGTGAATAATCCACAAACCTGAGGGATGTAAGTGACACGGACCCAAGCCCTGGTGTGGGCATCACTATGTCAGCAGGAGAGCTTCTCCTGTCAGCACAGCTACTGCCTCTCATGGAGGCAGGAGTTATTAAGCTGACAGGAGAGCTTTGTCCTGTCAGCTTAGAGCATCTCCACCACAAGCACTGCAACGGCGCAGCTATGCTGCTGTAATGTAGATGTAGCCTATAAGTTAAAACTGAAGCTTTACTGAAGATCTAGGTAACATTGCTTTTTCAGTGATGTAAGCTATGACTCTCCAATTCATAATTTAAGAGGAGCTCACGTCCGACTATGTAGCCATTCAAAGAGTCTCTTCAAATTAAAAATACCAATAGCTAGTTTACAGAGGTCTAATCAGAGTGTTAAATTTAATCCACAATATTGGTACAATACAAATAATGTTTAAGGAAAAAGAAAAATGGAATCCTCAAAGAAATAACCTTTCAAGTACTAGTTTGAATGTATTACCTTATAAGAAATGGGCAACTTGCACAAGAAAGTGACAGTTCTTGCATTCAGAGCAGCGTAAACCACAATTCTGTGCTGGAGTTTTAGTTCCTGGTATTCCTTCCTTTATGGTATAGATTTAATATGATACTTATCTATGTAAGCTGCAGGTAATGCATTTTTTTGTCAATATAACACAACACTTTCAATGTACTGACATCAACACTTTGCAGGTCTGTATGCACACAGCATCTCTTGTCAGCCAAAACTCCACTGAGAGTCAGGAACATACTGATTAACCCATCTATCACCCTTGGCCCCTAGGAAGCTGTTATACTTACTAAGTGCCTGTTTACATTTTTGTTATAAATAAGTTTCAAATACGGAATATATCCAAGGACTAAAAACTTCTGCTTGAAGCCCATGGCCATTAGTAATGTAGCCTGTAACTGCAGCTATACGGTTGTCTTACTTAGCAAAACCAAGTAATGTTAAAAATCAAGGACTTGTATATGTGGCAGATGCAGAATAACTCTTCCCTCAAAACAGCAGTAACATTGCCATAAATGCCTTTAGACTCAGCAAGAGCAGCTTCCTAGTCTCTAGAGAAATTCTAACAGAAGAGAGGCAAAAATACTATATCAAAGCTCCAGAATGTGTCAGTTTCTGGTAATACAGAAACTCAGCTGTGATAAAATTAGAGGATCTGCAACTTCTTCAGTTTTGTGAGGGATGTTCTAGTATATATCTGCATCCACAAATTGGCTCTATTCCTTCATTTGGATTATTATTCTTCCATAATAAGAACAAAAGGACAATATTCTGCCATGTTTTAATGCTCTTCTAGCTAAAGCTGCAAAAATATTATTTCAGTCAAACCATTCATTCTCTAGAGCTACAAAGGAGATATGGACATTTCTTTCTAAACCATCCAAAACCCTTGATTTCTCCCCTTTCAAGAATTTCAACCAGGTTAGCCTCACTAAGGAATGCTTTTACCTGAACCCATTAAAGAAATGCTAACCAAACAAACCTCTCAAATAATTCTTATATAAGACTTCCTGGACACTTAGTTATTCAGCACATGGAGTGAGAACGCACATTTGCTGGAATGCAGCATCTGAAATATTAATTGTGATTTTCCTCAGAGAAATTGTTGGATCACCTAGATGTTTCTGCTTCTATTCACACAATTAAAAGTCAAAATAATTAAATGGAAATAATCAGACCATAGAATCAGACTTAGTATTTGTCTTATTTTCAGAGCATTAGGTATTTTCAAGGGCCATCTTCTAATGATAGATGAAGTATGTAGAGAAGAGAATGAGGAGAGCTATACATCTCTTGGGGTGAAATTTATCCCTGTGCAGAAGGCCAACAACAAGGTCTATGCTCAGCTTCAATTCCATGCAAGCCCTATTTTGAAGGCTTACGTGGCCCATAGGCCTTGGGATGGCTCTTTGAACAAGGGTTAATTTCACCATCTTTTTGATGCAGCAAAATCTGCTGCTGCATAAAACAAATCTTGCTTTTTATAGAGAAGTTATCCCCACTTCTAGTTTCAGCTCAGGAAGCGTTAAGCCAAGTTTGCCCCTGCAACTATTTTAAAAGAGGCTTGCATCATGGAGAGGAATTAATTTTGTGAAAAGGAAATTGTTAAACCTTCCTGTCAAGGGCTCTACCATCTGAGGAAATAGCAGAGAAACAAATTAAGCACCTGTAGTTACAGCAGCAAATGCAGCATGGATTCATATTAAACAAGATATGTGCAAGGTAACATACGCTTCCAGGCTTTGCAGCAGACAAATATTGTGGAGGGAGCAGTTGATGGCAATTGGCTCTCATCTATCCAGAGGTAGAAGAATTATGGAAGAGCCCTCCTCAGGCCAACAGAGGGTTGCTCCTCCCTGACTGGACATTGTGGCCCATTTCCTGCCCTGCATTAGCATAGCTTTGCACCACTACTATAACTCAGGCTCTGTAGGATTTCGCCGGATTCTTGGATGGCACAGATATAAGTGGCCAGTATATGAGGCACTGGAGAGGATCCCTTTAACTCCAGGCATCTCCAGCTGCTGGAACAGATCCACAGAGATCTGGGTAAGAGTATAATTTGGAGTAGCCATCAGTTTGTTCTCACTTAAAATAGGGACCAGCTTCAGAACAGAGGGAGTGCTAAGATCATTTACAGTTATTTTTGCAGCACTCCTTCCGCACTGAACTCTCCCCAGGATCCAACAGCTCAGGATCCAGTCTAGAGATTCCTCACAAAGAGCAGTTTTCTCAAGCTCCCACTTTATAGCAGTGGTCTTCAAACTGGGGCACGCGCCCCTGGGAGTGCGTGAGACCACCTCAGGGGGTGCGCGAGACCTTGGTGCAGCTGCTGAGCCCGCCCGGGAGATCGCTGAACTCCCGGGTGGGCTATTTCAGTCCTGCCGAAATGCCACTGAGGAAAGCAGAAGCTTCTGCTTTCTGCAGCGGCATTTCGGCGGATATACCCCACAGGGGCCGCCAGACTTTTCCCTCCGCGGAGGGGGGGGGGGGGGGGGGGGGGGGGGGGCGCGGGTTTGAAGACCCCCTGCTTTATAGCACTCACATCAACATAGCCAAACTCCATAGAAGAGCATACAATGAACCAGGCTCCCCATAGTTAAACTACATGCAAAAAATATGCTGTATAAACAGCTCTGCCATATCCATTTTGTGATGAGGGAACTGCAGAAAGGCTCTGGGCAGGATTCTCTGCTCAGGCCACTCAGCACCACGTAACCAGTGCAAAGTGGCTCTAAATTTGCTGTAGACAGAATTCTTGCCCTTCCCCCATTTCCCCACCACCTCTCCACTAGTGGAAAGCTGGCAAAGGCAGCTCCATCACATCCTGTGCTAGCTGTCCCCACCGCTTGCATAAGGGGAAGTGGTGGTGTGGTAGGAGAGGGCTCAGAGAGAACGGGGCATGCCAGACTGGAGCTTCACTACACAGATTCTCCACTGGAGTACAGTCCCTTATGCCAGTAATATACGTTAGTTAGTGCTGCCTTTGCACTGGTCAGTCCTGAACTAAGGGGCTGCATCCAGCTACATGAAGCCCTGTAGTCTGGATGGAATAGAGAATCAAAACTTTAGAGACTGGGTGCCAATAAAAATAAACAAACACCACCTTCTGCCCACAGACTATCCCCCTGCGTACTGCTATGATAATTTGGGGAATCTATGTACCATCTCTCAATTCTGGTGGATGTTATGAAATTGCTGTATTTCTGAATGCCTCTGTATGTGGAACCCGCGGTTTGCTGATAGGGGCTGTATCACGTCTCTGGGTCAATCAGACCGAGGGCAATAGTTGGTCATTAGAACTAAAATGGTACCTATTCTCGTGGAATCACCTTGGGACAATGGATTGGCTGAAGCTGGGAGTTAATTACTCAAACTATGCTGAAGGGAATGGGAGTGGAAAATCCCAGCAGCAGAATGAAGAAACCAAGGGACTGATGCTGGCTTTTAAAAGCCACAGAGGCTGGGTGGATCAGGGAGACTCAGGAAAGCTCTGGGCAGGAGAGAGGAGCATCCTGTTTAACAGGGGGACCAGCCAAGGTCAGAGAAAGTTAGCTGAGAGGGAGAGATGTTCCAAGTTTCTGAAAAGAAGCTATGAACTGCAGGAAAAAGGATCCTGGACACCCCAAAGAGCTCTACAGAGAGTGGTAAGGAAACTGAGGCAGTGAAAATGCATATAGGTGTGTTTATTAGATATGTGTATTCCTCGGGGTAAGTAAAGAGTAACTGTGCTTAGAATCCTGTGCAAAGGCTGTTGGCTTTCATTGTCATGTGCCCCTGGTGGAATCCTGGGGAAGGGTATGCTTAAGCTACAGGGTATCTAAGGGATCACCACTTGTCCCAGGGGCTAGGCAGCTGGACTAGCTCTTAGGAAGAGGTTCTAAATACAGAATGTGTCCAGAAAACCTAGCCAGGGGCAATGATTATTCCTGCACCCTCTCCAGCATACACATGGATGGGAGATTTAAGAAAGAATCAAGATGTCTTGTGCACTTCACTTTATCTTGCCCTGTTTTCAATTTCCTCCATCTCAAAAGGAATATGTAAAAAAATTCAAAAAATATTGAGAGAGAGTTTCTTGTTTACATGCGTATGCTGAAAGGTAGAATCAGAACAGACCTTTTAATGACCATAGCAGCTGGGCAGAGCACATATGGGGTCAAATTTCTGGAAGCCCACTATAAAATTGGAACATAGTTTGGGCAAGCACTGGGGTTCAGATTCACCCTGTACAAAGGAACAATAAAAAGCATACCCAGCTCCTCAATCCCACATAATTCTTTTGGAACTGAAATGGTGCAAAGGCCACAACCTGGCGCTCTACACAAAGGGGAACTTCATCCTGGGTGCACCCGCCTGATTTGCTCTAGCTTTTGCTGTGATTGCATGCATAGGAAACAGTTAACAGGCCGTCTGTAGACACGTTTGCAATGACTGCAGAAGAAGGGTCAGAGCCAAAACCTCACATGATATAAACTGGCGTCGTTCCACTATCCCAGCTGAGGAGCTGACCCACAAGAGTTGAGAGAGGAATAAAAGTTACAGGATCCTTACAAGGTCACTTGAACCTGCCTTCACGTGAGGCTGCGCGAGTTGCGGAAAATCCAGTGATCAGATGATGGAAAGAGGTTCTAGAACCACAGGGGGGAAACAGAAACTTCAGAATAACAAGGCAAATCTGTGTGAGAGTTCAAATTGTGTTGCAATTCTCTGTGCAAGAACCAGACAAAAACTGCTTTTTAAGTAAATACATTTTTGCTGCACGTTTGAACAGCTGCATACAATTCTCCCTTACCTTTCCATTCATCTATGGTCCGTTCTTTATTCTCTATCGACTCGTCATATAGCTCGGCCTCAGGCTCATCATCAGGATCATGATACTGAACAAAGTAAGCATGTGCGAGTGCTTCTGAGGCAGTTATTCTTTTATCGCTATCTAATATAAGCATCTTCTCAAGAAGATCTATAGCTAGGGCCATAAAGAAACTCAAATTAAACTTAAAACATATCACATGGCTAAAGAGAAAGTCTAGAAGTGAAGATATTTCATAATGAAAGTTTACATACAACCTCCAAATCTTCCTTTTTCTTACTCTTGATATTTAGTGCAAGAAAAGGAAAATTAATAGGAGAAAAAAAAATATCAGACACATACTGTGTCTATACACACACACAGTATATCATGATATCTTTTTGTGTAATACAACCCATGGCCTATGATGATACACATTCAGAGTAGAATTTTCAGCCATTAAAAAAGGCCTCTGTTTCAGTTGGTGCATGACACAGGTTATAATGGGTGCAAGTTAGGTCATTTTAGACATCTGAATCCTGATTTAGACTTCCTTCTAAGGCCCTGATCCTGCAAATACTTAAGGACAGACTTAATGTTAAGCACATCAGTAGACATTCAATGAGTGCATATGCTTAAATTAAGCATATGCATATGTGTGTGCAGTATCAGGGCCTAAGTGACCTAAACTGTGAGTGCAAGATTACACTTGCAATCATTTGTACCCATAAAAAATGTTCATATGACGATTGTAAAGTAGCCTTAAAGGGGACAGTCACAGAATACATACAAAATGTATTCATTTTAAATTTGCATAAAACTATACAATATTATACGTGAGAGATATTTGGAGGACTGAAAGGGGTTTATATATATATATATATATGTTTTTAATATACGTACATTATAATGTATATATGAAAATGTAAGCAGTTTCATTGCTTTAACATATAAAGCATCACCATTAGATATTTTTGTTTGATTTTTCCTCTTTAATGTGTTATATTTCTTACTAGCATCTTTCTCAAATCACACTATCTGCTGCTTAAATTTGTTCTAGTGGCCCAGAGCGAGTGGCAAAATGTTGGTTCAGACAGTTTATCTTTTAATTCATTTGTGTCAGAGATCTACACTCAATTTTCCAATTAAATTGTGAGATCTCAAATCAACACCTTATCAATAAAAATGTTGTTTAACATCAGCATATTTTCATGATCAGACAAAAATACTAATTCTTAAAAACATTTCTGCTTTACCTTTATGTGGGATTAGAAAAAACTGACAAATTGTAACTTTACATTTTGTTATTGTGAGTTGATGCAGAGTAGGATTAAACTCCATATTCTTCTACAGATTTAGTTACATTTTAATTTGAGTACTGAGAATGTTGCCTCATTAATTCTTGGTATTTTATGTATTTTTTTCTAACAGTGGGTCTTATTAAGAGGAACTCCATTTAAATAAAATATTGATGGCCTGATATGTCCCAGGAGAGTCGTCATATTCTAGGAACTTTGGTTTGAACCATACTGGAGGAAAAAATGATGGGTACTCATTTCAAATAAAATATTTTTGATCATTCTTCTGTTAGGCAGTTTCAAATTTTCTCTTTGTTCTAACTCTGGTTATCTTTCTATCTGTGTAGCCATGCAATATTTGGCTGGCTTTTACTTTTTGAAAGCAGCCAGGTTAATCCAATTTTGTAATATTACAGCCATTTGCCCTCTAATCCATGAATTGCTGTTCACTGGGAATGACCTGCCTATTCTTCCTACCCAGAAAAGGGTCTGAATAAGCTTAATTAAAGTAAAATGGCAGTTTCAGAATCAAGAGGTTTGGAAATGCTTATGATGTTCTGCCCCATTGTCATTCGGCTGGGTTTAGTATAGCAACAGTAAAACTTGAACTCAAATGCTGGTGAAAGAACCAAATTATATCAGTCTGAAAACCCTAATAAATTCTTACCTAAGGGGTTGGCACCACGAAATACTGCTTTCAAATCCTGTTGAGGCATATGTGGTAGAGATTCAATGTATTTTCTAGCCTAGGAATAAATCAAGGCATATATACAGATTACATTTTTGCTCAATAGTAAGCATGGCAACTCTGGAAAATAAAAATCTCTAATTGCAATTTTTCCTATTCATGGAAGACATTGTCTATACAAACTCATTATGTGTGTGTATCTAGGTAAAGTCAAACATCTTCATATGTCTATAATTATACAGCCCACAGGCAGGAGGGTTTTAAAAGGTGGAATTTTCCTTTAAACTTATTTCACATGGAAACATTTGTTTATGTTTTCATCTACCTGCATAACTGGTTTATCACCATAGATACTAAAATAACATCCTATCTTACACGTCTTTCAACAGGAAGTAAGCATACATCTCCTTTCAGTTACTGCTGGCAAAGAGGTACTATCCTACCGCCTCTCAAATACTAATGTTTAAGCAACTAAGGATCAAATCCTGATCTAAGATGCCTCCAAGGTGCAGAGTCTTAGGACCTTTGTAGTTTTCTTTGGCTCCATGGCTGTGGGGGGTGAACTGGAATCCTCAGGGCCCCCACCCTAGAGACAGCCACATAGCACATACTCAGCTGCCCTACCCACATATTGCAGACACGGTGCTGGGACTTGACATCATTGAAGATATTGCTTTCCTGATGTCCAAGCTGATGAGCAGGTGACTACTGATTATGGGACCAGAGGAGACAAAATTGGGATCTTGATGGTAGACAGACAGACCCTTGCAGATGACAGCTCTGAAAATGGAATTGTCAAAGGAGAGAGGACAGAGCATCCCAGCATGCATGAAAAAGAGTGAGAAAATGGTAGTTTCTTTAAGAAAGGTTGTTAATAATACAGGGATTTCATCCCTGACCATCTCTCTTCCCTATACATGGATTTCCCCTTTTCACATGTTCACTGAGAAACTCTCCAGGGCCCCCATAGAAGACAGCAAGAGAGACAGAATATGCAAAGAGCTGCTCAAAATGTCGTGAGCTCATGCTGACCACCTCCCTGGCTCCTGGTCAGAGAACAGGCACTGAGACTTGTGCTTTCCTTCTCCTCTGGATCTGAAGATCTTCAGGATCAATTGGCTCTGCACATCCTGGTTTACACAGTAATAAGAGGTTACTGTGAGCCTGCCTGGTATGTATTCTGGGTCAGGATACAGTCACTGGAGAGATGGAATCCTGCTCCTAACGCAGTTCTCTCTGTGTGATAACACATCACTGATATTTCTCTAATTTCCCTGCAATCTTTTTAAGCTTTTCAGTTGTTATGCACTAAAACAAAAGATACTTTAAAGTATTTTGAGAGGCCATTCCAAGATACAGTCTCATTCAAAGTGTACCCAAGTACAGGGTTAATCTTTAACTTACATACAACTTGTGAAACCAGAAGTAGAAATATATTTCTTTTTTACTTTCTGTTTTTCTGGAAGTTGTCAAGAGGAGTCAGACCAATATGGCTGCCATTACCAGCATATTTTCCTCTTTTTATTATGGAGGCTGGCAACTCAGCTGTCTAAAAGTGTGACTGCTCTTACCAGTGGTTGCCAGACATCTACAGAGAGCGTACAGGTTTAAAGGACAGAGAACAGGATTAATTTCCCCTCCCATGAGAATACATCCCTGAAAGCTGATGCTGAACATGTTCTCTTCCCATGCTTGGTGAGAGGGCTCAGCACTTCAGAGAATTAGACCTTTAGGGACATATGTTGATATAAGTTGCCATGCAATTTTTAAATATATAGCAGTTACACTTTCTTGCATGGAAACTATGGGTTAAGATGGAAATCAACCATTACTCAACAGAAATCATCAGACATCTGTGCATTTGACCATGTTTGTGCCTAGTCTGTGCTGATTTATTCACATCCCAATTCCTCATTTCAAGAATCCATTCTAGGGGGCCAGGCCTATTTTGTCTTCTAGCTACCTCCAACTGAGAACAATATCACTTGGCTGTATCTTGTTTACTCACCAGCCTTTCCTCCATGTCCTTGTCATCGCCACAGAAACCCATCCATTGGAGCCCAGAGTATTTAAATAATTCTGAATCTGGAAATACTGAAAGTGAGATTATGGGCTAACCCCAAATTAAGACATCAGATCTGCAAACTAACTTAGAGACTTGTTCTGAAACATCTGGTGAAGTTTATATAGAGTGTCTCTTTACTTTTCCAGTTCCTTAATCCTCTGTTTATCACTGAAAATATGTTTGGATTCTCCATTTAAGTCTTGATCCTGCTTTGAGCGGAGTGTAGTTGGGAATGCACAACAGTTGCTCTTCAGGACAAGTACAAATGGAGGCTACAAGCAACATTAAAAAGTAGTTGTAGTCCTCTGAGCAGAAGTTGAAAAGTAAAAGGAACAGGATGCAGGTAGAGAATGGGCTTACTTGAGGAGATGGGGAGGTAAGTGCTATCCTCAGCCTGAAAAGAAGGTATACAGTTATGGATCAACTTCCCTGGCATTACTCCAGCTATGAGAGTGATGTAACTTGGAGATTATAGAGCAGGACTTTCATTAACTGGGGTCTGCTGCTCTTGGTTCTCCTGTACTCTCTATGCTGCACGGCACTTGTACATACAACATTTTTAACCTGTGATGTGCAGGGTGAAGCCATAAGGAAGCAAAATAAAACCTTCTACTTTACAGAGATTAAGAAACTGACAAAAGTTTTTTTCAATGTATGAGAGAAGAGGATGGGCTTCCATTTTAAATTGAGAAAGAGGTATTTTAACCAAGAACCAGATATTCTGAGAAACTGGTGAACACCCGAAGGCTTCACTGACTATGCCAAGTTGCTCGATTGTTTTGTCTGACCCATCAGGCTAAAAAGCCCAAGGACAGGCCAGATCTCTGTGGTCATGTTAGGGCCAGCAAAGACCCTTATACTATTGCTGGTGGTGGTGCCCAAGTTGCAATATAGGGCAAGCCCTGGGGCTGATCTAATTTATGCCTCCTGGTGCCTTTTCCCCTACTGGGCTTGCAGCAGTGAGGAATCACCAAGCACAGGTCTCCCCTGGTCACACTTCCATTCATCTCATCCCTTTCCTGATCCCTAATATGCCTCCCCACCCTGCTCCAGAATTCCCCCTGTCCCAGGGCTTTGTTGGATGTGATATAAAGATGGCTCTGCCCTGGGCAGAGGTGTGTGTTCTGCAGGGTCTGAATAGATACTTTGGACCAGCTAGGATACAATGCAAGGGGTGAATTCCTCCTCCAAATTCCCAATTGCTTTAGAAAGATAAGAACACACCAAAATACAATTTTTTAAAGCTTCTTAATACTCATTTCCCATCACATGATCTTCCAAGGAATCACAAAAGACACCTTTGCAAAAAAACAAACCAACCACGTACTATAAAAAGGGGACTGGGAGTTGGGGGGGAAGAGATTTCTGGCATCCATTGATTAGATTTACTGGGCTTTAGTCAGTGACTATCTAAGAACAAGCAATCGTTTGTTATTAAGCGAGTTTCATATTTGCAGATTACATAGTAAAATATTTGTGTAAAGCTCTGTACGGGAATATCAAACAAATGACATCTGTACAGGCAAATTGTGTCCAACTGGGACATGCTCACAAAATTAAACAGACTTGCCCTCCAGATAAGGCATAGTCCTAGGAATTTAACCTGTAAGGAAATATTACCAGAAATAAATCCACCCTTTGGGGCACGCACACACATCACACGCACAATCTGACTCATTAAGTGGCTCTGAAACAAAAGAAACGAACTATGAAAAGATAAAAGCCACCATAATAAGTCTACTCTCCCCATCACTGAGCCCACAAAATGACTCTGAGCGTTAATGAGTTATATATGATACACCTCTGAACCTAAGATAGGTGCAAAGCACAGAGGTTTGTACTACACTGGCCTCAAGAACAAACAAGTGACCATGCATCGGAGAGCCCTCCCTACATTTCTTGGCTGGCCCAATTTCTCAGTACAGAGTATGGAGGGAGAGCCAACTAAATCATCTAATTCCTGCCTTGACTCCTCCCCGGAGCCTGAATGCTCACAAACTGTGGGGCTGTCCCAAGCCCAAAATGGTTACATTTTTTAAAAACAAACAGCTGGAAGGTGCAAGAAAACAGACTGTTAGCCTACCTATGTTACTTTCCTGAATTGTTTAACAGATATGAATATCCCAGTACGTTAAGTTAAAAGAAAAACATTAAAACACACAAAGGGGGATAAAAAAGCCTTCAGAATGAGAAATAAAACACAGTTAGAAATCTAGCAAATTAGCAAAAAGGTGTTAGACTAGCTTTATTTACTTATCACCTACACAACTGTTATATTCTGTATTAAGTGTTGGAATAGCACATTGAACGTAGATGAGAACTATTGACTGATTGCCTGTGTAACAGTCCATCATGCTCCTATGCCACTGAGCGCCTCAGAAAGCAGTCTTGTGACCACACAGATTTCTCCACCAAAAATGTGTTCTTTCTCCTTGAGGTCTGTCCTCTGATGTTTTAGACAATGTAAGCAAGCAAGTGTGGTTGCTCTCACTTTCTCCAAGGACTACTCCGGGAGCTATGGAAAGGATTGAGCTCTATATATGTAAAATATGTAACTAAATGAGCTGAGGAGGTTATCGTTATTGCTGAGGAGGTATAAATGTGCTGTGGTTTATCTCACCAAATGTTTATTATATTGTGCCCATCACCATAGCATTTCATGCCTTGACAGCCCAATCCAGGTCACAACTCTCAGCTAATAAATACTCCTAAAGACTCCCCTGGGGCCTCTATTGTAACTGCTTAAAAATTTAGCTTTTTGATGAAAAAAAAATTGAAACAAATTATTATAGATTTAATAGGGAAACACACACAAAGAGAAACAGTAGTTTGGATAGACAATTTGTTTTAATGGGCGGGTTACCTCATTTATGCATTTTATGTGTAGAGTTGTAATTATAAAATTATGACTTTGGTGTCATATAATGAAAGCGGATCCCGTATAAGTAGTCAGCAAAGGTGAGTGCATACAAGCCACAAAACTGGGATCCAAATGACATAGCCTTATTCAGAACATAGTAGTGTTTGGATCCAGCATTTTTGTTTTGGTCCATCTCTAGTATTGAGGGTGCAAAAACTAAGCAGAAATCAGTTGATAATAATCTAGTGCTCTTTGCTAAACATCAGTTTTATTTATTTTTCAAAGTACAGTAGCCAAACAAAGGATCATCCACACTGACTACGAGATTACAGAATACATTCTCGCATATTCAATGATTGTTTTTCCAAGTGCTAAAACTAATCTCTAACATTTTCAAGAGCACCTAAGAAATTTAGGAGAGAAGTCTCATTGAAAGATGAAATCTTCAAAATTACTTCTGAAAAATTTTACCCCACTTGCTGCATGTTGCCACTAGCAGCAAAAAAGCAACGATTTTAAACAGATGTTGGTATTTGGAATTGAGCAGCATGCTATCTAACACAACCAATGACATACCACACCAATTACTATGAAGAAGTAAATTATTAACTCAGCTAAACTATGGAATGGTGAACTCACATGTTCCGATGATATTTTCTTAAGAAGTTCAGAACTGGGTGTTCCCACAACTTCCATTATTCTCTTTAGTTGGTCAATATCTGCAAATACTCAAGAAAACTCCAGGAAAGGTAGTAAAAGTAAGCAACAGACAAGCCTTGTGTGTTTAAATAAACCCTGAACTCCTGCACAGATGATCAGATCCTCAGGTGGAGGAAGTGACACAGTTCTATTGAGTGCAGTGGAGTTAGCCAATTTATACCACCTGAAGATTAGCTCCAGAATGTCTTATTGTCCACTGCCCAGAACCTCGTGTATTCATTTACACCTATGGAATGAGAGTGTAAAATGGTACCACCAGTGTAAGGTCTCAGTTCGAAACAGTCATATGCCTAGCTTTGAGTTGCATAGGGCTTGAGCATGTGCTTAACAATTTCACCTTATGCTCAAGTGCTTTGCTAAACCAGGGTGACTGCTGACTTGGGGGCTGAGTGGAGAATTCTGGCTGGGTAGTATATTACACCCACTTTGCACTGGGGCAAAGAAGTGTAGAACCAGGCCCATAATCTTTAAAATGTACATTTTCTGAGTTAGCATATGATCTGAAAAGTGAACCACATGAACACTTCCTCTAGTGATTCAAGATTAAATTAAAGTCTCAGTGAAGCTGATGAAACACTATAGCCCTATATTGTATTTTACAAGCAACAAAAAAACCTGGTAAGTCTACATTATACAAAAATCCTATTTTTGGAAACAATACACACCAGCTTACCAAAAGAAGTCAGAAACACCACCTTAGTTAAGGGATGCAAAGCAATAGGTATTATTAAGAACATCTGAGTGATGCGCTGGTGCCATTGTTGACAATAGAGTCTGATTTAAACACTACAGAAAGCTCAATGGCAAGATGTTACCATGTCTTAGGTTTTTTTCCAGGGATCTATAATATGATCAGACCTTTTCCACACCTGGCCATATTCTAGCTTTAGCTGTGATGTTAGGATTTTTTCGCTTTTCAGAGTAGTGAGAACAGTCAGACCTGGTCAACACTACAGTTAGGTTGACGTAAGGCAGCTACTTTGTAAGTGCCCTACTACACTGCCATACCACCACCATCTCCACAAGAGGGGCAGGGCTTATGTCAGTGTAGCTAGGGTGATGCAGTGTCACTTACATCAGCTGTTAACTGTCTTGTCAATTTCAGGGCTCCAGAAACTGACAAGAAAGCTGGACAGCTAGAGCCCAGCTGCCCCCGGCTCCACACTCCCAGACTGGCTGCTGCCCAGAAGCTCCCTATTTCCCACTCAGGGAGGCAAGAAGCCCAGGCGGCTCCAGCGGGGAGCTCTCAGTCCCCCACACTGTCCCTCTTCAGTCAGCGGAAGCGTTCGTGGGGAGGACGTGCACCACCAACAGAAGGAGGTTAGTGTGGACATCAGCCACTGCAATAATTATTGTGGTGGCTGTAATTTCACCTAACATAGATCGAGTCCGGACAGTAGTGTAGATATTCCCTTAGTGTGAAACACAACAGAATCTGATGTACACTGTGCCTGTTCTGAATGCAGAGAGGTTTTCTGATGTGATCTACAGATGTGACAAAGTGACAAAGGGTCCTGTGGCACCTTAAAGACTAACAAAAGTATTGAAGCATAAGCTTTCATTGGCTAGTTGTAGATCACTGATGATGCATTGAAGAGGTTTTAACTGAGGACTGTAGGCGATGGCATCACCTACAAGACCCTGCAAGACAAGCCCAAGAAAGAAAACAATAGAACATCACTGGCCATCTCCTGTAGTCCTCAGTTAAAACCTCTCCAACGCATCATCAGTGATCTACAACCCATCCCGGACAACAATCCCTCACTTTCACAGGCCTTGGGAGGCAGGCCAGTCCTGGCCTACAGACAACCCGCCAACCTCAAGCATATTCTCACCAGCAACAGCACACCGCGCCATAATAACTAACTCAGGAACCAATCCATGCAACAAACCTCGATGCCAACTCTGCCCACATATCTACACCAGCAACACCATCACAGGACCTAACCAGATCAGCCACACCATCACCGGTTCATTCACCTGCACATGTACCAACGTAATATATGCCATCATATCCCTCTGCTATGTACATTGGCCAAACTGGACAGTCCCTACGAGAAAGGATAAATGGACACAAATCAGATATTAGGAATGGCAATATACAAAAACCTGTAGGAGAACACTTCAACCTTCCTGGACACACAGTTACAGATTTAAAGGTCACCATCCTGCAGCAAAAAAGCTTCAAGACCAGACTACAAAGAGAAACTGCAGAGCTGCAATTCATTTGCAAATTTGACACCATCAATTTAGGATTGAACAGGGACTATGAGTGGCTAGCTAATTACAAGAGCAGTTTCTCCTCTCTCAGTGTTCACACCTCCAGATCAGCTGCTAGAAGAGGACCTCATCCTCCCTGATTAGAGATAACAAGGTGGCTCAGCCTGATTGTATTAACCTTGTTATCTCTAATCTGGTTCTTGCCTTCTTATTTATACCTGCCTCTGGATACTTCCACTGCATGCATCTGACGAAGTGGGTACTAGCCCACGGAAGCTTATGCTCTAATACTTTAGTTAGTCTTTAAGGTGCCACAGGACCTTTGTCACTTCCGCAAATCCAGGCTAACAAGGCTACCTCTCTGATTCTTGATGTGATCTAGCAATCATTTCTTTATCTTCCACTCTCTTCAGTCTCTCTTTTTACTTCCTATATGTTTCTTTTTACTCTATTTATTTATTCATTCTACTCTACTCAGTAACTGCTTTCAACTACCTGACAGGGGGTTCCAAAGAGGATAGATCTAGAGTGTTCTCAGTGGTGCAGATGACTGAACAAGGAGTGATGGTCTCAAGTTGCAGTGGGGGTGGTTTAGGTTGGATAGTAGGAAAATCTTTCTCACTAGGGGGGTGGTGAAGCACTGGAATGGGTTACCTAGGGAGGTGGTGGATTCTCCTTCCTTAGAAGTTTTTAAGATCAGGCTTGACAAAGCCCCGGCTGGGATGATTTAGTTGGGAATTGGTCCTGCTTTGAGCAGGTGGTTGGATTAGATGACCTCCTGAAGTCCCTTCTAACCCTGATATTCAATGATTCTATGAACTGCCTTTTCTGCCCTCCTATCAGTTAGAGAAACAACACAGGCTGCACTAGAGCCCATCAATATTGCACCACAAACCATAATAGTCCCACTACTTTATGCTGGAATGAGGGACTTTTATGTTGCCTCTCCTGCCTACATACAAATAAAAATAGAAGTTCTACAACAGTAAGTACATGCATATTAATTCAATTTTAATAAATGCACGTTGTTTTTGAGAAACTGCACAAATGGAAGAAATCAATCCTTCTGCAACTAGGTCATTATTTAAATATCAGGCATAAAATAAAGATTGCATGTAGCTTCTTGTGGTTTAAAAACATCTGTTATTGCTTTTTTTCTGATGCTTGTTATGTTCAGCAGTCATATATAGTAAATTGCACAATTAGCAAAGCTCAGTTTGCTGTATCGAAGGCTTGTTACCTGGCAAATATAGCCTTAAGAACATTCTGGTGATTAGAGCGCAGGAAGAAGTGTGGTGCATTTGCACTTCATGTAACTGCATTTTATGTTAAGGATACAGTCATTTCCTGGAAAAAGAGCCTTGCCCTTCAATAGCTCTGCCATGATGCATCCCACTGACCAAATGTCAACTGTCAAAAAAAAGAAACGAGGGATATGCATGATAAAGATCATAAAAATGGTTAAATGCAGTTGCTTTTTCCTGTTGTGACTATATTGTTTGTAGTTTAAAAATAAGTATCTTACTTTACCTGTTTGATTATAGTGCATCCAGTTTAACATAATTTCTGGAGCTCTGTACCATCTTGTTGCTACATATCCAGTCATTTCATCATCAGTTTGTCGGGCTAAACCAAAATCTAAAATCTACAGAAGAAAAAATCCCAAGGTTTCTCATTATTTTTATTATGAGGAGTTGATTTATTCCTTGTTCTTTATTTCTGGCTTACTTCAGCCGTTCAAACATCTCCACTTGCAATGAATTCGACCCTCAACATTTCATACCCAGCCCAACTTTGCTCCCCATCTCATGCTTTCTGGTAATACTAAGGAAGATGGAGTTCTTTAATGATTAAGAACCTGACCTTAATGTCAATGGAACAACTTATGCAGTGCCCCATTAAAGGAATTGGGGTTATGTGCTAGTGCCGGGGTTTCTCCATGGTAATATGGCAGTAGAGTTGAAGCTTAAATGGAGTTGGATCCTTTTATACAAACTCTAAATTTGACCTGAAATGTAATTTTCCTGTAACATTACACTGATAGCAATAATCACAGCTAGTATATCAGAGCTGAAGAATATCAACAAAGAAAATTAATGGAATTGCATAGGTATAAACTGCCAACACCCAAAAACCTCAGATCATGACATGTTAAAAGCACCATTATATTATTCACAAATGCCCCAGTGTTCCCTTGTTTCCTTAGCTCAGCTGTTTGTGCTTAGGCCTTGTAACACATATAGCATTTATTCAATCACACACATTTTGATGCCACTAAGTGAGGCATATGTAAACTGCATAAAGAAAAGCCCACAGAGTACCATCTAACACCCCATTGAAATGAAAAGGGCATTTTTCTTAAAAATAGCACACACTGATTTGATGGCACAATACTGCCCACTGAATGCCCTCCTTTTGGAAAGCTTATGTCCAAGAGAAAGCATTATGTTTCAGTTTATTTCTTTGCTTTCTGGTATCTACTTCTTCATTTCGGATTCTAACAATGACTGTGCTGTAAAAGCATTCCTAAATGCAGAGGCACTGATGGAAAATATTATAATTTAAATGCTGTCCATTGACCCAATCAACAGGGGTACTGGCCTCTTTAAAGTAAGATGGAGAATAAAAGCACCCAAATACTTTTAAAAACCTGGCTACCACCACTACTCTCACAGGACACGCTCAGAACCTTGTGTGATGGGATCCAATCCTGTTCTCGTGAAGCCAATGGCAAAACTCCCAGCAATTCCAAAGGGAGCAGGAAAAACACGTAGGATTTCACTCAAACCCGCTAGTGATAATCCGGTTTTAATGTTATGTACAAATATTCTTCTTTAAAACAGCTACTTAACTAACTGATTTTAATACATGTGATTAATATAGTATTAAAATCCCACCCTTAGCTGTAATATACTTTAAAAATAACTTCTATTTATTAGTTATCTCTAAGTAGGCAAAAAAAGAAATACAGCATCTGAAGCAAGAGCCATATGAATAAATAACTAGAATCTGCAACACTAAGAACGTGAGAATAGCCCTACTGGGTCAGATCAAAGGTCCATCTAGCCTACTATCCTGTCTTCCGACAGTGGCCAGTACCAGGTGCCCCAGAGGGAATGAAAAGAACAGGTAATCATCAAATGATCCACCCCGTCGCTCTTTCTCAGCTTCTGGCAAACAGGCAAGAACACCATTCCTGTCCATCCTGGCTAATAGCCACTAATGGACCTATCCTCCTTGAATTTATCTAGTTCTTTTTTGAATCCTGCTGTAGTCTTGGCCTTCACAACATCCTCTGGCAAGGAGTTCCACATGTTGACTGTGTGTTGTGTGAAAGAAATACTGCCTTTTGTTTGTTTTAAACCTACTTCCTATTAATTTCATTTGGTGATCCCTACTTCTTGTGTTATGAGAAGCAGTAAACAACACTTCCTTATCTACTTGCTCTACACCAGTCATGATTTTATAGCCCTCAATCTTATCTCCCCTTAGCCATCTCTTTTCCAAGCTGAAAAGTCCAAGTCTTATTAATCTCTCCTTATATGGAAGCCGTTCCATACCCCTAATAATTGTTGCCCTTTACTGAACCTTTTCCAATTCCAATATATCTTTTTTGAGATAGGGCAACCACATCTACACACATTACTGAAGACATGAGGGTACCATGGATTTTTATAGAGGCGACATGATATTTTGTGTCCTATTATCTATCTATCCCTTTTAAAATTATTCCCGGCATTTAAATTATTCCCGTCTCGCTTTTCTGACTGCCACCAAACACTGAGTGAATGTTTTCAGAGAACTATCCACAGTAACTCCAAAATCTCTCTCAAGTGGTAACCCTATCATTTTATATGTATAGTTCGGATTATGCTTTCCAATGTGCATTACTTTGCATTTATCAACATTAAATTTCATCTGCCTAGTACAAGGGTGGGCAAACTATGGCCCGCAGGCCACAGCCAGCCCATGGGACTGTTCCATCTGTTCCCCAGCCCCGTACCCACCTCCCATAATCCCTCAAAAATGAGATTCCATAGATAGGTGTGAAAATATTAAAGGCCAGTCATGATATTTGCTGAGCTTCCTCAACTTCCACTGAGGTGACTAGAAGCTGTAGGTGCTTTAGTCCTCAAGTTAACTGCGCTGTATTGGGTGTGTTGTCAACTACTGTGATTTTGTTGCAGGTCTCGTGGAATTTGGTGGGGTTTTTTTTCAAATAGACTAAAGTCGTCATCATAATATCTCAGCTTTCATTAAAAAAAATTAGGTGTGTTCTGACTCTCATGACTGTGCAGAAAGACTTGAAAAAGTGCAGGGAGTGTACCCTAAATTCTTGAAAACTCTAAGCTTTTTGGGGTTGTGGCTGACTTCCTGTTCTGTGTTTATACAGCAGTTAGCACAATGGGGTCTTGGTTCATCATTAGGGCTTCTAGGTGCTATAATGATACAAATTTTAAACAACCAACAACAACAATAGTCCAGAAGCCCCCCACCCACCCCCAAATCCATGTTTTATTTTTAAAAAATATCATGATTTTTGGGGCCTGACTCATGACTTTTGAACACCTGGGATTGGTAATACTGATGTTTGCATTACCAACGTACCCACTTATATATTTCAGCCAGTTTGTTATTAACTTTATACAAGTGTATGTCCTGTAGATGTAGGGTAGAAGTGACAAAGAGTGCTGTGGCACCTTAAAGACTAACTAAAATTTTAGAGCATAAGCTTTCGTGGGCTAATACCCACTTCGTCGGATGCATGATGCATCAGGAACAGGGTGGCATGACGCATCTGATGAAGTGGGTATTAGCTCACGAAAGCTTATGCTCTAATA